>CM041633.1:22092849-22116676 GCA_023333625.1 Bothriochloa decipiens
AAAAAAAGTAATCCCAAAATTTATATCAGTTATCCACATGTGTCATTATGAATGATAATTCAAAATGACCTCATAATCATCAACAACAATAGCCATTCCAACTTTGTTTATAAGAAAATACCCACAATTGTCAATAGGAAAAAAAAGTAATCCCAAAATTTATCTCAATTATCCACACGTGTCATTATGAATGATAATTCAAAATGACCTCATAAATTTGTATCTGAATTATCCACATATGCCATTGTGAAAGATAATTTAAATAATCTCAAAATTTGCATATAAGTTATCCACATATGCCTTATGAAAGATAATCCAAACTAAACCTTAAATTCACATCTAAATTATACATGTCATTATGAAAATAATGTATAAAGTAACACCTTTAGTTTCTACCAAAATTATCCACCTATTCCATGTGAAAAATGTGAGTCTAAAAACTTAAGCAGTTTGATAAAAATAAATAACCCGCATGTGTGAAAAAGATGACCTAGTCACAAATAATAGAGGGCAATACTACGGTACACATTTTACTTCCTAGGAGGTAATCTCAAAACAATCTCAGCCATTGATTTTCTAGATTTTTTTAATTAATTAATTAATCTAAGAAAATAAAAAGGAAACATTGTTAAATCACTTCATCACTAGAGATAAACACGGGCACACGGTCGTCCTTCCTTTTCTGTGGGCATCATTCCCTTTGCCCTATGCATGAAAAGTACGTTACATGTTCAGTTAAATGAAAGAAATCAATGACCAACATATCAGTGAACTTTAGTGATCTATATGTTACAAATTACTAACTTGATTAAGACTATATCATATAATCGAGTAGCTTTCTAGTAAAGTATGTAGATTTTTTTTGCGACACAATAAAGTATATAGTTGTTACATATATTGAGCACGTAAAATGATTATGTAAAGTTTTGCATGCACAAAAAATTGCTTGTACTTTGGACGTGCATGTTGGGCACGTATGCACATAAAATTCATGGTTCAGGTACTTACACGTTCACTGCCTAATTAGACATCTATGCAAGATTGTGCATGACGAGGAGACCAAGATATCCGTCAAATCACACATGCATCAATCAAACCTAGACAAGTTTTTTTATATCTAAAATATTCCTTATTTAGCTTTTTTTATAAAATTAAAAATCCAATAAATATACTACCTCCTATGGGTAATAGATGATCGTAACCATCTGATTGGAATGAATGAACGGCTCAGAACCATTTGGGTGTACTGCAACAAAGCCCAATAATAGAATGTTTGCTCACAAAAGTAAAAGTGGCATGATCAAAAATAGTACCATGTTGTTTTTCTAAAACTAAATATTACCATGTCATCCATGAACACAAAAAAAGGTGTTGTTTGTGATTGTATAAACATCTTTAATCTTGCTTGCACACCGCATTGACGATGCCAATTTGAGGTCTTGATGATCAAATTAAGAAATACCATACGGTTTCAATGTAAAAGACATTATGTTTCAATCATCATAGGTTCATGGTGTCAAAGGATCTTATGATTAAACATACATTTTTATGAATCAGATTGTCAATTTACAACAATGACGACAACAACAACAACAATTATGGTTCAGGCACGTGGCGCCTGAGGAGGCCTCTGTTGGACATGTCCAAACCATCTCAATCGATGTTGAATCAATTTCTCCTCAATTGGTGCCACCCCAACCCTATCCCGAATATCGTCGTTCTGGACTCTATCCCTCCTTGTGTGCCCATAACCAATGCAACATTCGCATCTCTGTTACACTCAATTGCTGGACATGTCGCCTTTTTGTAGGCCAACATATAGCATCATATAACATCGCGGGGCGAATCACCCGTACTATAAAACTTACCTTTGAGCTTCTGAGGCACTCTTGTCACAGAGGACGCCAGAAGCTTGACGCCATTTCAACCAACTGGCTAAAATTCTATGCCTAACATCTTTATCAATGTCGCCATCGTTTTGTAGCATCGATCCTAAATACTGAAAAGTATCCTTGTTAGCCACCACTTGCCCATCAAGGCTAACGTCTCTCTCATGCCTAGTCGCGCTGAAGTCGCACCTCATGTACTCGGTCTTGGTCCTACTAAGTCTGAACCCTTTCGACTTTGACATGTGCAATCGAGCCGAACATTATTTGCTATTTAAACAATCAAACTTTATTGTACATGACTTATTGACAAACAAAAACAGTCCATGTTTTATGACTCCCATGTCGAGGACTTATTTTAACAATTCAAATGCACACTTTGCATGGTCGGACTCCCAAAAAGTAGTATGATCTCAAAAGTTGCTGTGTATGAACACATAAACTTGTTTCAAAAGTTCACAACGACTTTCGTTGAGATGGGTGTTGCGGTGCCCAATAATTAATGGAGGTAGGAAAATTCGAACTTAATTTTGAAAAAGTATTTTTAATATGGAAAATCATTAACTAGGGCAAATAATAAAAGTTGCTTCCATTAAACAACGGAGGCGGGCGCTTTAGGGTGACCACCTCCGTTAATTGACATGAACCGAGGTGGTTGCGTTATGGCGCCTGCCTAGGATTACTAAGAGATTTTATTGAAACCCTAGGTACTTGGCAACACCTTGATTACATTGCTTTACTACAAGCTCAAAGTTTCAGATAAAGCACTAAAACATGTCCACGGTAAAACATGTACAGTAAGCAATAAAATAGTTCTATGATTAAGAGACATATTTCCTCATTATTTTCATTATATCTTTGGAGATCACTATGTTGTTACTTTGATGTCTGAATTGACTTGCATGATTTGCATACTATGGCTATGTATGGAGTACCACATGACTATTTAATTTACCATATGAAAGGATATTTTCAGTTCCATCACATTAAAAGCAATTAATCATTGCCAATCGTAGATACTCGAAACCTGGAGTACCAGATTGAGAACGCCACTAGAAGACAGATGGTTGGAACAAGCACGGGTATGCGCTGAGATTGGAATAAGGTGTTTGGATAGTAACCCTGTGAAGAGGCCAGATACAGGGCATATAATTGAGGTGCTTGAGAGGGAAAATATGAACTTGACACCACAGGTCAGTATAGCAATGGCAATTTTCATTAAAAAAAAGTATACCCTATTCATTCACATTTCACAATAGTATAGTGTGAGCTACAAGTGGATGCTTCTATTATACCCTTGGTTAGAAATTAGTAAGGAGTGAAAAATGCTCATTACTTCGGATTCTTGTTCAGTTGTGTGAAACTACATACAATCTTTACAACTTGGTTGGCGTTAAGAGGTAGGAGTCAATTGCTTTCAATCTCAAGGGTGTCGCTGGCCTCTTCTACAAATTGCATTGTTTTTCAAAACTATTAGGCTATTTGAAAAAACTAAGGGTCTATTTGGCATGACTCTGGATCTGGCTCTAGCAGTAGCTTTTGCGGTGGAGCCATATCAAACACTTTAGGAGGAGAACCCGCTTTCCAGTGAATAATAGTGTGGAGCCAAAGCCTCTTTTGGGTTCTGAAGGAGGATCTGCAATTTGTGGCTCCTCCTCAAGTGTTGCACTTGTGGAGTCATGCCCAAATAAGCCTAAGTGATTTGGCTATTAATTAGATAGGGATTGTGGAGGCCTTTAGGGGCAGCACTTTATAACACCACTATTACATAGTTCGTGGGCACCAACATTTTGGTCTGTCACATGTATCATTGAAATATAAATTCAAACTACATAAATAATTAAATAAACATTGTTACTTATACTACATACACATAAGATAGTTCAATCATCATTTGCAATAACTCAGCACATGAGATAGGCTAAACGATTTAAAATTTTAAAAGGTGGTACAATTCTTTTTTTTCATAGGATGGGATTAGCCTCATCATTGCCTATAATAGATTTACCCCATATGTGGCTTGCTTGTGAACACTCAGTGAATATTGAACAGAAATTTCTGCTTAATTTGAATCTCGTAGTTCAGATGTTTTAAAGTGTCGCATACTGACCTTAGCTGATTTGGCATCAGTAGTTTTTTTTGTGTAGTTCTTGTTTGAAATTTTATATTACACTCTATTGGGATTCGGCAATACTACATTAGTAGTATTTCATAAACAAACATGCACTGTGACAATTCATTTGTACAGATTATGGAGCTTAACATTCTGGAAGGCATAGTAGCTGGAACTGAGGATCCGTGCCATCTAGATTTACCACTCCTACATAGCGTCACGGAAAATTTCTCTGAGAAAAACAGAATTGGTATTGGTGGTTGTGGAGATGTTTACAAGGTAAATTAAACTTTTCTTTTGCGTAAACACCTTATAGGTTCCTCACTGTGTAGAAAAAGTTGATATAATGCGCTCGTCGGCATGCTCACAAGAGATATTAACAGGGCATCCTTCGAAATGGGGTGGTTGCTGTGAAGAGGCTTTTCAATACCCGGACAATTGAAAACAAGATGTTTCATCGGGAGGTTAACAATATGATCACGATTAGTCACGAAAATATAGTACGGTTTCTGGGTTATTGTTCTTTTACAGAAGAACGTGTGGTACCACTTGAAGGAAGAACTATTATGGCCGATATACGGGAAAGGTTGCTCTGTTTTGAGTACATAGGCAATGGAAGCCTTGATAAACATCTTACAGGTATGACATTTACATAATGGCAGCGGCCATCCAATTCACGGTAGAAGACAACCTTGAGGCAAAACTGTTTATAGTGTAAGAACATCTCAAAGCAACAAGCAACCTGATACATATTGTCCTTGCTATTTTTTTTTTCTTGAACATGTAGGAGAGCTGCGTATCATTGTATTAATAAAAGAAGAAAGAGTCATACATAGACCAAAAACCCCACACACATGCACACAATAATACAAGGGGAAATCACCGGATAAATAGAAAAGGTTGACCCTACAGCGACAGCAACCCATCAGACTGCACCTCCGGCAGTGAGCAGGGAGAATCCCTTGGCTCCTGCAAGGCTCCAACAGTAGGCTTCATCCCTTGCCAATCTGAGAGCCACATTCACGTTTGGCACAATACCATTAAAAACACACTCATTTCTATGCCACCAAATGCTCCAGGTTCCCAAGATGATCAGCGAGTTCAGCCCCTTCACATCCCCGCTAGCAGCTACATTGACTTTTCTCCACCAATCATCAAAGGACTGATCAGAGGGCTGTGGAGCAAGTGCCGCGACTCCATAATGTGACAGTAGGGAGAACCAAAACTCTCTTGAGAACACACAACCAATAAGAAGATGAATATTCTTGTCATGCTGGTCACAGAGAAGGCAATGCTCCGAATGAGGAAGACCCCTCCTTGCCAATCTGTCCGCCGTCCAACATCTGTTTTGAGCAGCAAGCCACGTAAAAAATAAAAATCTGCTTTTGGGTGGTGCCCAAGATTTCCAGATTCTCTCAAAAGGCTCAAAGGAGATTGCTCCCTGAAATAGAGCATCATAAGCGCTCTTTGCCGTATATTGTCCAGAAGAAGAAAACCTCCAGCTATGCCTATCGGGGATATCCTCATTCAACTCGACCGAATTTGAGACGTCCCAAAGGTCCAGATATTGAGTCAAGGCTGCCATATCAATTTCTCCTTCAGGTATGCCTTCTACCCATTTCTCCTCAGTGAGGGTCTCCATTGCAGCAACAAGAGGTGCAATATCCTAGACTCCCTTGCCATTCAACCATTTGTCCTTCCAAAATGTGTATTAGCCCGTGTGACCATCCAATTCAGCACATCCTTCCATTACCAAGATGAAAAGCATTGGAGAGAGAGGATCTCCCTGGCAGAGCCCTCTCCTATGCTGAATAGTCTCAGCAGGGCTGCCATTAAGGAGCACTTGGGTGGAGGAAGTTGAGAGCAGTCCGCAAAGAAGATCACACCATCGAGCACTAAAGCCGAGCTTTCGGAGTACTTCCAAAAGGAATGACCAATTTACTGAATCGAATGCCTTTGTGATATCCAATTTCAGGAGTATTCTTGGCTGCCTTTGGGAGTGTATGTACTTTGCTGTCTGCTGCACCAACATGAAATTGTCCTGAATAAAACGTCTTTTCATAAAGGCACTTTGATTGGGGGAAACCATTTCATCAAGACGACCAGCTAACCGGTTGGAGAGGATTTTAGTCACTAGCTTAGCAAAACTATGTACCAGACTAATGGGTCTAAAATCCTTTACTTGATCAGTCTTAGAGTTCTTTGGGACCAGTGTGATAAATGCAGAATTCAGCATCCACAAGTTCTTTGGGAGGAAGATCAGTTGCCATAGCTACATAAGTCAAGATTCCAGTGAGTATAAATTGCACTTGAATCACTCTACCAGCACGTGTCATCAGATCAGCCTTCCATCCAGGTGGGTTGGACCTGGTCCTTAATTAACCTTTTAATGGTCAGTGGCAGTCCCAAATATTTCCAAGGAAAATCTAGCACTTCACAAGACAATATATTCTGAATAAGAGCCATGTCTTCCTTTGCGCAATGGGTAGGTAGCACATTACTTTTTTGACATTAGTCTTGTGGCCTGAAGCTTCCCTAAATAAATGCAAAAGCTGTAAAGAGAAATTAATATCAGCTGCTGGGGGTCCAAGAAAGAGGGTACATCATCAGCATACAAGGAAATTCTATGTTGAATTGGTCTTCTAGATAAGGGTTGCAGCAGCCCAGCTTCTCAGGCTCTTGTGAACAGCCAATTTAAAACATCCATAATCAGAATGAAAAGCTGATACGGATTTAGGGTTTAAGGGAGAATGAAGGAGATGGTGGGATTGAGAATTGGAACGCAAGGGATATCAGGAAACAGAGCGGTGGGTTCATCGCAGGTGGCCACAGCTGAATCGTCAGCGGTCACCGTCGAAGGGGAAAACCCGCCCACTCTATGGGAGGTTCTATTTCGTTCGATGCCTTATTGCATTCTTCTCTACGTGCTCTTATAGACTAGAACACTTCCTACAATAGCATAATCGCCACCAGCCTCGGCATGCTAGAGAATAACACCAGCCTCTGCATGCTACACTTATTCTTTATGCTTCGACACCAGCCTCTGCATGCTAGGAGAATAAACATAGCCACTAATCTTTATGCTTCTAAGAATGGCTCACAAGCCTAGCCGCACTTATAATGTTTGCCAAGGAAGGAGTCCACAACAAAAGCATAGGAGATAGGGGTCTCCTTGCCTCAGACCCCTCCTGTGCTTTATGCTTTCTCCTGGAATGCCATTAAGAAGTACCTGGGAGGATGAAGTTGCCAAGATGCCACATATTAAATCACACCTGCGAGGTCCAAATCCCAATTTTCTGAGAACTTCAAAAAGGAAAGCTCAATACATAGAGTTCAATGCCTTGGTGATGTCAAGCTTCAGGAGAATTATGTTGGCATAAGGTCCTTGTGCCCAGGTGAGCAACTTCTGCTCTCCTTCGCTCTCCCTCTCCCCTGCTCCAAGGTAGAAGAAGAGCTGAGCTCTCTGAACATGCACACACACTGCTCTGTTATTTCAGCGTTGGCTGAAACTGAGTACCCAGGGAATGGTGGCAGATTGCATTGCATACATATATATACACACACCTCATACCTGCTACAAGGTACATGAGGTATGGCTGTCTACAGCCCACCTACTCCTAGATCATGGCATACATCAGCATTCTACCAACTATGGCTGATGTCATGACTTGCTACAGTGCTGAGTATGGCCTATTGCCATGTCTATCAGCAACGTGGGAGTTGACTGCTCCCATTCCTTGATCGCTGCAGGAGAAGAGTGGAGAGGGAGCAGCAGATTATGTCTTACATTTCTTCCCCTAATCCTGCTGCAAGCCATTCACCTCTACCATGTCGATCATATTCCTCAACTCCTGGAACCGAAGACGACCCAACGACTTGGTGAGGATGTCAGCAAGTTGCCGCCCGGTCTCAACGAAATCAATGACAAGATGTCCTTCATTGACACAATCCCAAAGGAAATGGAACTTCACATCAGTGTGCTTGCTCCTGTCATGAAGAACTAGGTTCTTTGTCAGCGCAATTGTCGGCTGGTTATCCACCTTGAGCGTCGGCTGCTGAGCTTGAACTCCGGTGAGCTCTGTCAGCAACTGACGCAGCCAGACCACCTGGCATGCTGCAATAGCCGCAGCCACGTACTCTGCCTCGCACTTAGACAAAGCCACCATCTTCTGCTTCAGCGACTGCCAGGCAATCGGCGCTCCGCCGAGGAAGACAGGCACGCCAAAAGTGCTCCGCCGCCCGTCCACATCGCCAGCCATGTCCGCGTCGCTGAACGTCGGGAGCCCCGGTGCGCCCTCCTCGATCTTCGGCGGCGCTTCATTGAACACCTTCAGCTGAAGCCCGCCACGCTTGGGGAAGACGATCCCCAACTCCACCATGCCCTAGATGTAGCGCAGCAAGCGCTTGACTGCCATCCAGTGATCCTCCCGCGGATCCACCATGAACCTGCTCACGTAGCTCACCGCGAATGCGATGTCTGGTAGTATGTGAGTTAGCCAGCACAACCCACCGACGATGCTCTGGTAGAGCATGGCGTCCACCTTCGCCGCGGTGCTCAACTTCGAGAGCTTGATGCGCTCGTCCATCAATGCGGCGACCGCCTTGCAGCCCGTCATTCCTGCCCGCTCGAGCAGTTTCTGCGCGTAGGCTAGCTGCCCAAGCCTGATGTCCTCCGCCTACTTCACCTCGATGTCGAGGTAGTAGGACAGAGTGCCTAGATCGCTCATCCGGAACCACGAGGCCATCTCCTCCTTGAACTTGGCAATGTCCGCCGCGCGCGCTCCGGTGACGATGAGGAGCTGATGTGCTCCTCCATCGTTGTGGCAATCGCCTTGCAGCCCATCATTCCCGCCTACTCGAGCAGTTTCTGCGCGTAGGTGCGCTGCCCAAGCCTGATGGCATCCTCCGCCTCGCCCTTGCTCGTGAGGAGCTACAGCCACATGTAGCGGCTGTAGTCGTCCATGAGCAGGTGGAAGTACCTCCGCCCTCCGTGTGTCGCCGGGTGATTGGCCCGCAAAGGTCCCCATGGACCAGCTCGAGCGGATCTGTCACAAGGTACATCGCCACCTTTGGGAAAGGTCGCCTCCTCTGCTTTCTGGCGAGGCAGCTGTCGCACAGCTCCCCCGCGTGCTCGATGCGCATGAGGGTTCCTCCGCGCACGCCGTCACCAAGCACACGGGCTGCTCCACCTTCAGATCAAGAAGATAGAGTCGGTCGCGGGACCGTGATACCTTAACGAGGCGCCCGTCCTGGTCTTTGATTTGTAGCACCCCGTCGTGGATCAACACCTCCACGCCGTGCTCGTCAAACTGTCCTAGGCCGACGATACTCGACAAGAGCTCCGGGATGTAGTAGACTTCCGTGAGCACGCGGTGCTCGCAGTTCTTGCACCGGAACAACACCGTGTCATGCCCGTGAATCTGCACCCGGGAGCCGTCGCCGAATTAAACGCTCCCGGCATGCTTCTCGTCCAACTCGGAGAAGGCGGCATGGCAGCCCATCATGTGGTTACCACTTCTGCTCCGACTCGTCTACGGTGGCGCCCAGATGGGCCTACGCACGTGGCTCGTCAAGTTGAACGACCGGCGGCACAGTCCTCTGCTCCACCTCTGCCTCCCTTGCTTCGCCACTCCGCTCCGCGTAGTACACCACCATCAGGAGCGCATGCTCGCCGTCGTCGTCGTCCTGCGCGAGGTGCGCCTCCTCCTTCTTTGGCTTCTTGTTCGGGCACTCCCGTGCCCAGTGCCCGACATCGCCGCACTTGCGGCAAGCATTGGGGTCAGAGAATTTCTTCTTCCCCTTCTTCTTGCCGCGCTACTTGCAGCCGTTGCCACCATGGTCACCGGTCTGGCGCTTCATCCGTGCCGACCACTCCTCCGTCAGCAGCATCTTGGGCTTCTCCTTCTTCGGTGTCGCCAAGCCGTGATCCTCTACCGCCCGCAGCCGCCCCGCCAGATCCTCAAGAGTCGGCGTGGACAAGTCCAGCATTTTCTCGATGGACAGGGCGAGCTGGGCATACTTGGGAGGCACGATGCTCGGCAGCTTGCTGACGACGTCCTCGTCCTCCAGCGGCTTGCCGTAGGTGGCCAGCTGGCTCGTGAGCGATTGAAGCCGAAGGGCAAAGTCCTCCACTAACTTGCCGGACTTGAACCAGATGTCATTGAACTCGCGGCGCAGATGCTGCACCTTCCCCGCTTGGCTCAATCCGAGCCGATGCAGTATGATGCCAGCAGCTCCCACGCCTCCTTGGCCATGTGCTTGGCGCCAATCGCCTCATGGAACTCGCTCGGCGTGGAGGCCATGAGCGCCTCCATGACACCCACCTCCGCCTTGTCACCGGCATTGCCCACCTCCACGGTCGCCCACCACTTCCACGCGCGGAGCTTCCAATTCATGTGGACAGCCCACTCACCTTAGTGGGTACGGATGAGCATCGGCCAGAATTGTTCTTGCCGAACTCCCTCATCACCGGCGTCACCTCCGTCACCGGCGGACCCACCGGTGCCACTTGCTTGTCCTTGGGGTCGCTGCTCGGCTGAGCTCCTCCGGTGTCCGTCATCACCGACGGTTAAGCGTAGCGACAATGCACGGCTCTGATACCACGTGTTGGCACAAGGTCCTTGTGCCCAGGTGAGCAGCACCTGTTCTCCTTCGCTCTCCCTCTCCCCTGCTCCAAGGTAGAAGAAGAGCTGAGCACTCTAAACACACACACACACACTACTCTGTTGTTTCAGCGTTGGCTGAAACTGAGTACCCAGGGAATGTTGGCAAAGAAGCTGCCTTTTACTGATTGCATTGCATACATATATATACACACCTCATACATGCTACAAGGTACATGAGGTATGGCTGTCTACATATAGCAAACATTGCATACATTTTTGATACATGCATTATTACCTGATATAGCAAACATTTTGGTACATGCATTATTACCTGATCACTTTGATCTTCTAAGCAACTCTTGATTCTTCATATAATTCTAAAGATGAATTGAGAGGGCTGGAATGGCATACACGTTATGAAATTATTGTGGGGGTTTGCAAGGGTTTGCTTTATCTTCACAAGGAGAAGAACATCATCCACATGGATCTCAAACCTGCTAACATACTACTGGATGATCGAATGGTGCCCAAGATTACAGATTTTGGTCTATCTAGACTTGATAATATTTCACATACTACAACAACATCGCGTCTTATATCACCGTAAGCTACCAACAATTCATTGTTTGTTTTTCACACTTACTCTCTTATATGTTCCTCATGTGTTAGGCACTTAGCATTTCGTTACATGTTATCTTGCAGAGGATATTGTGCTCCAGAGTATAAGTTAGAAGGAATATCGACAAGCAAGTCAGACATATATAGTTTGGGAGTAATGATCACAGAGGTGGTAACAGGAAGTACAAAGGAACCCGATCTTTATAAAGTAAGAATGATTATATCCACCCTTGCATATGGTCTCTTTTCATCATTATGCTCTAAGCTTCCAACTTCCTCCTGTCCCCAAATATATGGGGTACAAGAATTTGAAATTTGAGAAATATAAGAAGCTTTGGGTAGTGTTAAGGTGCCTGCAGGTTCTTTAGGGTGTTTGGACCATTAGCATCGATTAGTTAGCCTGCTATATAATAAGTCTTGAAGTGTTATTTGTGCAAAAATACTCCTGTTTTTTTTATTAATTGCTTACCAACAGTTGATACTTATCATCAATTGGTGGGAGAGCATTTGATCAATTGATTATCAATTCGATGTTGTTGGGTTTCTATGGCTAAAAGATACTAGTTGTTACCTATATCTGTTTGAGGGTTTAATTAAAAATAATTCATATATTTATAGTCATCACAGATCTATATTTATAGTCAACTAATAGCCAGCTAACAATTAATTTCTAAAATTTATCTAAGATGACTATAAATATAGATCTAAATAATCTTAAATATGAATTATTTTTAGCCTATGTATCCACAACAAACAACAACAACAACATAGCCTTTTGTCCCAAGCAAGTTGGGGTAGGCTAGAGATGAAACCCAAAAGAGACATGGAAACAAAGAAAACATAAAGTGTACAAGAAAAGAATACGGTTCAGGCACGTTAATTGCTAGTCTTCAAGCGCTCCTATCCATAGCTAAATCCTTAGGGATATTTCACTCCTTAAGGTCTCTCTTAACCGCCTCGTTCCAAATAAGTTTAGGTCGACCTCTACCGCTCTTTACATTATCGACCCGCTTTAGAACTCCACTATGCACCGGCGCCTCAGGAGGCCTCCGTTAGACATGGACAAACCATCTCAACCGGTGTTGAATCAATTTCTCCTCAATTGGTACCACCCCAACCCTATCCCGAATATCATCATTCCAGACTCTATCCCTCCTTGTGTGCCCACAACACCATTGTAACATACGCATCTCTGCTACACTCAATTGCTAGATATGTCGCCTTTTTGTAGGCCAACATTCAGCACCGTATAACATCGCCGGACGAATCGCTGTCCTATAAAACTTATCTTTTAACTTCTGAGGCACCTTTTGTCACAGAGGACGCCTGAAGCTTGACGCCATTTCAACCAACCGGCTAAAATTCTATGCCTAACATCTTCATCAATGTCGCTTTCCTTTTGTAGCATCGATCCTAAATACCGAAAAGTATCCTTCTTGGCCACCACTTGCCAATCGAGGCTAACATCTCCCTCCTCATTCCTAGTCGCGTTGAAATCGCACCTCATGTACTCGGTCTTGGTCCTACTAAGTCTAAACCCTTTCGACTCTAACGTGTGCCTCCATAGTTCTAACTTCCTATTAACCCCTGCCCTAGTCTCATCCACTAGCACCACATCATTAGCAAAGAGCATACACCAAGGGATATCACCTTGTATGTCCCTTGTAACCTCATCCATCACCAAAGCAAATAAATAAGGGCTCAATGCTGACCCTTGATATAGTCCTATTTTAATTGGAAAGTCATTGGTGTCACCATCACATGTTCGGACACACGTCACCACATCCCTGTACATATCCTTGATGAGGGTGATGTACTTAGTTGGGACTTTGTGCTTTTCCAAGACCCACCACATGACATTTCTCGGTACTTTGTCATATGCCTTCTCGAGGTCAATAAAGACCATGTGCAAGTCCTTCTGCTCTCTATATCTCTCCATCAACTGTCGTAATAAAAAAATTGCCTCCATGGTCGACCTACCAGGCATAAACCCAAATTGGTTTTGGGTCACACTTGTCACCCTTCTTAGACGATGCTCGATAACCCTCTCCCAGAGCTTCATCGTATGGCTCATCAACTTAATCCCACGGTAATTAGTACAACTTTGAACATCTCCCTTGTTCTTGAAGATCGAAACTAATATACTTCTCTCCATTCTTCAGTCATCTTGTTTGACCGAAAAATTAGGTTAAAAAGCTTAGTTAACCATACTATCGCTCTGGCACCTAGGCATCTCCACACCTCAATTTGGATACCATCAGGGCCCATCGCTTTACCTCTCTTCATCCTCTTCAAAGCCTCCCCGATCTCTGCCTCTTGAATTCTCCTCACGAAGCATCTGTTGGTATTGTCAAATGAGTCATCCAGCTCTAAGGTAGGACCTTCATTCTCCCCATTAAACAACTTGTCAAAGTACTCTCTCCACCTGTCCTTGATCTCCTCATCCCTCACCAAAAGTCGATCCGCCCCATCCTTAATGCATTTGATTTGGTTGATGTCCCTCGTCTTCCTCTCGCGGATCCTAGCCATCCTATAAATGTCCTTCTCCCCTTCCTTCGTGCCTAGCCACTGCTAAAGGTCATCATACGCCTGGCCTTTTGCCACACTCACCGCTCGTTTTGCAGCCCTCTTCGCTATTTTATAGTCCTCAAAGTTGGCTACACTCTTATCATGATGGAGGCGCTTGAACCACTCCTCTCTAATAGCCCTTTGCACCTCATCATTCCACCACCAGGTGTCTTTCGCTTCCCGTTTGCCTCCCCTACTCACGCCAAACACATCCGAAGCCACCTTCCGAACACATGTGGCCATCTTTAGCCACATGTCCTCTGCATCTTCTCCTTCTTCCCACGACCCCTCATCTAGCATCCTCTCCTTAAAAGTTTGCGTTGTTTCCCCTCTAAGCTTCCACCATTTTGTTCTCGCAATCTTGGGCCGATTGTCCCGGTGGACACGTACCCGAAAGCGAAAATCCGCCACCACAAGCTTATGTTGAAGGACAACACACTCCCCAGGTAACACCTTACAATCTAAGCAAGCACGTCTATCTCCCCTCCTTGCAAGGATAAAGTCGATTTGGCTCAGATGTTGTCCGCTATGAAAGGTCACTAGATGGGATTCCCTCTTCTTAAAGACGGTATTCGCTATCAACAAATCGTAGGCCAACGCGTAGTTCAAAACATCCTCCCCTTCTTGATATCTACTACCGTACTCGAAACCCCATGCACCTGCTCGAAACCTACATTAGTCGCACCCACATGGCCGTTGAGGTCTCCTCCTATGAAAAGTTTCTCGCTGATAGGCACTGTACTAACCAAGCTATCGAGATCTTCCCAAAACTGCCTCTTGGTGATCTCGCAAAGGCCTACCTATGGGGCATAGGCATTGATCACATTCAGAGTCGAATCTCCAACTACCAACCGTACTAGGATAATCTGGTCACCTTGCCTCCGCACATCAACTACTCCATCCTTAAGGCTCCTATCGACCAAGATGCCTACACCATTCCTACCCGATGTTGTCCCGTGTACCAAAGTTTGTAGCCAGCATCCTCCACCTCCTTTGCCTTCTGGCCATTCCATTTAGTCTCCTGAACGTATAGAATATTTACACGCCTTCTAATTGCTGTATCGACTAACTCTTTTAACTTACCCGTTAGGGATCTTACATTCTAGCTACCTAGACAAATCCTAGTTGGCTCGGCTAACTTCCTTACCCTTCGCACCCATCGAGGGAAGTGCGTAGACCCTTGCTCATTTTTCACTACACCCGGACGCAGATGTAGCGCGCCACAAAGGTTGCGGCGACCCGACCCTTGCTCATTTATCATCGTACCACAATTGGTTGTTATTTAAGCCTAAAGCTAGAAGTACCTAAGGAAAAAATTTTGTACGTCTACTATGTACAAATTTATTCATGTATTCTTATAAGGTACTAAATAGCTAGAAGTACCTAAGGAAAAAATTTTGTACATCTACTATGTATAAATTTATTCATGTATTCTTATAAAGTACCTAGCAGATATAATTGCTCCCAAACAAAATTGTACCATTACAAGGTAACATTAAAAATAACAAATTAGAATTATTAATGGGCGTGCCACGAAAAAAGTGTTTAGATGAATATTATTTTTGTATCTCCAATCGCAAGTGGTGCCCGAGCTGACCAGGTGTGACAATGCGGTATTCCATGTAAGACAAGAAATGGAGTTTAGCTGAAATAAAAGTTTGAGGACCTGAGTTGACAAATGAAATTGAGCCTAAAATGCAAATTTTGAGTACTGGAACGTTTATTTTAATAGTCTTGGGATGAAATTAACCCCAAAAGTAACACTACAAACAGCTTAGGCCTTCTATGACTAACTAATTGTGGCAATTACACAATTACAACCCTTTTTTCATTGTACCCTTCTATGACACACTAGTGACAATACAGTTGTAGTCATATAAGGTGGGTCATAATCCCCCTTTTGTGACTAAAGACCCAATTGTCATTAATCTTAGTGACAATTGAATGTTTGCCACTCTCACACCCGGTTTTAAGGACAAAACCAGATATACACTATAGGTGAGTCTTAAGGGACAAATCTCACATATAGCTACCAATAGTATCAATTACAATACTTTAAATATAACGTACACAATATATAAAAGATCACCTAATGAACAATCAGCGGAAAGACGACTTCAAACTCTGGGTGTAGACTTCACTCCACTGGATCCAACTGACTGGTTGACAACAAGCCTAACACTTCTCCTGAGGTGTGGGGGGAATAGCAAGAGTGAGTCCATGTCGAACTCAACAAGTATAGCAATAAGGTAGTATAGCTATAAACTCATGGTCCATGTAACATAAATAATGCAGAACATAAACAATAAATAATAAGAATCTTAACATAACCAGAATCATCATCTAATGTAAATGTCTCCAAGGCCGCTCGTGTCCTTGAACAAGGCTAGTATACCAGTTTATTAAACTCTGCGCAGAGGTGTACGATTTCACTGTGAGCCGTGATTTACCCTTTCGTCCGAGGTCCATTGACCTCTTAGCTCACTACCAAGGAAAGCCGGCAGGGTTCACTATGAAGCCTTTCAAAGGTTCGTCTAACTAATTAAGACTGCCGGATCATCAGGTATTGGAACCCCCTTCCAATATGGCATATTTCTTCCCGGCTATACTCATAAGGACAGAGGTTGTCCTATACCCAAGTCGGCACCCCTAACTAACTAGAAAAGATCTTCATACTGAGCTAAAACCAGAGCCATATAGCCCTCACAGCTGTACTGTAAATCCCGGATGATCACGTACAGATAAGATCTTAATTTGTTAAAAAGTCATCTTTTAACGTTTATTGCTTAAACATTAATTAAATCACAAGATCATGGTCATAGAATAAAACCCAAACTATATTTGCCTTAAGACTTGCTTTACACCCAAAGCAATGTGCTTAGAGAAACATCATCTTTATCTTCCATTCGGCTGATTGTGATCTCCAACGCAAACAATGGTTCTAGTTCTACTCGTAGCAAGCACCATACCAAGGGAACATACAAGCAACAAGGAAAAGCAACTAAGAACAGTACACCACAAAAGATAAACAACGTACTAAAAGAGAGCTATAGCTACGGTCACAACGAACGCTTACCGAAAGGCTTTACGTTATAAAAGAAACAACTATAAGCTTTATTTACATTATTTAAAGAAAATCATGAACAAGTTATTAACTCAGATTATATAAAACCGTAATTTATTTTAAAAATCAAATTAAACTAATTATGTTTTATTTATAAACATATCTCACATTATTAAGACATTTAAACTTTCCTTTGCAAAAGACAAACATCAAGTTGCAACTAATCATATTTTAGTTTATAAATATCATCACCTTATTTATTAAGTAAGTTAACATTATCTTCTAAAACAAAACACATATATGAAAACATCTAATGATGTGCAACGCCCATGGAAGAACGTTTGAAGCTCAGTCGCTTCAGCACGGCCGAAGCGGTCGATCCCACTCACTACCAGCGGCTGATTGGCAGTCTGCGCTACCTGGTCCACACTCGGCCAGACATTGCCTTCGCCGTCGGCTTCGTCAGCAGGTTCATGGAGAAGCCCACCATGGAGCATCTCGCTGCTGTGAAGCGTGTCTTGAGGTACATCACCGAGACGCTGGACTACGGGCTCCACTTCACCAGAGCTCCTGGCAGCGCCCGCTTCATTAGATACTGTGACAGTGACCTCGGTGGCGACACTGATACAAGCAAAAGCACCACCGGGGTCCTCTTCTTTCTCGGTCAATGTCTGGTGAGTTGGCAGTCCATTAAGCAGAAGGTGGTGGCGCATTCCAGTTGTGAAGCAGAGTATGTGGCCACCACTATTGCTGCAACTCAAGCCATGTGGCTGTCAAGATTGCTGGCTGAGCTACTTGGAATACCAGTGGATGTTGTTGAGCTGAAGGTTGATAGCAAGTCAGCATTGGCTTTGGCAAAGAACCCTTTATTCCATGAGCGCAGCAAGAACATCAGGATCAAGTACCATTTCATCCGCAGCTGCTTGGAGGATGGCAGCATCAAGGCAAAGCACATTTCAACTGGTGATCAGCTAGCTGACATTCTTACCAAAGCCCTAGGCAAGACTAAGTTTGAAGAACTCAGGAAGAGGATTGGCCTGGAGGCTGTTGCTGCCAAGGATGACAAGACCAAGGGGGAGAAATGATACAAGTTGGTCCTGCATCCAGTTGTCATTAGAGTAGTTAGCATTTCTGTTTTGCTTTTTGCTCTCCATCATTAGCTAGCTGTAAAGGTTTGCTTGGGGGTCAAGAAGATAAGCCCCTTGGCTGCCAAGTTTTCCTAGAGCATCTACTTTACTTTCCAGCATATTCTCCCCTGGGATAAACCCTTTGCCTATAAGAGCAACAGGGGGGGTGGCCCTTGTACAATTCAACAGACTAGTTCAATAGAAGGGCCATGGTGGCCAAGTTATCGGTCCCAATTACCTGTCTTGATTGAGTCCTGATGCCAACAGTTACTATAAATAGCCAAAGTTGTCTCTCGGCTTTATTCTTATTTCTTAACCTGATAACAAAATCTTTGTGTTATTTGCATCTATTTTGGTAGCAATCTAATATGTAGGCTTTTGTGGAAATCGCAGATACTTAGAAGATGGAGGCACAGATGGATTAGATCATCAAAACATACACCCTTGGATTATCAACAGGTGACAAAATGCCTTGTGCTCGCCCAAAGGTCCATGCAAATTGACCCGACAGACAGACCAGACATACTATACCTAATGGATGAGCTGAATGCAATAAATATGATGAATGACCAGTTTCAGGTAAGAGGCTCATTGAATTTGAACGAAAACCATTCGTTCTGGCAAGCTATGGTGAGGCATTTTAATATATTGCAGGTAATCCCTCCCTTGGAGGACATGCTTTGGATTGAGCCCCTGGAAATACACTTCCCCGTTAAATTTGACCCGGAGATATCACAATCCATAGAGCTGACCAACGATATGGATGGTTATATTGCCTTCACGACAAAGGCAAGGTCACACCGTTTCTGTATAAAGCCAGACAAGGGCATTGTCCCAGCAGGATCCAAGTGCAGTGTCACCGTAACAATGCAAGCACAGATCAATGCCCCGCCAAATACTCACTACAAGGAGGAGATCACCGTGCTGAGCACCAGAGTAGATGAAGATCTTGATGCTATGGATATAACTGGAGACATGTTCACTGGAACAGAGGGTACTGTGGTTGATGACGTGACTGTGATTGTTGTTTTTGACGAACAACATTCGTCTGGTGAGGAATCCTGAAAGGATGTCCAAGATTTGCATTGACTTATGTCATGGGAAAATATTTCTGAGTATCATGAGTGGCAGAATCAATTTCTTTCAACTGGGAAAATATTTAGTATTTCTTCTCACATTGCAAGTGGAAGAGGGCCCTCAACAACTGGTGCATGGAGGTATGATGCACACCGGCCTGGAGATACCTCTGCGCTGCTGAATATATCTACTACGCCATCCCATGCCGATCCAGCCATGGAACAAACTCAGGGGACCAGCCTGAGCCAAGGTGTAAACGCTACTAATGCAGGTTGCTTGGAACCAAACTCCAACCAGAACCAGGCGAGAAGGAACCACCACAACATACTGAAACACCTGGGCCCAAGGTTTTGGGCGGTTTGAACCCCAGGCGCTGGCCTATCCAAACCCAGTGATGCACAGGTACACTATCCACCAACCGGCACTGCTCAAGTTCAGCCTTCTCAGACAGTCTAAATCAAGGCTTATATTACAGGTGTGCATTCGGTGCTCATGGAAGAGGCCGCGGTGTTAGCGCTTGCAGCTACTCTCAATGACCGACTCAATTTCAACAACAGCTCAAATATGTCTTAATGCAAATGTTGATAACTTAGGCAAGCAGGCATATTCTACATCTCAGTTGATTGTTACTTTCTATGAGCGTGTCTGCTCCGACTTTAGTCATGTCAATCGGTGTCCAATGTTGGATGCACTCTGTAGGTCTTGACTCCGTAAGGATCATTGCAGCTAGATGCTGCTGAAATAAATTTGTTTGCCGTCAAAAAAAAAAGGTTGACTTTGTAATGGATGGCTAAGTGCATAACTTATGCATAGGCTTTGCTTTCTTGATTTTATTTATAAACCCAACGATATTTGTTTAAAAATTACGTATTTAAACCCAACTTTTTCTCCCTCTTTTTTTTTAAAAAAAGTAATTGCATACCAATACCATGGTGTCAACTACTTTTATGAGGCGGGCTTAACACACAGAAGATTTTTTTTTTTACTTTTTAGTTCTATATAAACCATTATCAGAGGCAGACTTCACATAGATACAAAAATTTTTAGGTATTCAAGACACCATAACAGGCAATCTGAATTGGGACTCGTGACAGAACAACCTGTCTCTGTTAGCTGAAGCCACACTGATGGTTGAAGTCACGAACTGACAGTGGCATAGTGATTGATTTACATAAACGAATATGCCGATCACCATCATTAACGGTTACCATTCATTAGAGGCAGTCGGCTTGCTCATATTTGAGAATAGAAAACGTCCGTCTCTAAAAATCTTCTCCGTGGTAGTGTTGCCTCCATTACTGTCGATCGTTTAGTTTCTTGTAATTGCGAGAAAGGCGTGCACTAACGCAAAACACAAACCCATCAACATTGACATCACAAAATGTGCACACTCCATATCACATTGGGACATGCATGCACACGGTGAACGCACTCATGTTCCTGTAAATGGACGATCTCAATTTGTACATCAGTAATAAAACTCCAATTTCCACAACTTAGTTACTCCCTCCGTTTCAATGTGTAAGTTATTCAAAAATTTTGGAAAGTCAAATCATATTAAGTTTGACTAATATCATAGAGAAAATTATAAAGATTTATATGACATCAAATAAATATAGTTAACGAAGAATTTAATTATACTTAGATGGAATCATAAATGTTATTATCTTAACGTATAAATTTTAGTTAAATTTTAGATACTTTGACTCTCCAAAACTTTTGGAATGACTTATCAATCGAGACGGAGGGAGTACCTCCGAAGAGGAGAAGTTTGTAGACCAATCTGGCTGTAAAAAGACACCAAGGAACCAAATACTCTATGCAATATAATGATATCAAACTGCTTGCTTAGTGTCAGTGAATATTGCAGGCACAGAATATGCCTACTCCGTACCTGCCAAGGACTCGTGACCACAATACAGCTTTTATATTAAGAAGCGGGCACAGTCCATAAAAGGAAACTATGTCTTTCAATTGTGTTAAACTTTGCCTTATAATAAAACACATACCCAAATTTGAGTGTTAAGCCCCTGGTTCGTAAAGTAAAACTAGAAGCATGATAAGAGGAAATTCAGAAATTGAGTTCTTATAAAACAATGAAGTAATCGAATTGATGAGTCCGTACAGAAAGACCAAAATAAATTAACCAACAAACCAGAGCCAGAAAAGTAGGTGACGAAAAATCTGAAATAGAATAGTTCCACCACTCTCGCAGAAAGATAAAGAAGTGAAAATGAACTCATAAGAACAACCAGTTGATTAAATTTTAGTAATAATAATCAAATCAAAGCGCTTGCTTAGTGTCTGAGAATATTGTAGCCACAGAATATGCCTACTTCGTACCTGCCAAGCGCTCGTGACCACAATACAGCTTTTATATTAAGAAGCGGGCACAGTTCATAAAAGGAAACTATGTCTTTAAATTGTATTAAACTTTGCCTTCAATAAAACAGGTACCCAAATTTGAGTTAAGCCCCTGGTTTGTAAAGTAAAAAGGAAGCATAACAAGAGGAAATTCAGAAATTGAGTTCTTATAAAACAACGAAGTAATCGAATTGAACAATCCTTTCAGAAAGACCAAAAGACACTAATAAATTAAAACCAGCAAACCAGACCCAGAAAAGTAGGCTACAATCTGAAAGAGAATATACATACATATATGAGATATAAGTATGAACATCAATACATACACACAAAATAGCTCCACCACTCTCGCGGAAAGATAAAAGGAAGGAATGAAGCCATAAGAACAACCAGTTGATTAATTTTTAGTAATAATAATCAAATCAAACAACTAGAGCACACACATCCTAATCATGGGTTGTTCCTGAAAGCAATGATTGGCAGGAGTGGTAGGACCCACAACTCCACAACAAGGAATCCAACATCTTGGCCCCTCCACTTGCACACAATACGTGACGATGGCGACTGCAGCACCCGGTTGGTGTGTCCCCTGGGCCCCGTAGATTTTGCCCAAGTCTTCCTATACAAAATCATGATTTTTTTTGAAGCTTACGGAATGGGAGTTGGGTGTCCCAGAAATGGAAAACAAAGAAGTACAGATTGCGCAATTCAAAGACTCTGTAGGTGCTGTGCTGTCTTATAGGCATCTCCAAGTCACGGTCTTCCCTGCTTCCCATCATCCGTCGTCGTCCCCCACCCTCGGCTCACCACACCAGTGAAGAGCTCCGACGACTCCAAGGGTGAGAGGAGGCCTTGCTAACAGCTCTCACGGCCGGCGAATCTGCTAATATCAGCTGCAGGTGCGTCGTTTGTGTACTTCTTGCCAGCAACTCATGCCTTAATTTGTTTCTTGTTTTCTTAATTGGTCACGGCTTAAACGGTTCGTCTCTGCAGACTCTTCTGCTCTAGCACCGTTCAACGTTCAGTCGCTAGCTAGTCATCTAATGCAAAGCCTGCAACTCTGCATATCTCCTGTTCAGGTTCCTCAGGTAGCTTTTGATCTTGATTGCAAATAGACGGCAGCTGACCGACTTAATTAACACCAGATGTTCAGGTTCCGACTACTCTTGAGTCCAGCGCTGCCACCTTTTTGCTACTTGATTCTTCTTCAAGTAAATCCTAATTAAACTTCCCGTGAATTTGGATTGGGTAGTCTCATCTCGATCTCATGAACTGCTTACAGCCGGCCCGGCATGAGTAAGTAGCCTACTAGACTTGAGGGGGTTCTTCCATAATCTGTCGTTATCAGCTGACAGCGACACTGAACGGATGGCTAGCTATGCTTGTGCTAATAAAGTTTTTTATTATCTTCAATCATGTCCACTGCTGGTTGAAATAAAGGGAGCTAAATCAAGGATGCACTTGGGCACCGGTTCAAGACAAAGTTTTTTCCCTATATATTTAGTATTTATTTTTTAAAAAATAAAACTATTTCAGTTTAGAAAATTGTCATGACACATTAGATTTTTTTTTTGAGAAAATTATGACACTTAGATTTTCTAAAAAAAATACACTATTGAGAATCCTATGATGAGCCAACACTGCCATATGCTTTATTCTTCCACGGACCATTGAGAATAGTTTAGAAAAATTCTAAAAAAATCTTACACCATTGAGAATCCCATGATTAGCAGCTCTGGGCTGTGGCAGCCCATCTGTGGGCCGAATCTGACTCTCGTGCTCTTTGCTGGCCCACATGATGAGCATCCTTCGTTGCAGTCCATCCCTCCGACCCTCCCCGCGAATTTTTTATTAATAAATTTATTTTTAAAAAAATTATAAAATTAGTCTCCGTTTTTAAAAAATTGCAGGAATAGACCACCAGTCGCCCGTTGGAAGGGCGACGCGAGAGAATCGCCCGTTCAAAGGGCGACCAGGCCCAGGTCGCTCGGCCAAAGGGCGACCAGGCCCAGGTCGCCCGGCCGACGGGCGACCTGATTTTTTGGGTTTTTTAAAATAATTTTTATTTATTTGGAAATTTCAGGAAAAATTTCGGTTTTTTTAAATAATATTTATTTATTCGGAAATTTCAGAAAAAATATCGAAGTCAGAGAAATAGCAAAAATAATACGCAGTCATGCAATGGGCGTACGAAAACGCCGTTGTCGTGTGCTCGCCCAAACTTAATAGATGAAAAAATACAACAGTGAAACATTAATTAAGTTCTAAAAACTAAAATAGTATCAGTACAATATCATAGAAAACAATATCGGCGGCAAATCATACAAAACTAATATCGTCCACGCTTAGGTGCAACATCCCTAATCGTGCCAGGCTTTGGTGCTTTGCGGCCCGCTCGCACATGG
>CM041633.1:22128118-22168174 GCA_023333625.1 Bothriochloa decipiens
GTGACTCTGATCCGTGTGCGAGGAATATACCAACGTAAGTAGTCCCCATAAGCCTACAAGGAAAACGGTCTAGGCTCGTAGGTCACATCATGTAGTGCGTTGGCCCACTCGTCGACCCACGGCTGTATATCGGAGGACCAAGTAACGCCTGCCGGTAGACCCCTCCGCACGTAACTATGGATTTCAAAATGTATTAATTATCTTTCTATATATATAAAATACTCAATCAGAATGAATTAATTGTCTTATACTTACCCGTGCACAGAAAAAGGAACAATATGGGCAACCGGGAGTGGGAACGTCTGGTTACGACCAAACTGCCGCATCACTCTGTGAGGAGCGTAGTCCTCGACAAAGATGTCAAAAACGACAGCCTTACGTGTCATCCAGTACTCCTGATCCCTCGTGTTATCTATTTACCTGAAACTGCAAGAGCCAGGTCTTCGTAGACCCGCGATGCTGGTTTTCAGCAAGAGTTTGATACTCTGGAGCGTCTAGTCGACGCACAACACCCTCGAAACGGACTAGAAGGTCCTCACGCCAAGTGGCCTCCACGTCTGGATGGCTGACGGCCTGCCCAGCAGTGGTGACACCAAGTAAGTAGGAGACGTCCTCGAGTGTGGGAGTCATCTCCCCGCAAGGAAAGTGGAACGTGTGCGTCTTAGGCCTCCAGCGGTCCACCAATGCCGCAAGTAAGGAACGGTCAAAGTTAAACCGTGTCACCGCATCGGCCGGGGCCTCAACAGCACTAGCCTACACAAGCCTACACAGAGGCAGTAGACCAGCTGCTCGTAGCCTGTAGAAAATACAACATTTATATATAAATATATATTACCAAATCGTCTGTATAAGTAAAACAAATAAGTGAACTTTTTTACGTGCATACCTCGGTATCCATCGCTCGTCTAGCCGCCACAACTCCTGAGGTACCCTAGGCCGTAGAACAGGTAGCTCAGCAGCTGTCACAGCACTCAAGTAGGACCGGTGGCGCTGGTCCAACTGTGCGTCCAACAACTCTAAGTGTCCCTCATCCATCGCCATACCTAAAATATCTTAATAATGTAAAAAAATAATGCACAAATATAATTAATACTATGAAACAATAAATCGAAAAAAGCAGACATACTATTATTTTTAAAGAGCATTTTCGCCTTGATTCCGGAATCCACGACGTGCATGAGGGCGCCGGCCGTCTTGTGGATTCCCTGAAGGTCCTGCTTCTGCAGCTCCCTCTGTGGTGGTTGCATGTGTGCACTTTTTGTAAGTATGTCCTGTGCCATTGCACTTGGTGCACCGATGCTGCAGTCTTCCCACTTCTGAGTCATCCATATCATTTCTAATGCGCCGTGTCTTACGACGACCAGGCTTCTGTCTTAATTTGTTCTTATCGGGCCCCCGCAGGTAGTTACTTCCAGGATTGTTTGTAAAACTACCAAATATTGCGAAACCATAAATCTCTGCATTCCAGGTTGTCATGACTACCTCCTTCGTAAAATAATGTGAGACATACGGCTTCGGGGACAAATTAGTAAGTAAACAAGCTGCTATAACATGTGAGCACGGCCTGTGTAGAAGTTTTTGGTTTCATGCACGAACAGCTGCATGAGTTATAACGAATAACACACTCTTGTGCAATTCTCTCTCGATTGCCACCACGACGGCCCCGATCCCTACACAGAACTTCAAAGCGATTCTCTGTTGTGCCCATAGGACGTGCACGATGCAAGCTTGCCTTCTCCACCTTTTTTTTCATGTAATTTGTCATGAATGTTGAAAAAATCAATGTATTATCTGACATCGCATTAAAAGCAACCATATATCTTTCACGGAAGTACTTGCATGTTCCATGCAAAATACCCTCTACGATTGCTACAAGAGGTAATCCTCTCATGCCTCGAATGACCCAATTGTACACCTCCGCCAAATTTGTTGTCATTATTCCAAACCTCGCCCCATCTGTGTCATATAATAATGACCACTTCTCCTTTGGCTCGTACTCAATCCAATCTGAGAAGCACCTGATTGATGACCCCGAACTCCGAACCACGTTCCTCAAGGCATCCGTTGGAAGGCCTGAAAGAGGAACAGACATATCATTCGGGTCTTGATTCGTACGAGTCGCTAACTCTTCTGTTTGCTTTGTTGTTAATTCATCAAGACGTGTCCACATTGCATTAAATTTTCTTTGTTGGTTCTGATTGCACAACCTCTTAAACATATTCAAAGGTGTTTATTTTTGAAATGGCTGAAAAAATTTGCACCCAAGTGCCTCATGCACCATCTTGATTATATGTCCGACCATCGAGGAGGAAGATCACGCTCCACTGAACCATATTGCATATCCGTTATCGCCTTCAACAAACCGGCATGTCGGTCATGTATGACACAAATATTAGGTCGCCCTTGCACCACTGCTAACTTCACACGCTCCAGAAACCAATACCAACTATCTGTGTTCTCACTTTCCACAAAAGCAAAAGCAACTGGTAGTACTTGATTATTTCCATCAACACCAATAGCAGTTAGAATCTGACCTTTATACTTTTCTGTTAGAAATGTACCATCCATGCATAAAACAGGTCTGCAATGACGAAATACCAATATACATTGACCTAGTGCAAAAAAGGCTCGACGAAGTATTAACTTTCCGGCCTTTTTTGGATCAGACACATCCATGATATCATAATATGTACCAATATTTCTTTGTCTGATGGTTTCTAACAATCTTGGTAGGTTCTCATAAGATGCTTCGTATGAACCGAATCTCTTCTCAATGATCTTCTGTTTCGCTCGCCACGCCTTCGAATAGCTGATGGTGTATTTAAAATCTTCCTCTATAGTAGTCACTATAGATTTCGGCTCATATCTTAAATTATCAACAATTCGATTATACATGTACTCTGCAATGAAGCTCGATGTAAGAGCAGTATTGGACTTCTCTAATTCTTGTAACACACATATATATTCTGTTACTATAGAGCACTTCCAAATTGTACTCCATTTTTGCTCATAAGCATGTACCCTAAATGGACAGTCCGAAAACACACATTTAACATCATATACTTTCTTGTTGGACTTAACAACTACAAAAGACCGCTTCATTGACAGAGACCAGTACTTCACGGCACTCATCACTTCATCTTTGCCTTTGTACATAGCTCCCTCTACTAGTTCATTCTCATGATATTCCCACGGCACAGAATTTTCTTCGTTGATCATCAAATTCTTCGAACTGTTACTCTTCCACTCCAGTGGGACAGGAATTTCATTCTCATCTTTAGATGACTCAGTTTCAGATATATTCTCATTCTCCATATCTTCCATCGCCATCTCTTCAACTATATGCTCTATGCGCTCTCCTTCGTCCGCTTCACCTGTCGGTACCATAGATGACAGGTGATGATCACCCTCTTCATTATCTTCCTCATTATCATTGTGATTGTCATGGCTCGGACCTCCTTCTTCTTCTACACCGTGTACCTCATGAACCTCCTTCGTATATGCCTGAGCAAGAAGGACTAGAGGCCATCCACGTTCTACAGCTTTGTTGACGTATTTTCTTCATGTTGATGTTGCATTAAGCGGTACTAACTCCCAAAAAATGCCCTCCCGAGCATGACTAACGATACCCATGACCTTAACGTCATGTTGGTTGCTGTCAAGCTCAAATATTCGCATCAACTAATTCTGCACACCACTAATTGTTCTCTCATTTTCCCTAGACACCCATCTACTTATTGAGGTAAATCCTGACAGATCAACCCCGTGTACACCTTAAATAATTTCTCCTTCTCCATAATAAATTTGAAATCCTAACTTCTCCGACATCTGTGTAATCTAAAAATTTCAACTAAAATACCTTTTCAGTAATATATTACTAATAACAATATAAGTAATAATAATATATAAAATACTACTAAAATATAACTACCGAAATATACTATTAATCGCTCAACTGCCGAAATACTACCGAAATAACTACCGAAATACTACCGAAATTTCAACTATAACTATTTAATTTAACAATATATATAAAATAAAAATATAAGTAATACTACCGAAATATAATATTAATCGCACAACTGCTCATTACATTATCTAACAATTAATATAACACACATTAAATAATTATATATAAAATTATTTTTTTACTTACCAAAAATTTTCCTCTTCCTCTCTTCTCCTTCTTCCTCCTCCTCTTCTTCTCTCTTCTCTTCTCTTCTCTTCTCCCCTTCTGCTGTTCTCCTCTCCCCTTCCGCGCGAGCCGGCAGCGGCCGGCCGCGTTATATATAGCCGCGCCACGTCGCCCCGTGTTCGGGCGACATGGGACACGTCGCCCACTGGTCGGGCGACGTGGGACACGTCGCCCATCGGCTGGGCGACGTGGGGCCCGCCATGCCACGTGCACGGCCAAGTCGCCCACTGGTCGGGCGACATGGGCCACGTCGCCCATCGGCCGGGCGACGTGGGGCCCGCCATGCCACGTGCACGGCCAAGTCGCCCACTGGTCGGGCGACATGGTCCAGGTAGCCCGCCAGTCGGGCGACAAGGCCCATCTTCGCCCTTCGAACGGGCGACTGGTGGCCTATTCCTGCAATTTTTTAAAAACGGAGACTAATTTTGTAATTTTTTTAAAAATAAGTTTATTAATAAAAAAATTCCCCTACCCGCACCCTACTGGCCCACTCTTGCGGTCCTACTCTACTCCTGCGTCATCCACTCATCCCGTGCCCGCCTGTTCGACGAAATGCGCCGCCGAGACTGGCTACGGCTGCGCGCCGGCACGGCCGCACGGCCAAGCGCGGCAGCGGCGCGTGCGTCGAAGGGACATGGATACATGATAGCGGAGAGCCGGAGATGCATACATTTCTCACGCCCCCTTAACCGCGTCTTACTCTTACCTCTGCACTTTTCGCTGCCTGTTCAGTGTTCACCTCCCCTTGTTTATTGCCGCAGGTTTGCCGGATTCATCACCTCATCCCGCTTCACTCTGGGCTAAGGTTCCAGGCTTCCAGCAGGTGCGCACTGGCTTGTCAAACGAGCCAACACTGCTTTATTCTTCCACTGACCACAGTGGTAGCCCGGATCCCTGTTTCTTGCGGATGCAAATGAGATGATTTTGATGAGGACATTAGGGACCATGTTCTCAGCAATTCTATTGGGCTAGTTTTATGCTCTCTGCCAGACACGTCGAGTACATTTTCCTGATTGCATATCAACTAAGTCTAGGCACTAGGCAGGTGGCAACTTCAGGAAGCCAGTCGCCCTGAATCTGAGGGTCCTTCCATGGTTGCCCGGATCTGTTTATCTTTCAGAAAATTTGCAAGAATATAAACATATATGATGTTACAATTGCGGATGTCTAGAAAATGGGGTAGCAACTGGATCTTCTGTCCAAGTGTCCTGCATCCTGCCAGTGTCTCTTTAGATGGTTTTGCCTTGTTATGATCCGTTGGTTGCACAGTGTTTCATTTACTATGCTATATATGCTTATAATTGCTACATGTCCTTTTATAGATAGATAGATTATGTATAAAAGAGTCAGTACATATTAGATTCCACTATTTTAATTACCTCTTCAGAAAAATGAGCGAAACATTTCTCTTCTATGCCAAATTATATTTGATGAGGTCCATTTAGCCATTTGGGAATTGCACATGGTACTGATACATGTTACCTACATGTGCAATACACTGCTTTAAAGTCTCCTGTTATGTGCTTTAAGTTTTGCCAATACAGAACCTCATTTTCTGAAAAATAATGAGGCAGAGTAGAATTAACAAGAACAGGTGGAATTGTTTTCTTTGTTTTTTTAACCTACATGACTGCATGAGTTCAGCTGGTATCTTGCAATTTAAATTTGCTTTACCTACAATATGACCTCCTGTCTTTGTTGTTCAGCACAAACTCATGGCGGAAGCAGTGCTCCTTGCTGTCACGAAGATTGGTGACATTGTTTTAGATGAATCTGTCAAGGCCATTATACATAAGCTGTCTGAAAAAGTTCAAGCTCTGAAGGAACTCCCACAGAAAGTGGATCAAATAGGGACAGAACTGAAAATCATGAGCAAAGTTATAAAGCAGATTGGCACAGTCTACCTTACAGATGAGCTTGTCAAGAGCTGGATTGGGGAGGTCCGGAGGGTGGCTTACCGTGTTGAGGATGTAGTAGACAAATACTCATACCATCTTCTTCAACTAGAGGAAGAAGGTTTCCTGAAGAAGTTTTTCGTCAAGGGTACCCACTATGCCGTTGTTTTCAGTGAAATTGCTGATGAGGTAGCTGAGATAGAAGGGGAGATTCAGCGAGTTATTCAGTTGAAGGATCAGTGGTTGCAGCCATCCCAGCTTGTTCCTCACCATGACCAACTCGCTGAGATCGAAAGACAGCGTTCCCAAGACAGCTTCCCAGAATTTGTCAAAGATGAAGATCTAGTAGGAATTGAAGAAAATAGAAAATTGCTGACTGGATGGATTTACTCAGAAGAGCAGGATAGCACGGTGATAACAGTTTCTGGTATGGGTGGACTGGGAAAATCTACACTGGTTACAAATATTTATGAACGTGAAAAGGTCAACTTCCCGGTGCATGCTTGGATCGTTGTGTCACAGATCTACACAGTCGAGTCTCTGCTGAGAAAGCTACTCTGGAAGATTGGGCATATGGAACCACCAGTGCCAAAAGAGATTGACAAAATGGATGTGCATGACTTGAAGGAAGAAATAAAGAGAAAACTCCAAAATAGAAAATGCTTGATTGTATTGGATGATGTTTGGGAGCAAGAAGTATACACCAAAATACGTGATGCTTTTGAGACGCTCCAAGGAAGCCGCATCATCATTACAACACGAAAGGACCATGTTGGTGCTATTGCTTCATTTGGCTACCATCTTGAGCTGCAACCGTTGTGTGGGCCTGATGCATTTGAACTTTTCTGTAGAAGGGCTTTTCACAGCAAGAAGGACCACAAATGCCCCGAGGAGCTTCAGCAAATTGCTGGTGAAATAGTGAAAAGGTGTCATGGCCTGCCGCTTGCAGTTGTTACAATCGGCAGCATGTTGTCATCAAGACCACAAATAAATATTTGGAATCAAACATACAACCAGCTTCGGAGTGAGTTGTCAACCAATGATCATGTCCGTGCAATCTTAAATCTAAGCTACCATGACCTATCTGGAGACCTCAGAAATTGCTTCTTGTATTGCAGCTTGTTTCCTGAAGACTGCCCAATGTCACGCGAAACCCTTGTGCGGCTTTGGGTTGCAGAAGGTTTTGTTCCGAGTAAAGAAAAGAATACACCTGAGGAGGTGGCTGAGGGAAATCTCATGGAACTGATCCACCGTAATATGCTTGAAGTTGTAGACTATGATGAGCTTGGCAGGGTTAACACTTGCAAGATGCATGATATCATGCGGGACCTGGCAATTTGTGTTGCCAAGGAAGAGAAGTTTGGTTCTGCAAACGATTATGGTGAACTGATACAGGTGGACAAGAATGTCCGTCGCTTGTCAATATGTGGGTGGAATGTTAATGCCGCACCTAAGGTTAAATTTCGATGTCTTCGAACTCTTGTGGCTCAGGGAATAATTTCATTCTCTCCTGTCCTGGTATCCTCAGTTATGTCTCAATCAAGCTATTTGACAGTTCTTGAGCTGCAAGATTCTGAGATCACTGAGGTGCCAGCATTTATAGGAGATCTCTTTAACCTTCGGTATATTGGGTTAAGGCGCACCAAAGTCAAATTACTCCCAGAGTCCATTGAGAAGCTCTTGAACCTCCACACTCTGGACATCAAGCAAACCCAAATAGAGAAACTACCACGAGGGATTGTTAAGGTCAAGAAGCTAAGGCACCTTTTGGCTGACAGGTTTGCTGATGAGAAGCAGACAGAGTTCAGATATTTCATCGGAGTCGAAGCACCTAAAGGTCTGTTGAACCTGGAAGAACTACAGACTCTTGAGACAGTGCAAGCGAGCAAAGACTTGGCTGAGCAGCTGAAGAAACTGTTGCAGCTCAGAAGCATATGGATCGACAATGTAAGTGCTGCTGATTGTGATAATCTTTTTGCGACCCTTTCGACAATGCCAGATCTTTCCAGCCTCCTAATCAATGCAAGAGATGTGAATGAGACACTCTGCCTGCAAGCACTTGCACCGATTTCCCCCAAGTTCCATAGACTAATTGTAAGGGGGCGCTGGGCTGATGGGACACTGGAATATCCAATATTCTGCAACCATGGGAAACATCTAAAGTATTTAGCGCTTAGCTGGTGTCAGCTTGGTGAAGATCCATTGGGGGTCCTTGCTCCATACGTGCCAAACCTCACCTATTTGAGCTTTAACAGGGTGAAGAGTGCAAGCACTTTGGTTCTTTATACAGGTTGCTTTCCTCAGCTGAAAACACTTGTCCTGAAGAAAATGCCTGACGTTAAGCAGCTGGAGATTGAAGATGGTGCTCTTCCATGCATCGAAGGCATGTACATCATGTCCCTAGCGAAGTTGGCCAAGGTCCCCCAAGGCATCGAATCGCTTCTCTCCCTCAAGAGGCTTTGGCTTCTGTACCTGCACGCGGAGTTCAGAACACAGTGGCTGACGAATGGGATGCACCACAAGATGCAGCATGTTCTAGAGATTCGCGTCTAGTTATTTCTGCAGTACTATGCTTGTATGGTGTGTCTGTGAAAGAACTATGTTTTTTGTACTTTTTATTTAATCCCTTTTTCTTCCATTAAGTCATGAATTGTTGCTAGTGTTACATTTGTTATATCTGGATTGTACTTGCAGACTCGAACGCTTGCCTTGAGTCAAAGCCCATATATACCTTGTGTTGGTTCAGTTGCTTTAACAATACTTGTTCCTTCGAGACATTTGCCTTCTGTATTTTTTTCTCGAATATTTGCCTTGAACTTCATGCAAATGATGTTGTGATCAAATTTTTGCATTTCCATGTATATTGAAATGTTTGTATGGATTCCTATATCATCACTTGTCTGATCGGCTTAATACTAGGTTGTATATGAGAATGTAAGAATCATATTGGTGTGATACATTGGCTTGGCTGCAGAGTGCTGACTGGTGTTTATTGACCATTTTAAGTTTAGGGGGAAGCTTCAGCTCTTCTTATACTTCATTGAAATACAATGCTGACTCTTTTTTTTTTTTTTTGGTTTGAAATGTACTCAAAAGGTACAAACAATAGGATAATGTTGAATTCATGTACCTCAGGCAACAAATTTTTTTTCAGATGATGCTTGTAATCTAAGCAGTAGTAGTTTATAATAAGAAATAATGAGATTTCAATCTTAAATTCTGATTCATATTAGAAAATTGTACGTCGGCTCTAGTGTTGCAACTGCAGCTACCAGCCTTGGAGGCCCTTTTTCTTTTCCCGAGTCTGGGACTGGGGACTTGAGCCGTTGCGCGGTTGCTCTACAGCATTGGATTTGGTGAAGAAACCCTTCGTAAAAGGGGCTGTCAAAATCAGAGGAGAGTTGAGACTGACGACGATGGGCGTCGGCGCGTCGCTCGCCGCTCGGTGGCGGCGATATTACGCGCACGGAGGATGAGGAAGATGCAGGGACGATGGGGTGCGCCACTGGCAGGATGCGGATTGCGGGCACAGTTTTGGCCAGATTTTTCGTACTCCGCCGCCGCCGGGCTGGCAGCAGGGGCCTGGAACGACAGGCGGCCAAGCCAAGCCAAGCGTGCCGCATCGCACATTCACGCCGAGACTGAACCCCCATGGCTTGGAACTCAGGTGATTTGCCCACTCCCATCTCTGATCTCTCCGGTGTGACCCCTTTTGCGTTGGTTCCAATCAAAAACTATTCAACCGAAAACCATATCCCAAATGAATAGAACAAATCTCCAAATCATGGTTATGTCGCAGGGATTAGTAGTAATCCGTAGAATGTCTCAAGCGTTTTGTTCTTATGTTCATCACGAGCCTCTAGAGTAAATAAATCATCAAATGAACCATCTTCATTTATTACAAATTCGAAAGGGAAAAGGGAACAGAGAGTTCAGACGTGCAGCAATTTGCAGGAATGAATCCTTGGTTTACATTATCCAGTACTAAATTCATATACGATGGAAAAAAAAAGATTGTAACCATGACTCGAGGCTGGAGTCATTTAGACAGTAAATAAAAATATTAGATTAGATAGTTCAGTGAGCCATGATGGAGGAGATTTATCAGGAGCAGAGTTTAGCTGGTGTTCACATAATTAGCCTTTTCTTTTTATTATTCCACCCATCAGGAAATGGAATATTCTTCACTGTTGTTTGACAAGCCTCAAGTAGCAACTCTACCCGCTAACAAAGAATCCTCAACTGAGTGGTTCACCACATGCTGCAAAACAGAAATGGTCATCATAAAACAATAGCGCCTCATCTTTGGGTAAAAGCACAGCGAGCAATCTGTAGTACTCTTTCTTTTCTCATGTCTTCTGTTTGTAGTTATTTTGGTACTACGAAATCCAGGTAGGCAGAAAGATAAATTGCTTATTCTAGAATAATTGTTTTACAAGACTAAAACAAGACTTCCCACATATGCTATTACTGATAAAGAAGACACAAGACCAATCGAGAAGAAGTGCTCAGGAAACAGTAAGTTGTCCATACTCAGTAGTCAGTACAAAGCACAAGCGGTAGTATTTTTCTCAATATCCCATATGTGTTTATGTTATTGTTTGTTAGAGTCCACATGGTCAAACTCTGAAATCTGCCATTTGTTTGTTTGGAACTATGATTGACAGGATGTGGATTAACTATATACAACTAGATTTCCTAATATAGACTTACAAAAATATGTTTTCTATCTTTTACATCAACGATTACCAAAAGCAAATAATATTGAGGAAAAGAAGAACAGAGAAAATTTTAACTATTCCCCAACTAGATAAGCATGATTTGTAAGGTTTAGATTCCTGTACGTGTTTTTGTAAGGTTTGTTAAAGCAAATAATAACTTCTAGCAACTATACGCAGTCAAAAATAAGTGATTGTTTTGGCTTAATTCTGTCAACTATTTCAAATTATGGTTACCAGTTTCATATATGGAGTTTTGATATTCAAATAATACGAGTATACTGAACTCGAAAAGAAGTTTCATAAAGTTTCACCTTTTCTGTGTTATATAAACATGTTTCACTAAAATGTCCTAGCCAAAAAGTCATTTTCGATTGGAGGGAACATTTTCCTTATTATAATTATTATAAAAACAATATTTTGGAAAGAACTTTTGTAAGATGCTCATAGGCTAAGTATATGTCCTCTCTATCCCAAAACAAATCAACTTTTCGAGTTGTCATAAGTTTGACCAACCATATAACGAAGAGTACTATCATTTATATGATACCAAACAAGTATACTATGAAAATATATTTCATGGTACATCTAAATGGTACTAATTTGGTGTCATAAATATTGGTTTACCTTAGGATAAAACTGGAGTGACCTGTAATTTGGAACACATAGAGTAACTATTGCTTTTATTAGATCTAAAAAAGCCCATCGAATATTGGATGTTTATAGGTGAAAAACAATGGCAGGACATGATATGCAAAAGAGAAGGGACACAAAGCTGACCATGATATTCCCTCGAGGATCCGATCGTCGTCATTCTTGTAAGAAATGAAGAATTAAGAAGCCATTGTGCCATTACCAGAAATGGATGAACCAGCCGCACAAACCACTGGGTGTCCTATATTACTGAAAACAGAATTTTGTTCGTCATGTGGCATTTGGGTGTCAGTTTCCTGTACTTGTCCCTCGGACAGAACAGAGCAATTTACAATTCCATTCTCAGTTGTCCCAAATGAAGCAGAGGCTCCTCCAAGATAAACTTCAGTTGGTACAGCCCTTTTGAGCAGAAGAACTTTTGGTTTGTTCGGATGTTCCTTAGCCACCCTCACCCAGTTCACTTTAGTACCATTGGTGACTCTGATATCAAGAGTTACTTCCCTCAGTCGTGTGAAACCTTTAATCTGGATTCCAGAGAGGCCATCCATATCTTTGCAAAGCAGCTGAATAGATTCAAGAAATGGCAAGGCGCCTTCTTCGATCTTTGGGAATGTTGGATGCTGCAGCACATAACATAGGCAGAGCAGCCTGGGCAATGCCTTCTTCTTAATGGTGATTTCTTCAAGTTCATCAGCAAGCAGCTTGAGGTACTGCAGATGCTTCAAATTTGTCAAAGCTGATAGAAGATCAGCTGTAAATTTAGTTGACTCAAGGCATAACTCCCTGAGTCGGCGCAGTGCCGTGACAAACCCAGGGAGTTCCAGTAACCTGCCCTGTAATTTCAGCGACCTCAGATAGCAGGGAGCTTTCAATTCTTTAAGAAAGTCTTCAGAGCATCCGTCCAAATGGAGTGACAAAGAACGAGGATCATTGCTTGCATCCTTGTCGTCATGAATGAACTCCTGTATGGCCTTCTGGAGAGTGGTCAATTTACTACTAGTTGCAGATGACTCACACCATATCTTTACCTTCCGCAATTTTTTCATATGACCCATATGTTCTGCAAATCCGTCATTTTCATCTACAAGAAATCCTCCTAGTGTCTGCAGCTTACATTTTGCTGAAGTAAAAAATTTCTGGAGTTCATCATTTATGGCTTTATCTGGAAGCTTGAATTTTCCAAATAGATGAATTATATTGGGCAGCTGAACAACTTCAATTGGAAGTATCTTTACATTTGTTCTCTTTAGGTTGAGTGTCTCCAAAAGTTTCAGTTGTTTTATCTCTTTCGGAAGGATGGTAACATTTCCTCCTAGGCTCATATATTTAAGAAGCAATAGGTTGCATATTTCTGTGAGATGATCATTTTGCAAGTCTGTACAGTCTTCAAGGTCCAAAACCCTTAGCAGTTGGTACTTGTTGAAATTCAACATAGTTTTACCTGCATCCCCAAATACTATCAGAGATCTGACAAGGGAAAGATCAATGTTCAAAGTGCCATCATCTGTAATAGTATTGTGATGCAGAGAAACACGACGGGCATTTTTAGGTTGGATCACCCCTCCATCGAACAAAGTGATGAAGTTTTCACAGAGACTTGAGTGTAATGTATTCATGCATCATGCCATAAGTTCTGCATGTTTTCACAATTGTGTTGTTGCTCACATCAATGGGTTCGATGATGTTCTGGTCCAAGAGCTTCTCGAAATTTTCAGCTGCAAGGTCAGTGCAAAAATTTGTTGGCCGCACAAATCCCTCAGCTAACCATTGGCTCTTTAGCCTTTTCGCCCTTACTGGATGATCACTTGGAAACATTGCAAAATACAGAAAGCAAGCTTTGAGAGCATGGCTAGGCAGACTGGTGTAGTCATGGATCAGCACCTGATGCATTCTGTCTAAAGTATCATCACCACTCTGCAGATGGTAAAACCGTACCTGGTTGCACACATCTTCACAGTCATGTCCTGTTGGCCAACTCTTTTTTCCCATGAATTGGCCAACGGTAGTCAGAGCGAGTGGTTGACCATCACATTTCTTCAAAATTGCTGCCAAATCAGGCCCCATGTACTCTGAATATTCCACCGGACAAGCTTCCTTCAGGAATAACTGCTTTGAATGTTTCTCATCAAGCCTTCTCATTTTGTGAATATAGCCGTTGGTGGAGCTGCAAGTATTAGCCACTGACTTGATTTTCGTTGTCACTAATATTCTGCTGCTAACATCTCGAGGAAAGGCAGACTTTATAGTACTCCATTGATCTGACTGCATGTCATCAATTACAATGAAATATCTGGAATATTGTGAAATGAGAATACACAAATCAACAAAAGCCTCCAACACCATAGTGATGAACGCGTGAAGGAAAGGTAATCATTTATTTTCATTTGGCATCGGTATCCTTAAGAAATAAATACATGTTTTCTACAGTTAAAAAGAGTAAATGCTTATTGTGGTATGTATATTAGCATGTACAGTATATATGCAGGCCAGAATTCCAAGAGCGGCTTTTGCAGTTCTTTTATTAATCTCCTTAGTTTTTTATGACTACTTACATATTTGAATAATTTTACTAAATCATATTGTGAATCTGCAAATACATTTTGTACTACAAAACTATCTGACTAGGATCTCTTTCTCATAACTATAGTCTCTGCATGCTGTCTACAATTGGCTGTAAAGAAAGATTTTGATGAATAAAATTATTAAGTAGGTAACAGTCTTCTGTTGTCTAAGGGGTGGTAGCAAATTTCTTACCTCTTGTTATTTAGGAAGTTCTTTAGATCAGTACTAAGCTGGTAGACATCGGAGGTATCGGGTGGTGGTTTATGCAGTTTCTTGAGTATCTCTATTAAGAGCTTGCTCGGATCCCCATGCACTGCAGAAACCCATGCCCTTTCGTCGAATTGCTTGCCGATCATGCTGTTGAACAACTCCCGAGCAAGGATGGTCTTCCCCAATCCACAGAAGCCAACTATTGAGATCACTTTCAACTGCTTGGGTTGACCTTCAATTTCTTTCAACTGCTCCAGAAGCTCCTCAAGGGGTGGCTTGATGCCAACCAAATCAGCCGGAAGGATATGCTGATTCAAGGATGATTCTGCTGGCTGGAATGTGGATGGACCAGGCACTGAATACCTCTGTTGCCGTTGGAGTGCTTCCTCCAATCTGCTCCTTAGTTGCTGCATCTCTTCACCGAACTGTGAGCGTGATTTTCTCTTCCCAGGGTTAACCATTTTGCAGTACCACCATGGCTGTTGCTGTTCCCAAGATGCATCATACACGATGTGGTCTATACAGTCCTCCATTTCATGAGCTATTTGGCGCAACTCTTCAACGGACAAACGCAGTATGTGATCATCTTGCCCCAATAGCTGCCCATCAATGGCACTCATAATCATTTTAAGCTCACTTCTCAGAAAAGCCAGATCTCCATCAAAGCTCTTGTACAGCTTGTATTTCTCCTCTGCCAGTGAGAACAATCTTGAAATGAGGTTGTCTAGAAATGCACTTAACAGGCCCGGGTCCTCCATCGATCACAATGGTTGTTAGACGCTGATGGTTCCTAGTGGCATGGAGATGAAGTGGACCCACCTTTGCACATACAGACGATGGGTAGAATAAAACTGACAAGAAAGCACATAAACCTGAAGGAACATCTTATAGCAGTGGAGATGACCACATCCTTCTTTTCATCTGACAGTAAATAGTATTTGTCAGTATATCTATTATTGTTTGCAGCACTTTTTATAACAAATATATCATATAGATACAGAATACTACTATTAAATTATTAGTCAGTACTACCTTAAAAGTCAGCACACAAATGCAGAGGTTATATGTAATGAACACTTCCAAAGAAATTATAGCAGTGCTGATACATCGTTATGACCAATGATATTCACCCTCTAACCCCTGAAAATAATAAGATTGTGACAACAATAAATCATTAGAAACAAGCTTTGCAGATCAAAACTACTAAACTTTGCTACTGATATGGCAGTAAGATGAAATAGTGCTATGTGGAGGGTGATGTAACTGAGATAAAGCCTGGTGGGAGACAGTCCAGGATCTTAAAAAAAAATCAATCATGGTGAGCTGAATCAAAGGTGAAAAAAATCCTTAAAAATAAATGAAAGTCCATCGGAAAGATGCAAACCAAGCAAAAGGACATCAGTTTCTTGCCAAATTAATCTTACTAAAAACTCTGATTCCAAATATTACCAAATGGTGAGCTTGGAGATCTGGATCTAGATGAACATCAGGGCAGAAGACTCCAGAACAGAGTAGTACTACAGTACAAAACACCAAGATAGGAGCTGTGCCAGAATCAGACTAGTAGAATCTAAACCAGCTTATATGGAGTAATTCAGCTACATGATGTTTAGTTAGGTCTCATTGATTGAAAGCGGTATCTATTACGCACCTGATGTTGTGCTGCAGCTGGAGGTGGAGCTCGCTGCTGAGGGAGGAGACTTTGACTGTGACTTGGATTTTGGGAGAGATGCACCCATTTGTCATATATGATGGTCCCGTGGTTTATTACAAGGGAGGACTAACACTGTTAAAGCTTCGACAAAAGACAACAATACCCCTGTCTTCTTCCTCTTTCCTCCCTGCATAAAAGAAACACAAGTACAGCTTCAGTAACATTAGGGAAGTCATTGGTGTATAAAGCCTGTCAAACTCGCTGGCATCATTCGGCTCCCTCCCATCCTGTCATTTTTTTTTTTTGAGAATACCCATCCTGTCACCATCTGGCTCCCTCCTCATCTTCAAACAGAAGTGCTCTCTCAAGTCTGTCAAGACAACAACCATTTAGAATAATTTTTGTTTTATTGATAAAACTACGTTACCTAGTAAGCACCCACCACCCAGACCCAGTCAACTGCCACTTTTCTGAATGAAATGGCTTCTTCTGTCCTTTTCTTGTCAGGAAGCACCCAAACCCAGTCAAAATGAAACGACTTTTGGGGATTTATTTACATTTATGGTGGTCTCCACGATTTGCCACAATAAAGAGGAATAGTGCACTATTCTTCTAATCAGAAAGAAGTGGTGAACTGCAGAACTCCATTAGCAGAGCCACAATCTGCCTGTTCTTCCCTGCTTCCCTATCCCCTCTCAGATTTGCGTCTGCGGTGTAAATCCGAGACTAGATGGTGTTGATGGAGTGGATATTATAACTACAACTCCTCTCGATGCTTTGGATTCTTCTCATCAGAGATGAACGCATCTGCTTCGCGTCCTGGGATGCAGCTTGCCAGCGGCAGCGCAGGTCTCCTTGCTGGCCAGCCAGACGCAAGCGTCCAAAATCAGATGCCTGGGAGCCCTTCCTGCCCCAGTCAGCTCCACCCAAGAGCCACAGGCCTGGAGGTTGAGATCTTCAGTTCTTCTCTGGGTGCCATGGTCTTCCTTCTTGCGAAGCTCCGCTCACTGCTCCTCTCTCCAGAGGATCAGCTGCCAGAGCCACTGAAACTACACAAGGACAAGCTCGAGCTGCTCAAACAAGATCTTGAAGCAATAAACACCTCCCTCGTGAATCTGTCATGGGCGGAAGCTCCCAACATGATGGTGAAGCACTGGATGAACGAGGTGCGTGATCTGTCCTACGATATTGAGGATTACATTGACAAGATGATGCACCCAGGCCTCATTTCTACGGAAGAGCCTCGTTCTGATTCAGAGGTGGATGAATTAAGCACTCTAATGAAGCAGGCCAAGGATGCCCACCTACGGCACAACAGGTACGATCTTGGGCGTTGGGCATCAAATCCTAGATTTGTGGTTGATGGTGGTGGGCAAGGCTGGGTTCCAAGGTTCAATAGGGATGCCACAGACCTCGTTGGTATCGATCATTCCAAGGCTGAACTTATCAAGCGGCTTAACATTGATGCCAAACAGAGGCTAGTAATATCCATACAAGGACCTCCAGGTGTTGGTAAGACTACACTTGCCAAACAAGTGTACCGTGAAGTGGAAGGGCAGTTTGAGTGTCGAGCTTTTGTTCGAGCCTCAAAGATGCCTGATACAAGGAGGTTTCTCGGTAACATCATCTCCCAAATCCAGGGCCACCATCAAAGACCCCCTAATGGTCTCCCCGTGCAAGAGCTCATTGACAACCTAAGAAATCATCTCCAACAGAAGAGGTATATAACTAGTACATATATATTAAGGAGGTGCTCCCTCCTTTTTTCAAAAGCATGTGCAGTATTACAAAATGTAGGCTCATCGAAATGTACAGAAAATTCTTGAAAGAAGATCTTGATATATACTAGTCAATTTACATATGTGCTGAGTATCAATTTCAGGTTTCTGTTTATTATGAGTAACGATTACCAGAAAATCTGACAAATCATAAATTATAAAGAACAGGAAAAATAATAAAATTAGATTACTGACAAGAACCTTATCAATTTTGTTTCTTCTAATACAGTGGAGTTTGAAGTTCAAACTTTGAATCATGATAAAAGCATGTTCAATATTTTCGAGCTTACAAACTAAAAGCAGACGTGCAAGTTTGTCAATCCAAATAAGAAAAAAAAAATTAGAACTCTCAGGTACACTAGAAAATCTTCGTATTTTCAACTTTAAATTTTCCATTGTCATGTTTTTGTAATTGTTGTATTTCACCTAGCTGGCACAAAATATTAACATTTTAAATTATTTGGCAGGTACCTCATTATAATTGATGGTTTGTGGGAAACAACATCATGGGATATTATTAGTAGCGCATTTCCTGATGAAGCTTATTGCAGCAGAATATTAACAACTACAGATATCGAAGAAGTAGCTTTGGAGTGCTGATCTGATGCCATTTTTAAGATGGAGCTACTTGGTGGAAATCACTCCACAGAATTGTTCTTCAATAGAGTGTTTGGATTTAAGCACGAGATCTCTAAACAATTGAAGGAAATCTCTGAGGCAATTATAAGAACATGCTGTGGTCTGCCACTCGTGATCATTAGCATAGCTAGCATTTTAGCAATCCAACCAGAAAACTTAGAGCTGTGGCGCCATGTCAAAGAAGCATTATTTTCCATATTGAGATATAATCTTATTTCTGAAGTCAAGCTGAGAGAAATAGTAGGTCTGAGCTACAATATTCTTCCTCGCCATTTGAGACGTGCCTACTATATCTTAGTATGTATCCTGAGGGTTATACATTCTTGAAGGCTGACTTGGTGAAACAATGGAGTGCCGAAGGATTTATAATTCCAGTAGAAGAGAAAAATTATGATGAAGTTGCAGAATGCTATTTTGATGAGCTTACCTGCAGGGGACTGATAGAACCAAATCATACCAATATCTCAGATGAGGTGACTTTGTATACACTGCACTCCACTGTATTTGAAGTTATTAGGAGCATGTCCAATGAAGAGAATTTCAGCACTGTGATAGACTACTCCAATACCATCTCAGGGCTTTCTGAAAGGGTTCGATGATTGTCACTCAGATTCAGTAGTGCCAAATATGCAACGAAACCAGAAAGCATCACACTATCCCACATACGGTCACTAGTCTTCTATGGACTTGTCGAGTGCCTCCCTTCACTTAAGCAGTTTGAGGTACTTCGAGTTATTATTCTTGAAGTTTGGTGCGACGACCAAGAAGAGTTAGATGTCAGTGGCATCGACAAATTGTTTCAGCTGAGGTACATCCGGATTACATCTAATATCATTGTGAAACTACCAGCCAGGATGATTGGACTGCCATATTTGCAAACAATGGAAATATATGCAAGAGTAACTTCTGTTCCTTCAGATATTATTCATCTCCCAAGATTGTTGCACCTCTTTGTACATGGTGAGATAAATCTGCCAGATGGTATTGGCCACATGAGATCTCTACGCACACTTCAGTCTTTTGACCTCAGCAGTAACTCTGAAGATAATATACTGCAGCTTGGTGAGATGACAGACCTGCGTGATCTTCATGTCACCAGTCCTACAGAAATGTTTGTTGACCCCCCGTTTCTTTGCCCCCTGAATATGAAGTTGACAGCTCTTGTTTCTTCTCTTCAGAAACTTTGCAACCTAAAATCTATAATTCTTTCTCCTGCTTCTGCTGCTTCATGCAAAAACATTTACTTGGATTGCCCATGGAACATATCTTCTCTGTCCGTCTTCATTCAGAGACTTGAGTTGTTGCCACCCTTTTGCATCTTTTCAAGACTTCCTGGATGGCTTGAACAGTTCCAAAATCTATGTGTTTTGAAAATTGTTCTTAGGGAACTGACAACAGATGATGTTGACAGCATTGCCAAATTACAGAAACTCACCACTATCTCTCTGTACATCGGTCAACCGATCACAGAACTGATTGTCTTCCATCCTGCAGCATTTCCGGCTCTAAAGTGTTTCAAATTCAGATGTGGCATTATGCGCCTTGCTTTTCAGAAAGATACAATGCCTAGTCTTTGGAGGCTAAAGCTTGAATTCAATGCCCACAGTGGAGAGCAGAGCGGTAACATGCTTGTCGGCATTGAACACTTGTTAAACCTTAAGGAGATCACTGGCCGAATTGGGGCAGCACCCGGTGCAGAGGAATCTGACAGAATAGCTATGGAGTCTCTGTTCAAGGATGCCATTATCAAGCATCCAAGACTTATAAACTTCAACCTACAAATTGTCTGTTTGTTTGACGAAGAGTATGTGCCTTTCTTTCCTTATAAACTAAATTGTGTACCTGGCTGGTGTGTTTCCCTATCCTGGAGGAATTTTCAAGCGAGCTGATTAAACAAATGAGATTGTTTTATGCTTTGAAATTCTATACTTTCTGCTGAGAGTTCATAAAATAAAAAATCACAGGATTGTATTGATATTCAAAACTTTATTTGCTTGGTCAAGTTTAATCTACTGGATTTTATCATGGTGCCTGTTCCACTTATTTGCCTATGTTCATACGGGGGAATATTTTTCTGGCGTGCAGCTCTTTTTCTAGGAGATCTTATAATGATTACTTGTTCCACTTTTCTTTTGTCACAAGTCACAACACACATGAGTACGTTTCAATCCATTTTAAGAAAAACTGTTGGAAAGAATTCTTTTCATAAAATAGTCTGTTCATTATTTTATTTGATGTTTCCTTTCTCTTTGCTCTTAATCTTAAAGTAGCCGATTAGATAATGTAAATGCAGAACTAAACCTAAGTTTGTTACTTCTCAGTCATATATAATTGTAGCTATTATATGGCTGAATTTTGATTGAAGTTACTATCAGTTCTAATTTCCTTGACTAAAGATAGACATGATGGTATGCAAATGTGACAATTGTAGTTAATATAATACAATTCCGAAATAAAAGTGTTGTTTGGGTTTGTATATAAATGTTATTATTTCTTTCACCACTTTTAATTTAATTCGAAGACTTCCTCTAGGTGTTCAATTTGGTATAATTTGACGTATTTATATATGATTTTACTTGTTTTTATAAAACACAGTTTCTTTCGCCTCCTAGTTTTTTTCCATATAACGGATATCTAGGTATTTTTATGTGAATTTTGGATTTTAAAATTTCTCTCATCTATCAACTAACACAGTTGAACACAATAGGCATTCGACGGCAGATGACATCTTCGGAGACCTCGCTACCTTCTTCCCATCCGATTACGATTCAAGTTGGATCTTGTCAGAGGACACAGCCCTGTGGCCCCCTTATGAGGGTGAGAGCTGTAACGTGTACAGTAACAGGTTCTCACAGCTCCAGTGTCAATTGCCAGACGACGGCTATGACTGGCACTGGCTCCAGTACGAGCAGCCGCTAGTGACGAGCCAGAACCCACACAGCTACTACAGCTGCACCTTCACCAACTGCCCTGCCAAAAAGAAGGTGGAGTCGCAGGATGGCCAGCAGATCACCAACATCGAGTACGAGGGCACGCACAACCACGAAAGGCCGCAGAAGGTAGCGAGGCATTTGATGTCTGACGGCATCCTGCAGAGTGGCGGCAGCAAGGCGTCGTCCGAACACATGTCTGGAGGAATGTCAGGCACCACGACCCTTGAGACACCCAAGAACTCTGTGTCGTTCGAGACCGGTGTGAGCTCGCCGCGGTTTGTAAACTCTAGCGGCGACAAGGAGTTCGTTGAGCACGAGACGGGTTCTAAGAGACCACGGTGAGTGCTTTGGTTATACAGAAATTTAACATAAGTTGTTAAGTTCTTGGAATGTGCAGCGGGAATTCAATTAGTGCTATTCTCTGCTTTGCAGTAGGAAAGACAGTGACCATGTGCGACGACGACAGCGGAACAAGATCATTTCACAAACCCTCAGCGATGTTGACAATATCGATGACGGCTACAAGTGGAGGAAGTATGGGCAGAAACCGGTAATGGGAAAGCCACACCCAAGGTGAACAATTATGTATACAAGCTTAATTAAGCACGCTTCTTGCAATGATGAGGTTATTGCACTTATCCAACTGTTTGTGGTGTGAGTTAGGAGCTACTACAGGTGCACCACCGTCAGGGGGTGCCCGGCACGCAAGCATGTGGAGCGCGCATCCCACGACATGCGCCTCCTGGTCACCAGGTACGAAGGCAAGCACAACCACGATGTGCAGCAGCCGCCCGCCGTGGGCAACCCAAGCAGCGGCGTTGGAGAACAACAGGACGCCCAAGGAGAGGAGGCCGTCGATCCACCTGGCACACCAACAATCTGACGAAGCACATCTCTCACGCCTCAGGGACAGGACCGGTTCAGAGTTTATCGGACCCGGCAGGATGAATCTGGACCTCAGGGCATCTTGCTATATATAAACTTCGTAGCAACATAATACTAAGTGTGTGTATACATAAATTGTTAGCAATAAATTGTTGATTACAATAATATGTATACGTATGAATTGTTACTGATAGTAAACATATAGATGCATTCAAAAGCCAATTTGCACATATTAATTAAATTACATTGCAAACTTAACATGAATTGACATAAGTTTGTTTCTCTACAATAACTACCACCGCCAAAGGTGCCAATTCATCGGGATTTCTTGAACTGCTAGTGCAGACTCTTAAAAAGATTTTACCAATGGACCGTTTATGTGATTCTTTACTTTCAAGGCATCTACTATTTTCCGCTGCTCCTTTTCTCACCACCGGATATACTACTTAAAAAGTGACAAGATGGTGCTGAAATTCAGAAATTGAAAGAGACAAGTCAAGAATTAGTAACTCAAAAGTAAATCAGATGAAACAAGCCTATCTTTCTGTACGACAGTACATCCTAGCTGTTGTCCTTGGGTGAAGAATTGCAGTGTATTGAAATTTTTGAAATAGAAACGCCAGGAGAGCTGCCTGTTATATTTTTTTTAAAAAAATAGCGAACTGAAAATAAATTGATGGCACGATCACCGAATCAGTTTTGCGGCTGCAATTAAGAACATGAGGGTGAGTATTGCAGCCTTCTGTCTTTGCTGCACCGATTTAGATAAAAAAAAAATTCAGAAACATGAAAAATGTTGTAAATGGAATGAAGTGAAATTGATGGATCAGATCACAGCAAATACAACACCATTGCGTTGTAGGATTGGTACAGAGTAATATTGGTCTCTTGGGTCTCAGTGCACAAAACCGAGTTTGGCATTTATCGCTAAAATTTTCCCCAAAAAACCACTAATTTTAAGACCATCACATCTTAAAATTAGAGCAGAACCACTCAAATTCCTTGCAGGATTCAATGTGATATTTATGGTCCGATTCGAGAATTGTTAGGGCTGTTAAATACTTCATTATTTTGATAGACACATGGTTTCATGTTCTTTTATCGACACACAACCATAATTTTTCCAAAATAATGGCTCAACTTATTGAGTTGAAGGCACAACCTAAACATCTGATTCAATCTATCTGAATGAACAATGCTACTGAATTCACATCATGTGATTTTAATGATTATTGCATGGTGTTGGGAACTTAGGTTTAGCATTTAGTTCCAGAGTGCATACTCAGAATGGTTAGGCTCGTTGATTAAAAGAACCACTATTGATGAATTACAAATTGCCTACATCATGTTACAGTCATGCAATTGTGCATGCTGCCAACCGATCCAGCTATGACCAACTACGTATCATGAAAGATCCCCATTGCAGTTCAGCTCCATTTGGAAGCACTCACTGGTTCCCAAACGTATTTTTCTACGAGAAGGGATTCTCTGAAATGAACTAAGAAGCTAAGAGCTGAAAAAAGTAGATTCTCCTATTCTGTGAAGTGATTTCCATCCTAATATTGAGAGTTTACACTAAATAATCAAAAGAATCACTTTCAGCCATAAAATCACTTTACCAGAGAATTAGGGGCACAACTTTGCCAAATGAAACCTTAATATGTGGGAACCCCTGAGTATTTACCATTAGCATAAGTCTGGGTGTATTGTCTATGTGAGGATATATAGATGCTTATTATTTATCAGATCTCCACGGTAGATCATTATTTATCAGATCTCCACGGTAGATCACTGATGAGGGACATCACTTGGATAATTTTTGAAACATCTACTTAGTTCACGAAGGATCACCGTAACAAAAACAAACTTGGATTTTGCTACTAAGAAGAAAAAGCCAATCTGAATTTTATCTCTAAATACATGTTACTAGAAGATATTGAGTTGTTTCTTAGGTGTCATTGAGTAATATATTAGTTGTCATGCTAGTTGTCATCTAGTAGGCTATTAGTTGTCATATTAGTTGTATATGAGTTGTGTAAGGACTCATAGCCTATAAATAGAGGCAATGTCCTCAAGTCATGTAACTTGTTTTGTATTCTCTACCATATCAATAGAACTTGATGTTCTTATCTTAGATCTTGGATTAGATCTTGTTCTTGAGCTTTGGATTGAGCTCATACTATCTGTGAATTCGGATTGTTGTCCGTGGATTTGGGCTGCCCTTAGAGCATTATCTACTAGCACGTTAAAGTTGCTCCTTCAACACTTGTGCCTATTTCTACATATCAGCACCTTAAAGAGGTTTCTCCAATATAGTGTGCTGCATCAGATTGGTATCGGAGCCTCGTTGATCATCTCAAGCCGCCACTTTTTTTGCAACATTTCTGCAAGAAGGGATAGGAAAGATGGAGGATTTGGGCAAGAGAATGGATGCTACGAAAAAGCAAATTGAAGAGTTATAAGAAACACTCAACAGGAGGTTTGATCAGCTAGCAGAAATGATTAAAAATTATATTCCTGCTAATAGCAATAAAGGTAATTCAATCAAAAGATAAGGTTGATGATCAAGAACGGCGTAGACAAGCTACTCTTGAAGGCAAGCTACAACCAAGGCGTGGTGAGCGTAGAAAATCACCTCATGTTGATGATTCAGAAGATGAAGATCATAGTGAACTATACGAAGAAGATGATCTTTAAGAAAATTCAAGGAGGAATGCTCACTACGCATGAGATACATACAAGGAGAAAGCTGAAATCCCTACTTTTAATGGTAGCGTTGATATCTAAGATTTCCTTGATTAGCTATATGAAGTTGAGACATTCTTTGATATTATGAATATTAGCCAAGATCGCAAAGCTCCTTTAGTTGCATATAAGATGAGGGGAGGTGTTGGTTCATGGTGGCACCGTCATCAAGAAGAATGCAGGTTGAGGGGTGAACCTCGCATAAGATATTGGCATCAAATTATGGCACTTTTGAAGGCTAGATTTTTGCCCACTGATTATAAACAAATTCTTTTCACTAAATTTTGGAATTGTTCTCAAGCAAATAGGTCTGTTTCGGATATACAAAGGAGTTTCTAAGGCTGCAGGTCAGGTGTAACCTTGCTGAAACTGAAGATCAATAAGTTGCAAGGTACATCAATGGTCTCAATGAAGTTATTAGAGATCAATTAGTCATGCAACAGATTTGGTCAATTGATCAAGCACAAACCTTAGCATTAAAAGCTGAAGGCATGCCAAGACAAAGAAGGTAACTAAATCTCATTCATATTCTCCCATCGAAGGAACTTCAAAAGGCTATAGTGGCAAAATGGAGAGTAAAGCTACTCAATCAAAAATAACACAACCCGCACAAAAGCAAGCTACAAGGAAGAGTAGAGCAAAGAGAAACCAAAATGTTATAAAGTGTTATAAGTGTGGTGAAGAAGGACATGTATCCAGCGACTATACTAGGAGGAAGGTAGTCAACACTACATGCCATGAAAGTGATTATGAAGATGATAATGGTGATGATGAATATGAAGATGAAGAAGGTGAGAAAGAACTAGACCTATTTGAAGAAGAGGATGATGAGGTAGTATGTGTGATCCAACGCCTCTTGTGTTCAAAACCACAACAAGATGATACACAACCAAAGAAGATTTTTGAGAGCAAGTGTACTATGAATGGCAAGGTTTGCAAACTGGTTATTGATAATTGTAGTTGTGAGAATCTGATTTTTCAAAATTTAGTAAACCATTTGAAGATTGAAACTCAAGATCATCCAAACCCATACACTATTGGGTGGATTAAGAAAGGAGTGAATATGAAGATTACAAAGCAATGCAATTTGCCACTTTCTTTGGGCAAATATTATCGCTCAAATATTCTATGTGATGTGTTTGATATGGATGCAAGCCATGTTCTTCTTGGAAGACCTTGGCAATTTGATGTGGATGCTACACATAAAGGAAGGGAAAATTCTTATTATTTCATTTGGAGCAAGAGAAGGATTATAATCCTACCAAAGAAATTGGATGGTTCTACTTCTAAAGTAGAGGAGAAGAATATGTTAGCTATTTCCCAAACATCAAGGGGCTTTGTAGAAGACATGAAAGAAGCAAATTTATGTGCTACAACGATTGTTAAAGAAGAGCATCTTCTTGCTAAAATTCTAGCAAAGATGCAAGGTCTTTTATCTGAATATCAGAGTATACTTGGGGAGCCACAACACTTACCACCAATGAGAGAAATTCAACACAGAATTGACTTAGTTCCTGGTGCAACTCTTCCTAATCTGCCACACTATCGAATGAGCCCAAAAGAGCATGCTATATTGAAGGAGAAGGTGAAAGAGTTATTACAAAAGGATCATATCCAAGAGAGCATTAGTCCATGTGTTGTACCAGCTTTGCTCACACCAAAGAAGGATGGTTCTTGTGTATGTGCGTGGACAGTAGAGCAATCAACAAGATTACAATAAGGTACAAATTCCCTATTCCCCGTTTGGATGATATGTTGGATCAATTAAGTGGGGCAAAGGTATTCACTAAGCTTGATTTAAGAAGTGGATATCATCAAATTCGCATTAGACCTGGTGATGAATGGAAAATAGCATTCAAAACCAAGGAAGGGCTATATGAATGGCTTGTTATGCCATTTGAACTTTCATGCACCAAGTACTTTTATGCATTTGATGAGCCAAGTCCTTCAACCCTTTTTATCACAATTTGTTGTGGTTTATTTTGATAACATCTTAATCTATAGCAAGAATGAAGATGAGCATTTTGATCATGTTCGACAAGTATTGGAAGTTCTTAAGGAAAATGAGCTTTATGTCAATTTGAAGAAATGTGTTTTCCTATAGAAATGATTACTTTTCTTGGGCTTTATCATAACAAGCGAAGGTATTTAGGTTGATGATTCCAAAGTTGCTGCAATAAGAGATTGGCCAACTCCAAAGACTATTACAGAAGTGAGGAGTTTCCATGGTCTTGCAACTTTCTATAGAAGATTTGTCAAAAACTTTAGCACTATTATGGCACCAATTACTGAATGTTTGAAGAAAGGGAAGTTCCAATGGAATGAATTTGCTGAAGCAAGTTTCCAAGAAATCAAAAAGAAGCTATCACAAGCTCCAGTCTTGGTACTTCGTGATTTCAATAAAATTTTTGAGCTGGAATATATGCAAGTGGAGTAAGCATTGGAACTGTTCTATCTCAAGAGAGAAAACCCAATGCTTTCTTTAGTGAGAAACTAAGTGAAGCAAAGCAAAAATGGAGTACCTATCAACAAGAGTTATATGCAGTTTTTAGAGCATCGAAGACTTGGGAAGTTTATTTGTTACCTAAGGAGTTTATTGTCTACACTGACCATCAATCTCTGAAGCATTTCAAAAATCAAAAACATGTGAATCGTATGTTAGCAAGATGGGCAGCATACTTAGAAAAATTTGATTATCTCATTGTTCATAAGTCAGGAGCAACAAACAAAGTGGCTGATGCTTTGAGTCGGCGTGCTTGTCTCCTAGCATCATTTGAAGCTGAACTTCTAGGTATGGACCAAATGAAGGAATTATATGAGCATGATGATGACTTTGGTCAAGTCTGGTTGAAGCATCTACAAGGAAATCCATTAGATAAAGATTATGTGGTGCAAGATGGTTATCTCTTTAAGAATGATCGATTATGCATTCCAAGAAGTTCTCTACGTGACAAGCTAATTAGAGAACTGCATTCAAATGATCTTAGTGGCCATGTTGAGCGAGATAAGACCATAGCCAACCTACAAGCATGATACTATTGGCCACAACTTAAAAGGGATATTGGAAAGTTTGTGCAAAGGTGTCCTATATGCCGAACCTATAAAGGCCAAGTCCAGAATACTGGATTATATATCCCATTAGAAATCCCAAATGCACCATGGGAGGATCTCTCAATGGACTTTATACTTGGCTTACCAAGAACAAGGCATGGAAATGATGCAGTATATGTTGTAGTTTGACAGATTCTCTAAGATGGCTCAATTCATTCCCAGTCGAAAGACAACAGATGCTCATCATGTAGCTAATCTTTTCTTTAGAGAAATAGTTAGGCTGCATGGTGTTCCAAGATCAATTGTTTCAGATCGTGATAGCAAATTTCTTGCTGCATTTTGGCTTACATTATGGAAGCAATTCAACACTAAGCTAAAATTTTTAAGCACAGCACATCCACAGACAGATGGCCAAACTGAAGTAGTGAACAAGTTCTTGGGTAACTTAATTTGATGTATATGTAGAAACAAGAAAGGACAATGGGATTTAGCTTTATTGCTTGCTAAATTTCCTTATAACAGTTCAAAACATAGATCTACAGGCAGGAGTCAATTTTCCATTATCTACACAAAAGTCCCAAAGCATGTGGTTGACTTAATAAAATTACCTTCAAGGGAGAATTCAAGGTCAGCAATAAGCTTTGCTAACAACTATTCTAATTTGTTTAAAGAAGTCCATGATGTCCTAGAAGCATCAAATCAGAAATACAAACAGCTGGCCGACAAACGAAGAAGACCAATGTCATTTGCAGTTGGTGACCAAGTGATGGTATATCTTAGAGAAGAGAGATTGCCAGTAGGAGTTCATGGAAAACTAAGACAAAGAAAATATGGCCCTTTCTCTATTTTGAAGAAGATAAATGACAACGCTTATTTTGTTATAAATGACAACTCTTATGTTGTTGATCTACCAAGAGAGATGAATATTTCCAACACTTTTAATGTGGCTGATCTATCGCTTTATCATCCACAACAACGTCTTTATGAAGATAACTCAAGGTCGAGTTTCAATCAAGTAGAGGAGAATGATGAGGGACATCACTTGGATAGTTCATGAAGGATCACCATAACCAAAACAAACTTTGATTTTGCTACTAAGAAGACGAAGCCAATCTGAATTTTATCTCTAAATACATGTTACTAGAAGATATTGAGTTGTTTCTTAGGTGTCATTGAGTAATATATTAGTTGTCATGCTAGTTGTCATCTAGTAGGCTATTAGTTGTCATTAGTTGTATATGAGTTGTGTAAGGGCTCATAGCCTATAAATAGAGGCAATGTCCTCAAGTCATATAACTTGTTTTGTATTCTCTATCATATCAATAGACTTGATGTTCTTATCTTAGATCTTGGATTAGATCTTGTTCTTGAGCTTTGGATTGAGCTCATACTATCCATGGATTTGAATTGTTGTCCGTGAATTCGGGCTGCCCTTAGAGCATTATCTACTAGCACGTTGAATTTGCTCCTTCAACACTTCTGCTATTTCTACATATCAGCACCTTGGAGAGGTTCCTCCAATATAGTGTGCTGCATCAATCATGAATAGGCTTTGTATTCTTACAAGGTGGAACAATAATATTTTGGAAGTCTTCAAAGAAGACTTTGGTGTCTACTTCCACTAATAATTTTGAAATAATTGCTCTATATGAAGCATCACCTAAATCGCCAATCTTGAAATAATTGACTCCTAAGTGCAAACCTTGAGTGCACTTACTAGTAAGGGAAAATGAAAATACCATCAAGGACATGTAAATTGAACTGTCAGGGCTAGCTCAACAGAGAAATTCAATTTTGCCTGACGTTGACCATTAGCGAAATTATTTTTAAATTGCCTGATGGTTATAATTACCTAATGGTTATAAACTCACAGGACAAATAGAAAACTGTAAGGGAATAAATCTTTTCTTTGTGGGTTTCAACTGACAAAAAACCATAGACCACCGCCAGATAAAGAATTTCCTTGTCAGTGTAGAACCGACAGGATATAAGCACAACTACCCTCTCGGTTCTCAAACCATTAAGAAAATGTGTTTATTCCCAGTTGGTTTTTTATTTACTCTGCCAACTCTTAACAATGAGGGAAAATGGTTTTTTTCCTGTCAGTGCTAATTTCCCTGTCACTGACAAACCGCTAGGAAAACTACCACCCACAGAAAACTAGATGATACCCCGCGCGTTGCTGTAAGGATTTTGTTGCATTGACTTTATTTAAGAGATTTGATGGAGTGAGATATAGTAAATTTATGAAAGAAAGCATATTATTTTTATTATTGCCTTCTATGCATCAACATTGAATTGCGAGACACCATGTAGGGAGCCTCAAAGGAGGCCAAATAATCTAATGAGAGAGGTTGTGAAAAACGAGGTCTTAAAACTCTTACACGCGGGCATAATCTACCCTGTTCCAAATAGTGGGTGGGTTAGCCCCGTGCAAGTTGTGCCTAAGAAGGGAGGCATGATGGTTGTGAAGAATGAGAAAAATGAGTTGATCCCTCAATGAACTATCACAGGATGGAGGATGTGCATAGATTATCGAAAGCTCAACAAGGCTACAAAGAAAGATTACTTCCCGTTACCCTTCATTGATGAAATATTGGAATGGTTGGCAAAGCACTCTTTGTTTTGTTTCCTTGATGGCTATTCGGGTTATCGTAAAATCCCTATCCATCTCAATGGACAAAGTAAGACCACCTTCACATGCCCTTACGGGATGTATGCATATCGCCGTATGTCCTTCGGTTTATGCAATGCCCCTGCTTCTTTCCAAAGGTGCATGATGTCCATCTTCTCTGACATGATCGAGCAAATCATGGAGGTATTCATGGATGATTTCTCCATCTATGGAAAATCCTTTGATGATTGTCTTCAAAATTTGGACAAGGTCTTACAAAGATGCGAGGAAAAGCACTTAGTCCTGAACTGGGAAAAATGTCATTTCATGGTTTGGGAAGGCACAGTGCTAGGACATAGAGTGTTTGAGCGTGGGGTTGAGGTGGATAGAGCTAAGATAGAAGTTATAGAGCAACTTCCACCTCCCACAAATGTCAAGGGTGTTAGAAGTCTTCTTGGGCATGCTGGTTTTTATAGGCGCTTCATAAAAGACTTCTCTCAAATTGCTCGTCCTTTAACAAACCTGCTTGCTAAAGATGCACCCTTTGATTTCAATGATGAGTGCTTAAATGCTTTTTATTTTCTCAAGAAAGCACTTGTCTCTTCTCCAATCATTCAACCCCCTGATTGGACACTTCCCTTTGAAATAATGTGTGATGCAAGTGATTATGTTGTTGGTGCCGTTCTTAGCCAAACACATAACAAAAAGCATCATGCAATTTCATATGCTAGCAAAACTTTAGCTGGACCTAAACTTAATTATGCAACAACTGAAAAAGAGCTCCTAGCTATTGTTTTTGCTATTGACAAGTTTAGATCTTACTTAGTTGGAGCAAAAGTAATTATCTATCTTGATCATGCTGCTTTGATATACTTGCTCACTAAGAAAGATGCTAAACCACGTCTAATAAGATGGATCTTGCTACTCCAAGAATTTGATTTAGAAATAAAAGATAGAAAAGGAGTAGAAAATCCTGTAGCCGATCACTTGTCTAGAATGCAATTCAAAGATGCATAGGACTTGCCGATCAATGGCTACCTCAGGGATGACACACTCCTCAAGATCACGGACTCCAGCCCCTGGTACGCGAATATTGTCAATTTTATTGTTGCAGGACATTTTCCACCAGGAGCAAACAAGAAAAAGCTCATCTAAGGAAGTCGAGTACACCTGTGGGATGAACCTACCTCTACAGAGTTTGCAATGATGGTCTATTGAGGAAATATGTCCCTGAAGCAGAATCAATTAAGATCATAGAAAGGTGTCATTCCATACCATATGAAGGACACTATGGCGCATTCAGAACCCATGCAAAGATTTGGCAAAGTGGCTTCTTTTGGCCAACCATGTATGAAGATACAAAGAACTTCATCAAGAGATGTGTGAGGTGCCAAAAGCATGTGAACATCAATGCCCGAGATGCAATGCCACTGACAAATAACCTTCAAGTGGAGCTCTTTGATGCATAGGGCATTGACTACATGGGACCTTTTCCCATGTACCGGGGCTATGAGTACATCCTGGTGGCTGTGGACTATGTGTCCAAATGGGTAGAAGCAATGCCCTGCAAGGCTGTAGATGCCAAGAGCTCAAGAAGGATGTTTGAAGAGACTATCCTTCCAAGGTTTGGAACCCCAAGGTTGGTGATAAGTGATGGAGGATCTCACTTCATTGAGGGGAGCTTCTGGCACTTCCTAGAAGAGCAAGGCATCCGACACAATATTGCAACTCCATACCATCCCCAAACAAGTGGCCAAGCAAAAACATCCAACAAACAAATCAAGAACATTCTGCAAAAGACGGTTCATGAGATGGGAAAAGGATGGAGGGACAAACTACCTGATGCACTATGGGCATACAGGACAACATTCAAGACACCCATTGGCATGTCACCATACCAACTCGTATATGGAAAGACTTGTCACCTCCCAGTCGAGTTGGAATTTAGAGCACATTGGGCCATAAAGAAATGGAATATGGACCTACAAGCTACAGGGAGGCATAAAAAGATGCAAATTTCAGAGTTAGAAGAATGGAGAGAGAAAGCATACCACAATGCTAAGATCTACAAGGAGAGAAAAAAGAGATGGCATGACAAGAGGATAAAGATAAAAGAGTTCAAGCCAGGAGACAAGGTGCTCATGTTCAACTCAAGAGTAAAGCTATTTGGACATGGAAAGATTAGAAGGAAATGGGAAGGGCCATTTCAAGTAATCAATACCTCACCTCATGGAGCAATAACACTTCAAGATGATGAAGGTAAGATCTTAAAGGTAAATGGCCAACGTTTAAAAGTTTTCCTTGAACCAGATAAAGTAGATGAAGAAATAGACATGATTGAATTCAAACCTTCCAATGATCAATAAAATCAATCGATCTAGTTTATGATCAAATCTTCCTCCTTAGCTTGTTGTTTTCCCTTCCAAAATTGCTCTATGCCTTGTTTCATTTGAATAAATTTGGACTCTCTGGTGCCTCACGCCAGAAGAGTCCTTTGTGTTTTCACCATTGTTTTCTATGAATAAAAAGCCGGGTATAGCTTCAATGAAGTGTGGGTGGGTCTTGTAACCCTAAACTACCCATTTGTGACCCGGGCGCTCAACTCTCCTCTTCTAAAAACATCGGTTTGAATATCCCCTTCCTCTCACTTTTGCTACATGTGAAATGAGTTGAAATGCTTTAAATCTTGTTAACATGTAAAAGTGAAATGAACCATCATCACACTTGGACTAAAATAAAAAGTGACATGGTTATGACATGTAAAGGGTAAAAGCGTCACAAAGTCTAATTCTTGCATATGGTTATACTTGTGGGATACATATCTTGATAGGAGTATCAAATTGACTAAGTTGTTGATAAATGTGATATAGTTCTTGGCTCATGCTTCATACCTTTTCTATTTCATGTGCTTAGAGATTTATTTTTGAATATGTCATAAAACCATAGTGTCACTTACTCCTAAATAGTAAGAAAATTCCTACCAAAGCCATATATGTTCATACCATGTTCAAAACCCCTTCTATTTATGCTACTTGTATTTGTATTGAGTTTGGTCAAACCTTGTTGACCCTAGTGAGAGTTGTGTCATAGTCCCAAGATCAAGATCACACACACACCCCACATATATACTTGCTATTTCTACGCTGGAAGTACGCAAAAAACCATGCTATCAATTTCCACCAATATATAGATGCTCCATGCTTTACAGCTCTAGTCTATCTCTCTAAAATATGACTTGAAGAGACACAAGGCTAAGTAAAAAAAGTGGACACATGAAGGTCCATTACTTTGAAAAAAAGAAAAAAAGAAGAAGAAAACAATGGTAGCCATGTCTCAAATAAAATAAAGTAGAGAGAGATCTTATCAAATAGAGGAGCATTCTATCCCATCATTTTCCACACACTTACACATCTTGATCTTGATCTAGGATTATGACAGTCTTCTCCTTGGATCCTTGTTTTGACTTTACAATATATGCAATGCAAGTATGGTATCTTGTTCATCCCTACCTAAGCCCCACATAAGCTTGATAGATGTAGGATGAAACAAAAGAAGGCAATCTTATGTTGTGCCTTGGTAAGGACTCATATACTTATTGAGTGATTTGAGAGTACTATTTGAGGAGTAAGAATGAACTATGTGCTTTCTTCTAAAACCATTGTCAAAAACTCTAAGTACTAAGAATATGAAAGTGGGAAGATGACTTTGCCTTGAGAACTGTTATATTTTTCAACATCTAAATAATATATGTTAGACAATACCACATAACCCACTTGTATGAGATATGTCTTGAGTAAAGCTTTGTGTTTGCCAATATCTTAAAGATGTCATAATCATATATTATCATTCTCTCTAACCTTTGCTCAAGGACAAGCAAAGACTTAAGTGTGGGGGAACTTGTTGATGGTCACTAATGCTTATTTTTAACCATCAACTATTGCTTAATATGATATGAAATGAACCACAAAGCATAGTTGTAGGGTTTGAAACTAACAAGTTCCACGAGTTTTGGTGTGTCTAGTATTTTGCAGGTATCTTAATTTTTCATCAAAGAAACGTATCTCAAATGATGAATTATAGTACACCATTGTGACGGGCTCATCGCGCTGATCGAAATGGATATATTATTTGCTATATTTGGACTTGGGGATAAAAAGTTATTAATTTTCCAAATTAAAAAGGGATGCTGACATCAGCTGACGTCAGCCCCCAGAAGTCAACCGCAACAGGCACTGACACGCGGGGCCAGGCGGGCCCCATCCAGCAAGCGTTGCCAGCCGACAGGGGGCAGGCGCACGGGATAGCCATTCCGCGGCGGCCACGTGGTGGCCTTGTCCCCCCCATCGCACGCGCGGAGGCGGCCCGCTCGGCGGGCCCGGAGGTATGCGTGGCGCCGCGGGACTGGAGCCTGGAGGCGGTATCTGGCTTGGTGCGGTTCAGATGCGCGTGGGCCGGTGGTTTTGGTCCGAACCGGCCGGTTCAGTCGGCCGGACGCCGAGATTTCCGCCCAGAAGTACTGCAGACCTAGTTTCCCACCGGTTTGGCTCCGGTTCGGGCACTTAGGATCCGGTTCTTCTCTGGTTTTCTATGCCAAAACATGGGGAAATATGTTGCCAATCTACAGAGGTTGGTTGCATGCAAGTGGAGCATCCTAGCCATAGATTCTATGATGGTTTGTTCTTATGGTGGCCACGGAACATCACGCGGATCGCTGACATGGCATTTTCTTCACCCCTACTCCACCTCCACTATAAATAGAGGGAACCCCCTCACTCTCAAGACACCAAGGGAGCTACCAAGCTATTCATTCTACTTTCTCTTTAGTAGTAGTATCATCATAGGGAGAGAATGAGGAGAGTCTGGAGGAAGCCCCAGAGCTATCGCGAGTCTCCTCCAAGCTGTGCCTCGGCGGATGCGACTTTCTTAGTAAGTAATCATCCGAGTTTCTTTTTGGTGTTTGATTCTTAGTTCAAGTAAAGTATTTACTTAAGTTGTTCATTGGTTCACCGCCCTTAACCCGGTACTCTAGTCAATTTCATCGGGATCCGGATTAGAGTAGTAAGATATAGTGTAGATGTGGTGTCTGGGCTATCGCTTACCTGTGATTGCGGCTTGTTCAATGGTTTGTTGTGGTACCTATTAGGTGGTGACATCCCTATCTAGGCTTTGAATCCACCACGTTTGGACAAGTTATTAAAATGTAGGTTTTCATGTGCTAGTCGGTTTAACACCCTTCTCATCCCTTTCTGTTGTTGAACGGCTTAGTGACCCAAAGTGAACAACCTTTGTATCTACCTTACCTGACCAGTTTCATAACCATAGGAAGCCTCTCTACCCTCGATCATATACCCTTGTGTCATAGGACGACCTTAGTTCTTTATTAAGTGCACTTCATGTTCTAGAGGAAAATACGATACCTCGAATACTCCCGGTGAAAGCTACATTGACTACCGTACGCTTGCGGTATATCCGTTTGCCACTTCTGGTGTCAACACTGCTTATTCAAACGAATTGCACGCACATCTCAATCGACTCGTGCTGCAATCTTCCTTTTTTTAAGGCGAGCATTACTAAAAAAAGGATTTGTAGCAACGTTTAGTTTTTTTAGAATGCGGCTCAATCTAAACGTGCCCTTGTTACAAAAATAAGGTATCTCTATATTAAGCCACCCAACAAATCAATTTGTAGGGGTTGCTAGTTAGATCCAGAGGCACTCCTGCAAATGGACACCGAATAGACAACGTATTGAAATTTGAATTTTTCAAATATCTTTGATAGAGAAACGATCATAACAAAAGTTGTAGATTTCAAAAAGTTATACAGCTTTGTAATTGATAACTTTTTTATTTGATCAACTTGTTAAGGTAAAACTACTTTTGAATTTCTTATATTTGAAATTAGAATTTTTTGAACATCCTCGAATGAAGAAACAAACAAAGCAAAAGTTACATATCTTGAAAAGTAATAAAACTTATCTTGAAAGTTTGTTCATTTGAAATACTATCCATGAAATTTACGCTTGAATTTCTTAAATTTAAAATTCAAATTTTTCAAATGACCTTATATGGAGAAATGATCAAAACCAATGTTGAAGATCTCGAAAAGTTATTAAAATTTTTAGTTGGTAATTTTTCATTTGAAATCATTTATTGAAATATTTTTCATTTGAAATAATCTATCCATGAAAAATTATGCTTCAATTTCTTAAATTTGGAATTCAAATTCTTCAAATGACATTAAATGGCAGAGAAATGATCAAAACTAAAATTGAAGATATATAAAAATGATAAAACTTTATAGTTGAAATTTTCTTCACTCGTTCAGATAAAGCTAAAATAATACACAAGCATCAATAGGTGGAGTGGTTAGGCGAGAGCGGTGTGAAGTCTGTGGGAGGGCACAGGTCGTAGGGTTCTTTGTTTTGGGTGCGAGCATGTGGCTGGTCATGGAGTCATGGTGGGTCTCCCTAGTCTTTTTTTTTTTAAAGAAAACTTGCTAATTTTTAGCCCAAATTTAAGATTTCTAAAAGATTGGTTTGTAGGAATGTTTCATTTTTCAGGCGCCCTGCGCACATTGTTATAAGTTTTCCCATGAGGTAGAAATGCTAACGAAGATCATCGGACGAATATACCAATGCTGGATTCCTATAGGATATACCACCATGAGAGAAGTTTTCACAGATGAAACATGATAAATTAGGAAGTACTAACTTATACTATGCAAATATCAAGAAAATAAATAAATAATAATAACATAGTAGCACACAGATGTTGGTTATTTGTTTCAGCTTTTGGCGTTTATCTAGAAGCCAAAAGCAACAGATGAAACAATTAAGGCTTGAAACGCGTATTGCTGCAGGTTATTATTCTATTCTTGACCAACTACACTGTTGGGCTACCAATTTCCACTATCTCTATTGTCTTCCGAAACCCGATCACAAGCCTACACGATAAGTAAAATATTCGTCATTAAATGGCTATAATTGATAAAATGAATATACAACACAATGGAGCAATGGAAAACAGGATAAATATTCTGAGTATATTCATCCTCTAATAAATTTTTATGTACGACATACTAGGCAATTATTCTTTGAATAAGAAAGTATATTTCACTCATAAATTAGCGAACAGCATAGCAATATTGATTTACCAACTTCATTAGTACCTTTTAGAGCCATCAATATCAATGAATCCAAATCCTTTAACCTCATCTTCAAACAGAATTGTTCTCTCAAGTCTGTTGAGGCAACCAACCTTTAGAATCATCATTTTCTAAATTGAAAAAATCTATGTTACCTAGGACTAGACAAAAGTTTCCTGCCTACAATGAGCTACTATTGTTAGTGAAGGTATTCTTCATCAATTGATAGACACTTTTACTCGAAACTAGAGGAGGTATAAAAGCTTAAATTATACCAAAAAAAAGGATGCACCAGGAAAATCTATTACTAATATTTTCAGAAAAATGTTTCTAACAGGCATGCATGCTGACAAGTAAATGTATATAAGAGGGAGCTTGTGTTGGGAATATGCCCTAGAGGTAATCATAGAGATAATGATATTTTGATTGTATCTATGACATGCATTAAGTGTTCATTGAATATCTATTATAGGCAACTTGTGTTGATTGGCAATTATGTGAATTATTTATGAAACTCAATTACTTGAATGGTTATTCTAAAATTGTCCTTGGTCGGCGTTGTTGTGAGAACACACTTGAATATTAGACCAGCACATGTATTAGTTGATGGCTATGTTTCACAAGTCATGGACATGGAGATGTCGAACTAATAATGTGGGCACATGTGAGACATGTAGGCTGGACTGACCCAACATGAGATTGTCTCTATTCACGTCATGTACGTTATGTCCTTAGACCTGAGATTATGGTATATACTCAAGATATAAAACAGCCTACTTAGGGATTATCAAACACTGCTCCGTAACTGGGTAGTTATAGTGGTGGTCTTCGGGTGGTCGGGAAGCATGCTATGAGACATAGACAGTCAAGATAAAATTTGCCCCTCTCTGCGTGGGAGAGATATCACTAGATCACTCAAGTGATTGGATCAACAAATGCATGGCCGTGCTTGGGTTAAGTGTTAACCCACGAGTTGAACCATATATCGAGTGATAAAGGAAATAACTTGTACATGGTCGTGGTGGTTCGTCTGATATGATCTTTACGTATGCATAGGAGTTGCCATGCCTTGCTAGAGGCCGCTATCAACTATTGGGCGAGTAGGAGTACTCTGCCCATGTCTATGTGTGCGTGAACCCATAGGGTCGCACACTTAAGGGTTGGCAGCCTAATTTGTGTTGGACCCGAATTAGACAAGGCTTAGGGTTTCCTGATGGACCTCCAGGTCGGGGTCGCATAGGGGACGCCTATATAAGCACGGGGTAGGGGCGAGGCAAAGGTGATCTGCTTGATCGATTGAGCTGCCGTCGCCCACCCCATGTTTACGCCTTAGTTTCTCGCGGACCTAGCCGTCTGGCTGCGTATTACTTCTTCCCGCACGTGTGTGATACCTCGGAGGTGCTGCATCTGCGGAACAAGGACGGACCTGGTCGATCACGATGGTCGGCAACTAGTCGGTGACTAGTTGGACTGGTCGGGAATGTGCTCGGATGATTCACGAGTGAAAGGTGTACTTGACAGATGATCATGCAACTGCACGGCACTGCTGCGACTTGTTCAACTACATCGAGTCTTCCGCTGCACTTGTGTGTATAGTGATAATCCCGTGACCTATATCTAGCAGTAGATCCTAGTTTATGAGGTAGAAACATTTTGTTCTCATGCTAGCGTAGCACCCTCATAACCTTATAGTGGTATCAGAGCCATAGCTATTTTGTTATAGGTCCGGCTGTGGGCATATGGTGATATGCGCTGTGGTAGATGAGTCTCTAATCATGGTTCATCTTCTTGGCACATTGGTCTTGTAATGATCTACTCGTACCGGTCAGAATTCCACCATCCAAGTTAAGTGATACATGTAAAACCAGTCATGGCGAGTTTGAGATCAATCAGATTGATCGAATTGAGCCTTAGGTCAAGTGTTGAGCACATGCGATGTGTGGCGGTAGATGGGATCTATCACCGGGCACTGAGTTGCCAAAGAAAAGTGTTGTTCAGTAAAATAGCTGTAACTTTTGAACCGTAACTCGGATTGAGATGAACTCTAAACAAAAATCGTAGAGAACGAAATTTTACATTTGATTCTCCATGGCAAAGCCATAGTTCAGCAAAATTATATTGGCAAAAAACTGCTTGAAAAATAGAGTTTTAGGCCTTGCAACGTTAGACGTCTATATCGGCTAACTCTGTTTTGCAGAAATTCGTGACTGGTATAGGCCTTATGTGTATTAGATGCATGTATGTAATTAATTCATGGCTTGCACATCATGAGGACAATATGGGCAGGAGCCTTATAGATATTGTCACTTTGATGTAATGGCTTGCGTGCCAATCTATGATGATTCGCGGCTATGTAATTTTAATTCACGGTAGTGATAGC
>CM041633.1:22174030-22260755 GCA_023333625.1 Bothriochloa decipiens
AGTCTTCGCGGATGCACCACAGATGGATGACATACACAGACCATGGAGATGGAGATCACCATGATGAATAGATTGATATTGAGATGGAGATCTCAAAGGAACAATGGGCTATACCAAGTCATACCTGTGTTTATGTCATTCTTACTATGTTCTACTTTCACATGCTATAGTGTTTTATCTACGTTCGTGCGGTAGTGAAGTAGAATGATCCCTCAGTAATGTTTAAGTTGCATGCTTCCCCAAACCTTGCACTATCATAAGTCTTGTACAATCAGTGTTGGGTCTATAAAATTAGGGTGCCACTAGTTTTCCTTAACTAGACAGGTTCATATCGGATACTTACAGCAGAAGGTTTGGTTACTTGAACAAGGTCATCCTAACGGTTAGGGATCTTGAAGCATGGGAAGGTTGAGTGCTCGGCATAGAGATGCTAGCCCAACAACAAGAGTCATATGAGATATGATTAGTAAGGTGTTGCTTACCGATCTACCATACTGACCAGCGGTGATGCTAAAGCTCACTGGTCGGCATGTTAGTTATGGGTCTTGAATCACTAAGTATCAATTGAGGGATATTGATTTTAGTGGGAGATTTTAGTGGGAGTAGATTCTATTTGATATGATTTAATCTTCATAGATACATTGTCTTAAGTATTTTGTATTACTTTTGTTGTAGATAAATGGCCGCCCGCAATCAACTATTTTCTTTGCGTACAATTCTTGAGAAAGATAAGTTGAATGGAATAAATTACGCGGATTGAATCCGCAACCTGAGAATTGTTCTCAGGGCTGAGAAAAAGGAAGAAATTTTAGACACCCCATTACCAGATGAGCCTGATGAAAATGCAACTGCTGCTGAAAGAACTGCTTACAGGAGAGCATTAGATGCTAACCTTGAAGTGAGTTGCCTTATGCTTGCTTGCATGGAACCTGATCTGCAGATGTAGTTCGATAATAATCATTCAGTGAATGATATGATCGTGGCACTTGAAGAGATGTTCCGCACGCAAGCAAGGACTGAAAGGTCTCTAAGGTGCTTGCTGAAACCAAGCTTGCAGAGGGCGCAACAGTCGGACCACACGTAATCAAGATGGTTGGTTACACTCAGATGTTGGAGAAGCTAGGCTTCCCAATCAGCCAAGAGTTGGCTACTGATTTTATCCTCTCATCTCTTCCATCTAGTTATGGAAACTTCGTTTTGAACTACCATATGCATGGGGCGGAGAGAGGCTTGAGTGAATTGTGTGGCATGCTGAAAACAGCAGAAGCCGACATCAAGAAAGGTGCCAGCAGTAGCCAAGTGTTGGCGGTTCGAAATAGGCCTCGGTTCAAGAGGAAGGGCAATTCTTGGAAGAAGAAGAAGGGCAAGGCTAAAGATGAGATCTCTAAGCCAAACCCGTCTGCTGCCAAGGCCAGACCATCTGCAAATTCAAATTGCTTTTACTGTAAGGGGAAAGGACACTGGAAAAGGAACTGCAAGGAGTACTTAGCGTCCTTAGAGAAGGATAGCGGCGGTAAAGGTATTACTGCTACTTGTACCCTTGTTGTTCACGTTACGGACATTTTTCTCGCTAACTTCTATATCAATTCTTGGGTATTTAATACCGGATCGGTTACTCATATTTGCAATACGATGCAGGGAATGATAAGAAGTAGAAGCGTTCAAAAGGAAGAGGTTTACTTCCGCGTGGGCAACAATGCAAGAGTTACTGCGTTGAACGTCGGAACGATGCAACTTCACCTACCATCAGGATTTATCATGGAATTAATTAATTGTTATTTTGTTCCTAGCTTAAGTTGAAACATTGTGTCACCTTCATGTTTGATGAAGGATGGTTATTCTTTTGAGAGTAAAGACAATGGTTGTGTGATCTTCTAGAATGACATGTTTATGGCTTTTGCATCCATTGTGAATGGATTATTTATTTAAAATCTTGATGATGCTCCTGTCTATAATATTACTGCTAAAAGGCCTCGGTTTAATGAGTTAAGTCCTACATATATATGGTATTATCGTTTGAGTCATATAAGTGAAAATCGCATGAAGAGGCTCCATGCTGATGGGCTTCTGACTTCGTTTGATTCTGAATCTTACAAGACATGTGAAGCTTGCCTGCTCGGCAAGATGACCAAGGCGCCGTTCATGGGTTTTCCTGAGAGAGCGTCTGGCTTGCTGGAACTCATACATACAGATGTGTGCGAACCACTAAGCACGACAGCTAGAGGCGAATTCCAATACTTCATTACTTTTACTGATGACTTTAGTAGATATGGATATGTCTACCTAATGAAGCATAAGTCTAAAACATTTGAAAAGTTCAAAGAATTTTAGAATGAAGTAGAGAATCAATGTGGCAAGAAAATTAAAGCCTTGCGATTTGATTGTGGAGGTGAATATTTGAGTCACGAGTTTAGCAATTATCTTAAGAGTTGTGGAATTGTTCCACAACTTACACCGCCCAGAACACCATAGAGACACGGTGTGTCCGAGCATCGTAATTGGACTTTGTTGGACATGGTTCTGTCTATGATGAGTCGGTCAAACCTACCTTTATCATTTTTTGGATACACTCTAGAAACAACCGCTTTCACATTAAATAGGGTACCATCTAAGTCCGTAGAGAAGACACCATATGAGATGTGGACTGGTCGACGTCCCAGCTTGTCTTTTCTAAAAGTTTGGGGTTGCGAAGATTATGTCAAACGGTTGATATCTGATAAGCTAGCACCAAAGTCGGACAAGTGTTTCTTCATAGGATATCCAAAGGAAACTTTAGGGTATTACTTCTATAACCGATCAGAGGAGAAATTGTTTGTTTCTCGGAATGGTGTCTTTCTAGAGAAAGAGTTTCTCAAAGGAGATAGAGGTGATTAGAAGGTATATCTTGAAGAGGTTCAAGATGAGTCATTAGTGAATGACTCGATGAGTGATGCTAATGTAGCGGAACAAGTTGATATAACTGTGGTCGGTACACCACCCCAACCACTTGTGGTTGGTACATCCCAACCACCTGTGGTAGGTACATCCCAACCACCTGTGGTCAGTACTCCACCCCAACCACGAAGATCAGCAAGACTTCACGAATTGCATGGTGATCTGTTGTTGTTAGACGATGACAAACCTACAAATTAGGCAAAAGTGATGATGGACCCAGATTCTGAGAAATGGCAGAGTGCCATGAGATCCGAGATAGATTCCGTGGGAGATAATCAGGTTTGGAACTTGGTTGACCCGCCTGATGGGGTTAAACCCATTGAGTGCAAATGGATCTTCAAGAAGAAGAAGGATATAGATGGAAATGTTCATGTCTATAAAGCTCGGCTTGTCGCAAAGGGTTTTCGGCAAGTTCAAGGGATTGACTACGATGAGATGTTCTCGCCGGTAGCGATGCTTAAATCTATTTGAATCATTCTAGCAATTGCTGCATATTTCAATTATGAGATATGGCAGATGGATATTAAAATAGCCTTTCTAAATGGGTATTTAGAAGAGGACGTGTATATGATACAGCCTGAAGGTTTTGTTGATCCTAATAATGCTGGAAAAATATGCAAGCTTAAGAAATCCATTTATAGGTTAAAGCAAATTTCTCGGAGTTGGAATATTCATTTTGATGAGGTTGTCAAAGGTTTTGGCTTCTGTCAGAATGAAGAAGAACCTTATGTTTACAAGAAGGAAAGTGGAAGCGCTGTTGTGTTTCTGATCTTATATGTGGATGACATATTGCTGATCGGAAATGACATTCCAATGTTGCAATCTGTAAAAACATCATTGAATAATAGATTTTCTATGAAGGATTTAGGAGAGGCAGCATACATCTTGGGCATTAAGATCTATAGAGATAGGTCGAGAAGGCTAATAGGATTAAGCCAAGACACATACATTGACAAAGTATTGAAGTGGTTTAACATGGAACAATCCAAGAAAGGGTTCTTGCCTGTGTCACATGGTATGCACTTCAGTAATAAGCAGTGTCCTTCCACTGATGCTGAGCGCAAGCACATGAGTAAGGTTCCATACGCATCGGCAGTTGGTTTCATCATGTATGCCATGATATGTACTCGCCCAGATGTCGCATATGTTTTAAGTGTTGCGAGCAGATACCAAGCCAATCCTAGTGAGAGTCACTGGACGCTAGTTAAGAACATTCTTAAATACTTGAGAGGGACTAAGGATGTGTTCCTAATCTATGGAGATGAGGAGGAGCTCATTGTAAATGGTTACACCGATGCTATCTTCCAAACCGATGCGGATGATTCACTATCTCAATCAGGTTTTGTGTTCACAATAAATGGTGGTGCAGTAAGCTGGAAGAGTTCCAAGCAGGAAATGATCATCGATTCTATAGCAAAAGCCGAGTACATTGCGGCTGGTGGAGCTGCAAAGGAAGGTGTTTGGTTGAAGAGGTTCCTCATTGAACTTGGTGTGTTTCTTAATGCGTCGGGCCCATTGAATTTACATTATGATAATAATGGGGTGATTGCACAGGCTAAGCAGCCTAGGAATCACCAGAAGAACAAACATGTACTCTGGAAGTTTTATCTCATTCGACAGTTTGTGAAACTAGAAGAGATCAAAATGTGCAAAATACATACGGATTTGAATATAGCAGATCCTTTTGCAAAGGCTCTTCCATAGCCTAAGCATGAGGCTCACATGAGGTCTATGGGGATTAGACATCTTAGAGATTAACTCTAGTACAAGTGGGAGATTGTTGGGAATATGCCCTAGAGGTAATCATAGAAATGATGATATTTTGATTGTATCTATGACATGCATTAAGTGTTCATTGAATATCCATTATAGATAACTTGTGTTGATTGGCAATTATGTGAATTGTTCGTGGAACTCAATTACTTAAATTTTTATTCTAAAGTTATCCCTGGTCGACGTTCTTATGAGAACGCACTTGAATATTAGACCAGCATATGTATCAGTTGATGGCTATGTTTCACAAGTCATGAACATGGAGATGTCGAACTAATAATATGGGCACATGTGAGACATGTAGGCTGGACTGACCCAACATGAAATTGTCTCTATTCATGTCATGTATGTTATGTCCTTAGACCTGAGATTGTGGTATGTACTCAAGATATGAAACGGCCTACTTAGGGATTATCAAACACTGCTCCGTAACTAGGTAGTTATAAAGGTGGTCTTCGGGTGGTCGAAAAGCATGCTATGAGACATAGACAGTCAAGATGAAATTTGCCCCTCTCTGCGTGAGAGAGATATCACTAGATTACTCAAGTGATTGGATCAACAAATGCATGGCCGTGCTTGGGTTAAGTGTTAACCCACGAGTTGAACCATATATCGAGTGGCAAAGAAAATAACTTGTACATGGTCATGGTGGTTCGTCTAATATGATCTTTACGTATGCATAGGAGTTGCCATGCCTTGCTAGAGGCCGCTGTCAACTATTGGGCGAGTAGTACTACTCGGCCCATGTCTATGTGTGCGTGAACCTATAGGGTCACATGCTTAAGGGTTGGAAGCCTAATTCGGGTTGGATCCGAATTAGACAAGGCTTAGGGTTTCCTGATGGACCTCCAAGTCGGGGTCGCATAGGGGACGCCTATATAAGCACGGGGTAGGGGCGAGGCAAAGGTGATCCGCTTGATCAATTGAGCCTCCGTCACCCACCCCACACTCACGTCTTAGTTCCTCGCGGACCTAGCAGTCCGGTTTCATATTGCTTCTTCCCGCACGTATGTGATACCTCGGAGGTGCTGCATCTATGGCACAAGGACGGACCTGGTCGATCACGGTGGTTGGCAACTGGTCGGTGACTAGTTGAACTGGTCGGGAACGTGCTCGGACAATCCACGAGTGAAGGGTGTACTTGACGGACGACCACACAACTGCACGGAACTGCTGCGACGCGTTCGACTACATCGAGTCTTCCATTGCACCTGCGCATCTAGTGGTAATCCCGTGACCTATATCTAGCAGTACATCCTGGTTTATGAGGTAGAAAAATTTTATTCTCTAGCTAGCGTAACACCCTCATAACCTTACAGCTTGTTCATTCATGTTCATCAAACGGGAGGCATTACCCATAGGTAGCGTAGTTCCACAAAAAGAGTTCACTCCAATTATCGCCCCAATTCGTGGCAGTAGCTAACAAGGGAAGCTCCGGGTGGCAGGCAACAGCAGCTGGTGAGCGGTAATTATGCTGATCTGATTTACATGCGTGAACTGTTGCCCTTGACTGCACATCCAATATCTGATTCAGAAGAACAAAAGGAACCACTTAATGTCTGTGCACAACAATGCAGCATATAATTCACCAATTATTTCAATATAGAAAATATTTTTTCGAAAGATCATATAGAAAATAATTTACCGTTGTAGTCCCGCCTTTCCCTGCAATTGCCATATACTGCTGGTCACTACCTGTCAAGTAACAACCAATGACACGACCGCCATAGACTCCATTCAGTTGGGCTATAGGGTTGGCTTTGGCTTTATCAATGCTCCAGAACTGCAAATTTTCAGTCACTCGTTAGAAGTTAGACAAAATTTGTTATAGGACACTGTTGGATCATGGTATATGCTGCTGCACACTGGAAATGGAAAACTTAGCTATGGGACAGTAGACTATTTTCAGAGGTGCGAAAATCAGTTTATAAATCAGTTTATATATACTATCAAGACTTAAGAGGGAAAGAGAGAAGGCAAACCTTTATGCTAGCAGTGACATTGGGGTCTAAGCTTGCAGAAATGCTGGCAAATTTGTTGGTGTCCATGGGATCAAAGGACACCTGATGCAGAGTATACATGTCCCTGTCAAAACTTCGAGTACAAACCCAGCTTTCATCCCAGTTCCAGAGCTTGATCATATGGTCATCAGCCGAAGACAAAAGGAAAGGTTGAATTGGATGAACTGCCAGTGATCTAACTGCTGCTCCGCTGTGTGCATTGATTGTCTGAACCTTTTCCAATCCATCAATATGTGTGTACACGTGTATCTCCCCCCGGCTATCACCTGATACCGCCCATTGTCGTTGTGGAATAAACTTAACGGAAAGATAACGACGCCTACCCTTTGTTTTAATATGGAACATCTCGAATGCATTTGACTGCTGATGTCATAAACAGAAAGTATGATAAACTCATAAAAGTATATAAATTAATGGACGAGTTACATGTATATAGTTGTTTAAAAATCCTGTTACAGCTCTGCGCCATTTTATTCTTAAAAATATTCTTTAGGCTTATTATTAACATTGCATTAGAAAATGCAACATGAATTTGAAGCTCCTGTTTTCTAGATCTAGACTCTCCTGTTGTTTTCTATTTGCTATGACAGTGATATAATACTGATTCAGAGGGTAAACCCATACCTCGGGTTTTTTCTTCGAAATGCAAACTCCTCTGGCGTGACCAGTCAAAATACTATGTCAATGAAATTAGTTAATCATAGAGAAGTACAGCTGATAATTAACTTGGCACTACATTTGTGCCACTAAGGAACAAAAGTTGAACACTCACCATGGTTCTGTTGGGTGTACGTCTATCGATTTCAGACCCCCAATGGTATACAATTCGAACCACAGGGAAATCTATACAAAGTGACAGTCAAGCTTACCAACATTAATCAATGTAGAGATGCTAAGATCTAACAAAATATAGGAAGAGTGAAGGAAAGTGGATAAATAGGTCAGCTCTGAGTAAGAAATTAGTACACTAATAGAGGAGAGGACGTGAGGACCGGCAGTGCAGGGGGGAACCTACATGCGGAATGGAAAGATGACGTGGTTGCATGAAGGGCCGATTCTGGTATGCGAAACCAAAGAATATATATGATAAATAATAGGGAATGAAAAGACAAATAAATTATTTCACATTACACGTCATGAATATTAGTCTCACCAGTGGCTCTTCTGTCCTGTTTGCTGTGTCAGGGTTACAGCCTACAGCCATCAAAGATACACTATGCACCTCACCTCCTTTCACCCTGATTTGGTCACACAACTTGTCAAGCATGATTGTGGTGTTTGAATGGCTATCCATCATGTTGAGATCCTTCAGTATATGATTCCGGCTCCAAGTGTTCATGAAGCGGATGTTAAGCCCATCCAAATTTGGAGGTGGTCTCATATGCTCTTGCATTGCCACGTATAAAACGCAAGTGGAATGCGGTGATACATAGCATTCATCTACGCAGATGTACCTGTCTGTTGGGATAATAAGAAAGACCACCTCGTCTTCAGTTTTGTTAGTTAGGCTTACTGTGCACTGGACGTGTTTATTTGGTTTGACTGGGAAGCAGAGCTCTATGGGGTACACGGTGATCAACTCAGTGTCAAGATGACCAGGGCTTCTCTGCCATTCAAACAATTGACACAATTAAAGATGCCGACAAGATAAATCAGTAAGACAATTTCCTAAAGGAAAACACACAAATCGTTGCAGCAGCAGAACTGCTCAGCAACTCCAAGAGTCCCTATAAATTTCAATATCTAAATCTTTGCATATCTCTCATGAGTTGTCCCAGATATGTACTATGCTTATAGCATTCGGTAAGTGCTTATATTTCTATATATTTCCTTTTGTACCTAGATTAAAAGAACCACTAGTCTGGAGTTGCTCATGACAAGAGGTCATAGCATACATGCGAAATTACAAATGCTGTAGAATATATGAGGAATGTAGCAGTGACTTTGTGGTAGTTATGACGTAGAAGATAGGAAGTGGTAAGAAATGAAAACACGGTAAATTTGAACTGGCTGAATTTTTCTTAGGAGTTTGAAGATTCACACAAGGACTTGAAAGGCTAAGCCTAGTGAAGTGTCTAGTACATTTTCCATTTAAAAGCACATCCTTTGGAATGAACTTCTTATTAGTTTTGTTTAACTCAGTTCGGTCTAGCCTACCGACGCATATTTTGTCCTTTTTTGCTATTCCCAAAGGGGTGCTAAAAAGATTGGACTACTATAGGTCCAGATTTTTCTGGCAGTGTGAGGAACATAGCAAAAAGTATAGGATGGCAAAATGGAGTATCTTGTGCAGGTCAAGGTGTATGGGCGGGCTGGGGATTTTAAATTTAGAAACTCAGAACACATGCTTGCTAAGTAAATGGATTTTCAAGCTCATTAACGAAGATGGAATGTGGCAAAAGGTGCTTAAAAGGAAGTATGTCATAGATCAGTGTCTAACTCAAATTGAAACAAAACCGGGTGATTCACATTTCTGGGCTTGATGGAGGTGAAGGATAGGTTTTTACAGTATGGAAGTTTTAGGGTGAACAATGGTTACCAAACTAGATTCTGGGAAGATGTGTAGGTGGGCAAACCACCAGTAAAACAGAGATTTCCAAACCTGTACAATTTGGTGAGAAAAAAGAATGATTCTGTAGCGGAAGTTTTAAACTCAGTCCCTCTGAACATCTCGTTTAGGCAAGCGATAATGGGGAGAAGGCTGAATGAGTGGCTAAGGCTGGTTACTCTAGTGCAGCCGATCTCTTTAAACACTATCAGAGATAAGTTTATCTTATTAATAAAGAAAGATGGAAGTTTCACGACTCAATCGTTGTATAGAGAGATAACAAAAGATGAAAGAGTCGGAGGGAAGGAGATGTTCTGGAAAGCAAAAATACCACTGAAAATAAAAAAAATCTTTTGTACTTAAAGAGAGGAGTGGTATTAACAAAATACAGTTTATTAAGAACAAAGTGGAAAGGTGATTCTAAGTGTAATTTTTGTGGCCTAGAAGACACCATCTAACATATCTTTCTTCGATTGTCGGGTGGCTCGATTTGTTTGGAATCTGCTTTATATTACTTTCAACATTAAACCACCACATAGCACGACTCATTTGTTTGGATCTTGGATAAGGAGCTTTGCTCTAGGACTAAGAAATCAAATAGTTGTGGGGATAGCAGCTGGATGTTGCATTTTATTGTTGAATAGAAATGGCGTGGTTTTCCGAAAATCATTTTCTAACTCTTACTTGCAAGTAATCTTCATGGGGGTTTCCTGGATGAGGCAATGGTCCCAGTTGTCTAAAGAGGAAGAGAGAGGGGTTTTGAATGAAGGTTGCTAGCGTCATGAACAAGTGGCATTTCATTTCTGTGGAGATCCTGGATGGAAGATTCAAAGAAGGATAGGTTCATAGCCACGGTGGTGCCATATCCTGGAAGTTTGATCCCTAGTTTTGGAGCTTTTGGCTCTATGTTTTGGTTGCCGGTCGACTTGAACAAGTGGCGTTTTCATTTCACTGCCAATCCCGGATGGAAGGTTTAGAGAAGTTTGGGATAGTAGTCATGGTGGCTCAATGTCCTGGAGCATTGATCCCCTGATTTGAGCATTGGGCTCTATGCTTGGGCTGCTGGTAGCAGTGGGCGGTATAATTTTGAGTCTTTGTTAGTGTCTGTGTAAGAAATCTGGTCTAAGAACCTTCTTGTAGTGTTGGGCCAAAAGCATCCACTTGTGAATGTGAAGGCCTGAATGGTTATTCCATAATCTAAAAAATGATCCAATGGTTCATACAATATTATTTTAAGTATTTAGCTAGAATAACTGCAAGTGAAAATGGCTAAGAACATTACCTACCAAACAAAGTCAGACGCAGCAGCCATAATAGAAGAAAAAAACCTTTTCCCTCCCTCGAGCGCCCCCGACTGGGCGCGACTCGGGGGCGACCCCCGCCGCCGGCCTAGGGCCCTCCTCCTCTGCTCATCTCCGGCCGTCGTTGTCGCCCTCCTTCGCGGTGGCGGCGGCCTGCGGTGGTCTTCGTATGGCGGCACAGTCAGCAGCTCCTCCTCCCTCCCACCTCCCCTTCCTACTGCCCTCATCCACCTTCAACCCTAACCGGCGGGTTCGGTGGCTTCTGCGGCGAGCGGCGGCGACTGGGGGCCGCATCTGGGCCTCCACCGGCTGGATCAAGGTCTGGGCCGTCCGCGCCCCACCTTACGCTCCCTTCCGGCGATGGCCAGATCCGGGCTAATCCTAGTCCCTAGGGGGTGGATTTGCGTCCTGGTGGCGTCCCCCGGCGGGTGGGCCTCCGGCGTGTCATTGCGTCGATGGGGTCGGCATGGTCAGAGGCCGCTGCGGCCTTCGGCCAATACTGATGGCGCCGTCTACCTCTTCGGCTCCGGCGGATTTGGTGCCTTGTAGTCGGGGCGTTCGGCAGCGTGGTTGTAGGGGCCAGAGGTGCGCTGTATTACACCATGGTGGTGTGGACGACCGCTTTGGTAGCGCGTCATCAACATCGTGGTGGTGTGGATGGTGTCCCTTCCTGACGGCGAACAGGGTGAAAACCCGCATGGCTTCTTGCCATCCGACGACGGTGGTGTCCCTATGGCGTCATCACCTTCTTGGAGGCATCGTCCTCAGTCCGCCATCGGAACCCGCCAGGGCAAGCTTGTGGATGAAAGTCCCTGGTGCTTTCCACAGTGAAGTTGACATCCACGGATGCCATTCCCTTCTTGAAGGCTTCGTTGATGCACCTTGCTTGTCGCCGTTGTGCCATATTCTGCCCGTCACCCGCCCTGTGAAGTCTCCGAGGTCGTTGCACTGTGCCTTTTTACTCTTCATGCTCTCCTCACTTTGGTTAGTTTAGGAGGTGGTTTTGGTAGCCATAGTCGTATTTCCGGCGGATGCTTTATCACCGAGGGGTTTCCGACGGATGCTTTGCTGTCGAGGTGGTCCTGGCGGATGCTTTGCCGCTGGGTGCTTGGCGATGCTTTGCCACCGGTGTGTCTTTAGATAAGTCCTCCTCACCCATGGTCCTAAGGGCTTTTGGCCTTACTGACTCGGAGGAGCAATCAGAGTTCTTTGGGAGGATGCTTTGCCGCCGGTGTATCATCAGGTGGGTGGATGCTTGGCTGCCGGGTTTCTTCAGGTATGCCCTCGCCCGTGGTCCAAGGCCTTTGGCCTGTGCTAACTCGGAGGAGCAATGTTTGGGCGGATGCTTTGCCGTCGGTGTTTCTTCATGTTCGTCCTCCTTGTCTGTGGTTCTGAGGGCGGTGGCCCTTAGTGACTCGGAGGAGCGGCACGTTTCCGATGGATGCTTTGCCGCCAAGGTCACTGTCTTATCGTCTACGGCTACTATCTCCAATAGCTACCTAGGTGTTGAGTTATCCTTTGTATTAGGTTCAGTTACTGGGGTTGTTAGGTGGGGGTCCCCACCCCTCATGTTCTTGCTTTTCGTTTTGTGTTGAAGACTCGTTGGTAATCCTTAGATTACCCACAAATCCTTTTGTATTATCTATGTATAGGTCTATTGACCACTTTCTTCTTCTTAATGAAATACAGGCTATATGCCTGTTATAGAAAAATTACCTGCCAAACAGTTATGTTGGTGTGACCATGCTATGAGTGATAAGTGAACTTACCTTAACCACTGACGATGTCCTCATGCCAATTCTGATACACTCGTTACTACTTTCTACTGCATCAAGCATCTTGACTATATGTTTATGTCTGGTCTATTTTCTGGGTCGAAGCTCATACAATCTATGCTAATCTCAGCACATATTTTTATCTGTTTCAACAGTGTGTGTATCGGCAATGAATTTCCCAACCTGATGGGCAAGGGAGCCACATCTGTGAATCTGTGATGCTTGTAAGATTACCCAGTTGGATATAACAAAACAAACTAGCCCAAAGAATTTATATAACTACTATTGCAAAATAGGTTTTTGTGTATGTATTTAGTCACTAGTGTAGAGTGCTATCTGCACTTTTACATCACTGTATCTGGCCCTTTGAGCATTGCAATACAGCTAAGTTGCATTTCAAAATAGTAAATTCCTTATATTAATATTGTACTATGGTGTTTTGACTTCTAGTGTTTGGTATTAACAAGGTCTTTATGTTCCATAAAAAAAATCTTTGAACTTCAATGGCATATTTATATTTGCCCCAATCTCCTCACAACTTAAGTTTCTTCTCACTATCACACTTATTTTAATTGCTCACTAAATTGCGGTCCATGAATAAATCTTGTTACTTAGCAACATATATACCACAGGGTCTTGTACCTTTCCTTCCTAATTGTTGGAAGTTTAGGGAATGGAGATAGTGTATAATACAATACTTTGAATAGGAATTTAGACAAAAAAAAAAGTAGACATTCAAAATTAAGATGGCTAAATATATTTTTTTTGGAAGGGTTGGCAAAAGCTTTGCTGAAATATATTAGTATGAGAAAGTTAAAAAAAGATACACACGGCATTTACAATCCTCAAGAAAAACCAAAAAAACTAAAACACAACCAACCGAGCGACCATTGTTCGCTTACACTGCTGTTCTAAAGAAAGTGGTCTACCAAAAAAAAAACAGAACAGGCATTAAGACAAAGATGGCTAAATATGCAATTTTATGATGAATCTAGTGACATATACATTACAGTGTAAATCTAAATGATTTTTTTACATTGATGTCAAACTAAAAACAACATACATTTTGAAACTAAGGGAGTACCTACTCAATTTCTAAGATCCCAAAATTTTTTAAGTTGTGGGCATCTTAAAAACCATGTTAAGTTTTGTGGCTTCAAATAATTTTAAAGATAATTTTAGTTCCAGATTTGAACAAAATGGTTTGACATGCACCACATATCTTCCTATATATTAAAACTATATAATGTTAATATGAAATGTTTTTACCTTCTCAACTTTAGAGAATCCCTTTTGTCCTTTCAGTATTTCTAGGACTGTAACACCAAGACTATATATGTCAGACTTGAATGTCCTCACAAGATCATGGGATTCCGGTGCCAAATACCCCCTGCACAAAAGTTACATGCACCGATAATTTAAGTTTTAGAAGAAAAAAATCATGGGCTTTCTAGAGGCCAATCTAGCTTACGTGGTTCCGACTAGTTTAGATGTGATAGCCCGTGTTTGCATTACAGCAAAGCACTTGGACAGACCGAAATCAATAATTTTTGGTCCCATATCATCATCTAGCAATATATTTTTTGGTTTGACATCTAAGTGAACAATACGTGCCTCATGAAGGTAATGTAACCCATCACAAATACCCTTGATTATCTGAAAGCGCTTTCTCCAGTCAAGGCCATGAGATGCACCTGTGGAAGTGAATAAATAAAGGGGTCTAAATGTCAACATAGTTAAGCACAAATGTAGATAATTTGTTGTAATACATTATACTCTCAGGTTTGATGTTGCAAACCATATAATTTTTAACAAGAAAAAAATAAAGACCAAAATGCTACACGACACATGATCCTACCGGTTATATAGTCATGAAGACTCCCTTTTGGAAGATATTCAAAGCAGAGCAACCTCTGTCGTACATCTGCCATGACAAACTTTCCCCCATAGTTGCACATTTACCCCTGTGTATCAGAACAATATCCGAGAAACTGTACAACGTTTTTATGCTTTACCCTCATCAGACAACCAACTTCTTGATTGTATTTTTTCTCGTCCATATCAAGGGTGTTGTGAAGCTTTTTGACAGCGACCGCCATAACATTTCTAAGAAGTCCCTGCATTCCATGGTGTTCTGTGTACTGAACATGACTTTTCTGAAACCAAATGTGATAAAATGGTCAAGCTAGTTAAAATCTACTTACCTCGAAAACCACCGAAGACCCACCACTGCCAATTTGCAGATCATCAGAGAAATTATTTGTGATAGCCTTTAGAAGTGACAAAGGAAGATTGGTCGGCTCAGCATCTGTATTAAGTAGCATGTCCTCCAAGACATTGTTTGTACTAGCTTCAGAATCCATATAACTTCAGCCTTCAAATGAGACCCAGAGATAGCTGCGAAGGCAATAAATTTTGATGTAACAAGGAGAAAGAGAATTGTTACTTTCAAAAAAAAAGGACAAAGAGAATTGCTACTTTCAATTAAAGGACAAAGAGAATTGCAAGCTATGAAAAGGATTTGTGGAGCTGTTTGCTCTCTAGACACTTGGACGACTTATTATAACCAAAACATCAGAGAAGAGAAAAGGGTACTTGTTCATCAGCCCTGTGAAAGCAGTTGATCCCTCACTGCTGCTGTTCCTTAATTTTCCCTAATTCCATGAGTTCTCTACGAATTGTATCCCAACAAATTGACTAGATCAGGGGAGGGGGAGGACGGGCCGGAGACGAGGAGGGAAAACAACAAAGGCGTGGCGACGCCGACGCTAGAAATGGGGGGAAATGACAAGGTGCAGCAAGTTTTTGAGTTTCCGCGATATGCACAATCTGAATATATTGCCGAACAAGCTAGATCTGCTCAATTTCAATAGAGAATTCGATCGGTAAAGTGGAGCAGCAGGCCAACAAAGCAGAACGACTTGTCGCTAGAAATATTAATATTAACCTCATACTATGATTACAAAGCAAATCAAAGTCTATATATTGTACATATTATACATATATATAAATAAGCAAGTACGCACCTGTTTGCAATTGAACGAGCTGGGTATTTGAGACATCGATTGCAGCTGAATACTAACTACTACGCATACGCATGGTACGTACAAAGGCATATACGGAGTATTAATTTCTTTGATCTGCGAACCTTATCTCTACCTAATAATATATAATTGTGAAAAATTCCAACCACTTTTTTGTTCACCTCTTTTTCTTCCGCCTCTCCCTATCTTATATGGCTTGGTGTTAGCCAAATAAAAACGTTCAAATTGAAACAGAGTTGGACAACGAGTTAGAAACGGACATGAGATCTCAGATCGATCCTTCATCCATATATTCATGAATTTTGAAAAAAAAACTTTCGTACGGTGATGGAAAAGAGACCAAAACAGACTTTGCTCTCTCTATTCAAAACTAGCCGATCACATAAGCATACACCTATCAAATTACGTGCATAAACAAATAATCTCATTAGCAGGTAACAAAGTCTCCTATATATTCTCTTTTTAAACCGAGTGTATGCAAGCCACATTGTTTTTTTTTTTTGGCTCGGTCACAGGACTTTTGGTTGCGAATTCTTAGTCTAATAGGACACATACGATCTTAGTGTCATTGGATATGTCACCTTTTCCAATAAAAAAGAACTAGGACTTAGCCTGCCGTGCCGGTCTAATAAATTTACTCTCTCTGTTCAAAATTATAAGTCACTTTGACTTTATTTGTTTATCAGTTTTAACATATATCTAGACATATTATAACAACTAAAAAACAAAATTGATGTAAAAAATTAAAACGACTTATAATTTGAAGTGGAGGAAGCATGTAGCTGTATTGGCGAGACGACGGCTACCCAAGCGGCCGTGCAAATGTTGAAGATGGCAGGTGAGGCGACACACCCTGGCCTTCGACCGTGATGCCACGGCGGCGAGGTGTGAGCAGACACCTACGGCCTACCCTCCTTCGCCCTGCCCTGGCCGCCTTCACCATCTCGTCGCTAACAGCATGCCTGCCGTAGCTAGCCACCACCGCCCGCCGATGGACGCAGACAATAGACTGGAACCACCACAGACCACGCCATCTCCCTGCTGCCTGCGCTGCGGCCATGGTGGCACATAGATGTTGGCGTCATCGGTGTTGATAGGTGGTGTCGTGGCCAACAAAATTTCTAATAAAAGATTATTTGACATGAGCTCCGTTCACATAGATGAAATTAAAGTTGATTTAATACCTACACGGGCAAAAACATGCTATTAATTAAAATACTGAATGCAGCTTTGGTGAAAAATCCGATCGAACTATAATAGGACACCCGCACCTAATAAATGGGTTAAAACATCATATCCGAACTCGTTTCAGAATGTAATCCCAAGACGAAGAGTAGAATGTATAAGCACTAGAGTGTACGACAAGATCATTAGATAAAAACTTCAAGTCCGACATGTGCCTGTATAAGAGTTACAAATCACGAGTCTATCAAGATACGATTCTAATTCCAAGATGAATCAAAGCACACAATGCAAATCATTATACGTCATATAGATAACTAGCAATAAGTTACGCGTCCTGTTGCAATGTTACTAATATATTTAAAGTCCACGCGGTCGGACGCACCTAGCGCACTCCTCCAGAACAGTCCGATACGCGTTGCTTTCAAGTTGGGATACAGACGCGTTTCACGACAGTGTCCGATACGCGTTTTCTCCCGTGATGAAAAAGTCCCTTACGTAGAACTAAGGGGTTAATAAAATGGTATATAGTCATGGATTTCTGGTCTCAGGGGATAAAAAACTGCGATCTTCAAAGGATTGGAGTCTCTACAATCTTTCTTGAAGGAAAAGATCTACAATGAAAAGTTTTACCACTTACGGTTCAACACTCGTGGTCAACAAAGTGACGTTTACTGTGTACACTGCGTAGCTTCTGTGTTAAGAAAGGGCTCTGCTTAATTTGTTCCATGCACACCAAGTTGTTACACACTGCACACCAATCTTAGAGGGTCGTCGACATAACTGGTGAGCCACCAAGACTCACCAAGGTTAATGAGATACTACGCCCGGCACACAATTTCTCGAGCTGCAGCCTGCAGGCCCTAATCCATATAAAGATGGACACTAGTATGTATCTACATATAATCCGAAGTTTCGCGCTGAACGCACTATCTGGAGGCCCTCGCGTGTTCCGTTCTACCTGGCCCTGCCACAGATCCAAGGTCATGGCTTGTCTTGAGTCTCAAAGATGGCCCTGCCACAGATCCGTTCCATCGTTCATTTTTTGTTGCTTCAGAGAGGATATCATATTGAAACATAGAAAGGGGAAAAAAAAAGCAATGATCAAATCAAAATCTCAAAGCATCCATCTGCCCACAATATCAGAAAGCATGAATCCAACCGTTCAAATGCCTCTTTAGTTATGCAATTGTAAAAAAAGATCATCTTCACATTATACACAATTGTGCAGCAAAAGACTTCGTTTACAAGAACATTGTACAAGAGCAGCAAGTTCATATCTTATTTGGAATGGTTGATCTGATCATCAGAATACTTAGCTCATGTATAGGAAACTACAACAACAACAACAAAAACATAGCCTTCTGTTCCAAGTAAGTTGGGGTAGGCTAGAGATAAAACCCAAAAGAGGCATGAAAACAAAGCACACATAAATGATACAAGAAAAAAATTACGGTTCAGGCACGTTAATTGCTAGTCTCCAAGCGCTCCTATCCATAGCTAAATCCTTAGGGATATTCCACTCCTTAAGGTCTCTCTTAACCGACTCGTCCTAAGTCAGTTTAGGTCGACCTCTACCTCTCTTTACATTATCGACCCGCTTTAGAACCCCACTACGCACCGGTGCCTCAGGAGGCCTCCGTTGGATATGGCCAAACCATCTCAACCGGTGTTGAATCAATTTTTCCTCAATTGGTGCCATCCCAACCCTATCTCAAATATCGTCGTTCCGGACTCTATCCCTCCTTGTGTGCCCACAACACCATCGTAACATACGCATCTCTGCTACACTCAATTGCTGGATATGTCGCCTTTTTTAGGCCAACATTCAGCACCGTATAACATCGCTGGACGAATCGCTGTCCTATAAAACTTACCTTTTAACTTCTGAGGCACCCTTCTGTCACAGAGGACGCCTGAAGCTTGACGTCATTTCAACCTACCGGCTGAAATTCTATGCCTAACATCTTCATCAATGTCACCATCCTTTTGTAGCATCGATCCTAAATACCGAAAAGTATCCTTCTTGGCCACCACTTGCCCATCGAGGCTAACATCTCCCTCCTCATTCCTAGTCGCGCTAAAATCGCACCTCATGTACTCGGTCTTGGTCCTACTAAGTCTAAACCCTTTCGACTCTAACGTGTGCCTCCATAGTTTAAACTTCCTATTAACCCCTGCCCTAGTCTCATCCACTAGCACCACATCATCAGCAAAGAGCATACACCAAGGGATATCACCTTGTATGTCCCTTGTGACCTCATCCATCACCAAAGCAAATAAATAAGGGCTCAATACCAACCCTTGATGTAGTCCTATTTTAATTGAAAAGTCACTGGTGTCGCCATCACATGTTCGGACACACGTCACCACATCCCTGTACATATCCTTGATGAGGGTGATGTACTTAGTTGGGACTTTGTGCTTTTCCAAGGCCCACCACATGACATTTCTTGGTATTTTGTCATAAGCCTTCTCGAGGTCAATAAAGACCATGTGAAAGTCCTTCTTCTGCTCCCTATACCTCTCCATCAACTGTCGTAATAAGAAAATTGCCTCCATGGTCGACCTACCAGGCATAAACCCAAATTGGTTTTGGGTCACACTTGTCACTCTTCTTAGGCCATGCTCGATAACCCTCTCCTAGAACTTCATCGTATGGCTCATCAACTTAATCCCACGGTAATTAGTACAACTTTAAACATCTCCCTTGTTCTTGAAGATCGGTACTAATATACTTCTCCTTCATTCTTCAGGCATCTTGTTTGACCAAAAAATGAGGTTAAAAACCTTAGTTAACCATACTATCGCTTTGGCACCTAGGCATCTCCACATCATAATGGGGATACTGTCAGGGCCCATCGCTTTACCTCCCTTCATCCTCTTCAAAGCCTTCCCGATCTCTGCCTCCTGAAATCTCCTCATGAAACGTCTGTTGGTATCATCAAATGAGTCATCCAACTCCAAGGTAGGACCCTCATTCTCCCCATTAAACAACTTGTCAAAGTACTCTCTCCACCTGTCCTTGATCTCTTCATCCCTCACCAAAAGTTGATCCGTCCCATCCTTGATGTATTTGATTTGGTTGATGTCCCTCGTCTTCCTCTCGCGGATCCTAGCCATCCTATAAATGTCCTTCTCCCCTTCCTTCATGCCTAGTCGCTGATAAAGGTCATCATACGCCTGACCTTTTGCTGCACTCACCGCTCGTTTTGTAGCCCTCTTTTCTATTTTATAGCCTTCAATGTTGGCTGCACTCTTGTCATGATGGAGGTGCTTGAACCACTCCTTCTGCCTAATAGCCCTTTGCACCTCGTCATTCCACCACCAGGTGTCTTTCGCTTCCCGTTTGCCTCCCTACTCACTCCAAACACATCCGAAGCCACCTTTCGAACACATGTTACCATCTTTAGCCATATGTCATCTGCATCTTCTCCTTCTTCCCACGGCCCCTCATCTAGCATCCTCTCCTTAAATGTTTGCGCTGCTTTCCCCCTAAGCTTCCACCATTTTGTTCTCGCAATCTTGGCCCAATTGTCCCGATGGACATGTACCTGAAAGCAAAAATCTGCCACCACAAGCTTATGTTGAGGGACAACACACTCCCCAGGTAACACCTTACAATCTAAGCAAGCACGTCTATCCCCCTCCTTGCAAGGATAAAGTTGATCTGACTCAGGTGTTGTCCGCTACGAAAGGTCACTAGATGGGATTCCCTTTTCTTAAAGACGGTGTTCGCTATCAACAAATCGTAGGCCAACACGAAGTTCAAAACATCCTCCCCCTCTTGATTTCTACTATCATACCCGAAACCCCCATGCACCCGCTCGAAATCTACATTAGTCGCACCCACATGGCCGTTGAGGTCTCCTCCTATGAAGAGTTTCTCGCTGATAGCCACAGTACTAACCATGCTATCGAGATCTTCCCAAAACTGCCTGTTGGTACTCTCGCAAAGACCTACCTGTGGGGCATAGGCACTGATCACATTCAGAGCCAAATCTTCAACTACCAACCGGACTAGGATAATTCGGTCGCCTTTCCTCCGCACCTTAACTACTCCATCCTTAAGGCTCCTATGGATCAAGATGCCTACACCATTCATACCCGATGTTGTCCCCGTGTACCAAAGTTTGTAGCCAGTATCCTCCACCTCCTTCGCCTTCTGGCCCTTCCATTTAGTGTCCTGAACACATAGAATATTTACACGCCTCCTAATTGTTGTATCGACTAGCTCTCTTAACTTACCCGTTAGGGACCCTACATTCCAGCTACCTACTCATGTATAGGAAACTATTACAGAATTTACAGAGCATGATAAATAAGAAAAAAATAGTCCAAATGATCAATTACAAAGGAGACTAATACTTCAAGCTGGAGAACAATTGAGCCTAAACTTTGTCCACACCAATTCCTGCCATGTATTTAACCATAACGGTATGGCCATTACAACAGATCAACAGGGTCTGCTGACCAAAGTAGGTGTGCTGACGATATTCCACAATCACTGCTTCATAGATGCTGCAGACCAAAATAGCCATCTCAACACCATACTTAAAACTATTTACCCAATATATTTGAATAAAACTTCATGTACTGTGAGGTACAAAATGTATGTTTAAACAGTCCATAACATATAGTCAGAGACGATTACATGAACTATTAAGTTGAGAACTCTTCTCAGACTACGAAAGTCATAAACGTGATTCATAGGGTTAAAAAATTAGCAGGGGTTAAGAAAGCCCCCCTAGCATTTTTGTTAAGAAGATCTTTTCGCACAAGTCAAGAAAACCTTGAACCCATAGATAGTGGCAAACTGTAGGGATCCTTTTGTGTATATAAGTATATTTATCGCAATGCCAAATATAATCTATGATAGAACAATAGCCAACAGGCTTGGATTGCTTAATTAGAGTTTACACAGGGATTACAATATATAGAGGCCCAAAGGGCCAGTTCACACTAGCCACATAGGGTGGCACATAGCAGAGTAATTAGGAGTAAATGACACAGGAAACAAAGAGTTAGCACAGTATTCTAACACCCCCCCCCCCGTAGTCGAAACGTCATAACGGCGGACGTTTAGACTAGAGCAAAATTCTTGAAACACCGAAGTGGGTAAGCCCTTGGTGAAGACATCAGCAAACTCAGAAGTTGTTGGTACATGGAGCACGCAAACAGCACCAATGGCAACACATTCACAGACAAAATAAAGGTCGATCTCCACATGTTTGGTGCGCTGATGTTGTCGCAATAGACAAGGCAGGTGGAGTTGAGAGGGTGATGGAGTTCCTAGAGAAGTTGCCGCAGCCAGGAAGCCTCAACGACGTCGTTGGCGATAGCCCGGTATTCAGCCTCAGCGCTGGAGCGAGAGACAGTGGGCTGCCGCTTGGAGGACCAGGAGACAAGGTTACCACCAAGGAATACGGCATAACCAGAGGTGGAGCAGCGAGTGTCCGGGTAGCCTGCCCAATCAGCATCAGTGTAGACAACCAGCTATGATGGAGATGTCTGAGGAATGATGAGGCCATGATCAAGAGTACCCTGGAGATAACGGAGGATCCGTTTGGTAGCAACTAAGTGAATCTCCTGAGGGTCGTGCATGTAAAGGCACACTTGCTGAATGGCATAGGCAATGTCGGGCCTCATAAATGTCAGATACTGAAGTGCGCCCATGAGGCTGTGGTAGTCTGTAGGAGCAGCAAGGGGGACGGTCATCAGCAGAGACTTTGGCGCAGGTATCAACAAGAGTGGAGCATGGTTTGCAATCACTCATGCCATGGCAGGCCAGAATGTCCAGGGCATAATGACGTTGAGAGAGGAATAAAGAGTCACCTCGGTGCTGAACTGCCATGCCAAGAAAGTGATGAAGGGGGGGCCAAGGTCTTTTATGGCAAATTCCTTCATCAGAGCATCAATGACCCAGCGGAGGAGCTGCTGCGAAGAGGCAGTGAGGACAATGTCGTCCACATAGAGCAGCAGATAAACAGTCTCTGCACCCCGACGGTAAACAAAAAGCAAAGTATATGATCTTGCTTCACTGAAACCCAGGGAGAACAAGAAAGATGCAAAGCGGTTGTACCATGCACGGGGGGCTTGCTTCAAGCCATAGAGGGATTTGTTGAGCCTGCAAACATGCTGAGGAAGGGCAGAGTTGGTAAATCTCATTGGCTGAGAGCAGTACACTGTTTCTGAAAGAGTCCCATGAAGAAACGCATTCTTGACATCGAGTTGACGAATCGGCCAGTCCCAGGAATGAGCAAGTGTGAGGACTATACGGACAATGGCAGGTTTGACAATGGGACTGAATGTTTCATCATAGTCAATGGCAGGGCGTTGAGTGAAGCCTCGAAGGACCCAGCGAGCCTTGTATCTATCCGGAGAGCCATCGGCATGAAATTTGTGTTTGAAAATCCACTTGCCGGTGACCACGTTGGCCTTGTCAGGGCAAGGAACAAGATCCCAAGTGTGGTTCTCCATCAGAGTGGCATATTCATCTCCCATGGCGCGATGCCAGTGAGGATCAGCAAGGGCGTCACCGCAAAACCGTGGAATCAAAGACAGGGCCTCGGCATGGAGAGCACGAGGCTGTATGAATCCAGACTTCCCATGAGTCATCATGCTGTGACTGTTGTCAACTGGTGTAATGGGAATAGCACCAACCGGAGGAGCATCTTTGACAAACCATGGTGGTGAAGGTATGAAGCTGGAGCGGCGAGGAGGAGCAGCAACAGCTGGTGGTGATGGAGGTGGTGAATGAGCTGCAGCTGGTGGAGGACGCCGGGAGTAGACTTGAGTGATCGGCGGCTTGTGGAAGGTTGCTGCTGGAGGCAGCACAGGAGGAGCAGTGGGCACCGGGGCTGCTGCCTGGGGCAGCATTGAGGGCACCGGAGCTGTTGCTGGAGGCAGTGTAGTGGGCGCCGAGGCTGCTGCCCGGGGCAGTACCTGGATAGGCGATTGGGGTGCCTGAACAGGCGACCAGGGCGTGGGCATGCCCAGTCCAGTCAGGCGTGTCCAGTTCAGTCACCGCACCAGGTGCAGAGAGACCCGGCGGAGGGGGCCTGGGGGCCAGCATGCCTAGTCTAGTCATAGGCAAGGAGCCAGTGAAACCAGAGGTACCTGCAAGGAGAAGAGACACTGGTATGGTGTCATCATTAGTTAGAAAATCAAGCTCTTGTGGGGAAGGTGAGGGCCGGCGAAGGGAGAAAGGAAACATTGTTTCATCGAAGACAACGTGGCCGGAGATGATGACACGGTTGGTGGTGAGATCGAGACACCTGTAACCCTTGTGATCATGAGAGTAGCCGATGAACACACAAAGAGCAGAGCGTGGGGCAAGCTTGTGAGGGGTGGAAGCAGTGAGGTTGGGATAACAAGTGCACCCAAAGGCTCGGAGGTCATGGTAAGTAGGTAGAGTGCCATGGAGAGTGAAGAAAGGAGTGCTCATGTGTAAAGTTTTGGTAGGGAGATGATGTATGAGGTGAGTGGCAGTGGCGAGAGCATCAGCCCAGTAGGAGGGAGGCATGGAAGCCTGGAAGAGGAGGGTGTGGGTGACATTGTTGGTAGTGCGAATCATACGCTCGGCTTTCCTATTTTGCTGCGAGGTATAGGGGCAGGAAATGCGAAGGGAAACACCTTTGGCGAGAAAGAAGGCGCGAGAGGCGGAGTTGTCAAACTCACGACCATTGTCACATTGCACGGACTTGATGGTGCAGCCGAACTGAGTAGACACATGAGCGAAAAAATTAGAGATTGCCAAAAAAGCATCGAACTTTAAGCGAAGGGGAAAAGTCCAAAGAAAATGGGAGCAATCATCGAGGGTAACTAAGTAATATTTGAAACCGGATACACTAACAATAGGTTATGTCCATAGATCACAGCGTATCAAATCAAAATTCTTAGATGCTCTTGACAAGGAACTAGTAAAAGGTAGGCGAGTATGACACCCAAGCTGACATGCATGGCAGAGGGAGTCATCTTCAGGCTTGCTGCAGACGATCAAGGAGGACTGTGCAAGGCTCTAAAGGGTAGCCTTGCCAGGGTGGCCGAGCCGCCGATGCCAGATAGTAGTAGGAGTGGCCACAAGAGCGCAGGGACCGGAGGGTGACAACGGCAGCTGCAAGGTGTAGAGGGGCCCTGAGCTGTCACATCGAAGGAGGGTGTTCCTGGTACGGAGATCCTTCACAGAAACACCAAGAGGGTCAAACTCAACAGAAACAAAATTGTCAGTGGTGAACTTGCGAATAGAAAGGAGATTCTTAATGATGTCAGGAGCTATAAGAACATTGTTTAGGCGAAAAGGGCCAGGGACGGTGGAATAGCCAGTGCCAACAACCAGGAGGGTGGCGCCATTGCCAACAACAATGGAGGAAGGGAAGGAAGAAGATGGTAATGAGGTGACCATACCAGGGTTGGAGGCGATGTGAGAGGAGGCACCCGAGTCGATCACCCGTTCCAAAGAGGTCAGTGGCGGGGTGAGGGAGACGGTGCTGAAGGCGTTGGCGAGGGACTTGGGAGTCCATGGCGACCATGTGGGCGCCTAGGGCGACTGGTAGTATGTCCCAGGGGCCGGAGGTGCGTTGATGTAGGCAGGGGGCACGCTGACCACCAAGGCTTGCTGTGACGGTGTAGGCAGGATGGCGCGAGGAGGCTAGCCACGAGGACCTCCGGGGGTGGAGCCAGGCCACATGTGGATGGACCCGGTCCACGGGTTGAGGATGGAGGGCCATGGTTGGCCGCCTGAAGGTCCATCCTGCTGGCCACCGAGTGCGCCCACCGTGTTGCCAGACTGCTGCCCTCCGGCAGCCTGTTGAGGGCGTGGGGGCATAGGTACAGAGGGTGGCGGGGGAGTAGGCAACTTGGTGGACGACGAGGCAACGAGGGCTGAGGGAGGAGCAAATGGAGGCACCATGTTGAGCTCGGCCAGGTGCAGCAGCACAGATATCTGCAAAGGAGGGGAACGACCGCTGCTGAGAGACGAGCTATGACATGAACTGGAAACGTTCATTGAGGCCGCGCAGGACGTTTAGCACGAGGGTGCGGTCCTGGATGGGCTCACCAAGGTCAGCAAGCGCATCGGCCATGGTCTTCATTTTGCGGCAGTAGTCGTCAACGGAGAGAGCATCTTGGCAGAGAGTGCAGAACTCGGCATCGAGTAGCATGGCGCGAGACTCGCGATTGTTCAGGAACTGTTGTTCTAGCCCAAGCCATTCCCCAAGCGGTGATGCCGTCCCGCTCGTGGACGACGTCTAGCAGGTCAGGGAAGATGGTGTTGAAAATCCAGGAGACAATGACACAGTCCATGCGAGACCACGCCAGATCGTAGAGGCGGGAGTCATCGCAGAGGGCGTGATCCTTTAGGGCAAAACAACCGAGGATGAGGAGGACGTAGCCGTGCCACTTGGAGTAGTTGGTAGCCTGAAGATCGAGGACTATCGGGATCAGTTCTTGATGTTCTGCACGGCGGCAGCCTGACTGTGCAGGTGAGCGATGGCCGCTGCTTCAGAGGAGAGGGAGCGGGTGTCGTTGTCGTAGTAGTCGTCGCGATGGGATTCATCGCTGATGCGATCCTGGAGGGCCGCTGCCCGTTGCTCCAGGGCATCCACCTGCGCGCGCTCTTTGTCGAGAGCGGCGGCGGTGAGGCGAACGCGCTCCTGGGCCGCAGGTGCGTTCTTGAGGTGGTCGGCCCCCGCCTGGAGTTCCAGGCTGCGCTCGGTGTTGGAAGAGCGCAGGGAGGTGGCTTCATCTTCCAGCCTCTGGGCGGCAGCGAGGGCCTCGTCGCGGAGCTTGGCTGCGGCGAAGGCAGCCGGGGCGCCGGAGGTGGAGGTGGCGGCCATGGGCGCGCGGCAGGCGACCAACCCAAGGGCGCGCACGCGTGGAGACCGGGACGGGCGCGTGGCTGGCTGCCAACCTCGGGGCACGCACGCGCGGAGGCCGGGCGGAGACCGAGACGGGCGCGGGGACCAAGCGGGCGGTTCGCGAGCGCCGAGAAGAGCGGAAGCAAGGGAGGTCGAGCGGGTGGGAAAGAGGTCCACGGACCGATTAGTCTGATACCATAATAGAACAATAGCCAACGGGCTTGGATTGCTTAATTAGAGTTTACACAGGGATTACAATATATAGAGGCCCAAAGGGCCAGTTCACACTAGCCACATAGGGTGGCGCATAGCAAAGTAATTAGGAGTAAATGACACAGGAAACAAAGAGTTAGCACAGTATTCTAACAATCTATTCTAACAAGAACTGTAAAAATGTTTGCACCTATATATAAATGGACCTTAAATGTAATCTCACTTTTTAGGAAAAGAAAATAAATAAGATTATCACAGCAAATATGTCAGCAATTTGACAGAAATATGTGTAGGATAGAAAGCTCGAATCCCTAAAGTGGCTTGTCTGATAGCAAGAGCTTAGACCCAATCACCTTGTATTGGCAAATAAATTAGCCCAATGTTTCCGTCTCTATCCAAAGGGATTGGGCCTAATCCCAACCTATTGAAACAGGCTTGCAGAATGGCCGAGTTAAGAAAACTGAGTTTTGGCAGCAGCCTAAATTTTTCGGTATATTATGGACATGTTTTTTGAGAAAGAAAAAGACTGCAAACCAGAAGAGAAGAGCAACAAAACTGACCATGATACTCCCTCAAGGATCAGAATCCTCGTGATTCAAATAATAATTAAGAAGACACTGGGTCATTCTGAGAAATGGACAAACCAGTTAAAGCAGCACAAACCACATGATGTCCTGTGATTTTATTTATAACTGAATCCAGCTCGCCAGGTGGCATCTGGGCATCAGTATCTTGTTCTGGTTCTTCAGCCAGAACAGGACATTCTATAATCTCATTTTCAATTGCCCCTGATGCAGCAGAATCTTCTCCATGATCACCTTCCTGTTGATCAAACCTTTTCAGCAGGATTTTTGGCCTATTCGGGTGATTGTTAGCTGCCTTCACCCAAACTGATTTAGTACTATTGTTGACCCTATTATCAAGAGTTACTTCCTTCAGGTGTGTGAAGCCTTTAATCTGAATACGAGAGAGGCCATCCAGATCTTTACAAAGCAGCTGAAGTGATTCAAGATACGGCATAGAACCTTCTTCGATTTTTGGGAATGTTTTTGGACGTTTCAGCACAAAACATAGGTGGAGTAGAGTTTGTAACTTCTTATCCTTGATGGTGATCTCATCAAATTCCTCTGCAATCAGCTTCAGGTACCTTAGGTATTTCAAATCACACAAAGCTGTGAGAAGATCAGCTGTAAATCTTGATGAAGACTGAAGGCACAGTTCAGTTAGTCCACGAAGTTCGTAAACAAATTGAGGCAGTTTTGAAAGCCTGCCATGTAATTTCAATGATGCAAGATAGCAGGGACTATGCAAGTCTTCCAGAAAGTCTTCAGACCATCCTTCAAAATGGACTGACAGAGAACGAGGGTCATCTGCTGACTTATCTACATCATCAATAAAATCTTGTATGGCCTCCTTAAGATTAGTCATGTTAGCATCTGTTGCAGATGGCTCACACCAGATCTTGACCTTACGCAATTTTTTCATCTGACACATAAGTTCCACAAATCCTTTACTTTTGTCAACAAGAAATCCTGCTAATGTCTGCAAATTACATTGTCCTGGAGATAGAATGACTTTCTTCTGGAGCTTAAACTTTCCAAATAGATGAACTAAATTTGGCAGCTGCACAACTTCTGGACGTAGGATCATTACAGCTGATCTTCTTAGATCAAGTGTCTCCAAAAGTTTCAGTTGCTTTATCTTCTTAGGAAGATTGGTAACCCCGGCCCCTAGGCTTAGGTATTTTAGAAGTAGCAGGTCGCACAATTCTTTGAGATTTCCATTGTGCAAGTTGGTACAGTGTTCAAGATCCAAGACTCTCAGCAGCTGATACTTGTTGAGATCCAACATAGCATTACCCACATTACCTGCGACTATTAGAGACCTGACAAGAGATAGGTCATATTCCAAATTGCTGACATCTGTAATACTGCTGTCACGGAGAGAGAGACGACGAACACGTTTGTGTTGAGGGCTCCTGTCACCAAACAAAGCAATGATGTTCTCAGAATGAGACTTGAGTGTAATGTACTCATGCATCATGCCATATGTTTTGCATGTCCTCACAACCGTGTTGTTGCTCACATCAATGGGTTCAATAATATTATGGTCGATGAGCATCTTAAAAATTTGAACTGCTGGATCAATGCCTGAATTTGAATGCTTTAACAATCCCTCTGCTAACCATTGCCTCATCAACCTTTTCCTCCTGATTGGATGATCATCCGGAAACATAGCAAAATATAGCAAGCAAGCTTTGTGGTCGTGGGTAGGCAAGCTGGTGTAATCACTGATCAACAGCTCATGCAATCTTTTTAAAGTATTGTCAGTATCCAGACGAGCGCGTAGAAGATTGCAAGCCTCTTGACAGACAGGTCCTTTTGGCCAACCTTCTTTTTGCACGAATTCACCAACAGTAGTCAGAGCAAGTGGTTGACCATCACATTTCTTCAAAATAGCTGCTGGATCTGGCTGAGGGTAATCTAAGTCCGCCACTGGACAAGCTTTTTTCAGGAACAATTGCTTGGAGTGGTCCTTATCAAGTCTTCCAATTTTGTGGATATAGCCATTGGTGCTGCTGCTGCAGATAGTAGCTACTGACTGGAACCTCGTTGTCACCACTACTCTGCTACTATCATTAGAAGGGAAAGCAGGTTTTATAGTATTCCACAGATCTGTTCGCATGTCATCAATTACAATGAAGAACCTAGAATGATTCAAAAAAGAGAACACAAAGATTAGCAGAAAAGCTACTCAGCAAGCAAAACAATTAATTTAAGGTGTCTATAGATGTCTATCATGGAATACGTTAGCCTACATATGCAGGAAGCACAATATGTTAGGGCCCAATTCCACCAAGATCACAAGGAAATTAAGGCTTATTCTTTTGAATCCCAATATCTTTAATTTTTTGAAGCTGCTACATACTCAAATATTTGTTAGGCATACGATGCCCCTATAATAGTATACAAGCAGGTGTCAAATATCTTTTACATGTCACTGCTCCCAATGAATTTAGGCAATGATTTCAAAACCTTCATAACTTATCCTACTAAACCGATTATGAATATGTTTTTAAATCTATTTTGTTTTCATTTCCTATTAACACATATCTTCTGGTTCTGCTAAAAAACAATGTTTATCTGGTAGTTTACATTCTACTTTTATAGAAAAAATTACTTTGATAATAAATCAAAAAAATACTCAACCAGCTGAGAGACATCCCCTTGATTTTGTCCTTTAGAAGTTTGTGCCAGCCTTCAAACCTGGACTGGTGACGGGGGTTTTGTCAACCCCTGGACTTCAGCATTTAACCAGTCTAACTCAGGTGAAGTTGGCTACTTTTTTTCTGAACAGGAAATACAGCAGGGGAAGCCCCCACTGTAGGTGAAGTTGGCTACTTTTGATGATATAAGACAGAGTATTGTAGTTACTCCCTCCGTCCCTAAATAAATCAATTCGTAGAGTTGTCTTAATTCAGACCTTTTTTATGTTTGACCAAATTTATAGAAAAAAACAACAGTATTTATAACATCAAATGAGCACATTATGAAATATATTCTATGGTGTATCCCTTATACTAATTTAGTGTCATAAAATTTGGCGCTCTTTTTTCTATAAATTCAGTCAAGCTTAAAAAAGTTTGACTTAAGAGAACTATATGAATTGATTTATTCAGGGGCAGGACTACTGTAATGAAATTAATCTGAGAAATAAGTATGCAGCTATTTTCCATTTTCACAAAGTTGAAAGTATCTTACTTCTTGTTATTCAGATGCTCTCTCAGATCAATGCTAAGCTGGAAGACATCAGAAGTGTCTGCTGGCTGCTTGTGCAATTTCCGGAGTATCTCCCTTAGGAGCTCCCGTGAATCCCCATGTGCTGCAGAAACCCATGCCCTTTCATTGAACTTCTTGCCCTCAGGGCTTTCGTACAACTCACGGGCAAGAATAGTCTTCCCCAATCCACAGAAACCAACAATGGAGATTACTTTCAGCTGCTTTGGCTCCAGTTCTACCAACTGCACTCGGAGCTCCTCCAAGGGGACCTTCATGCCAAACAGTTCTTCTGGAAGGACAAGTCGATCCAACGACGATTGAGAATGGATAGTAGTGGAAGGATTGGACACTGGTAGTGCATCAGCTATATCCTGTTGGAGTCATTGCACCTCTGTTTTGAGTCGTTTCATCTCTTTGTCCAACTCCTCTATACTAGTCCTATTTGTAGAGTTAAGAGATATTCCTTGCTCTATTCGTGACGCACGGTAGTTGATACGGTCTATACAATCTTCAATGTCATGAGCCAGTCTGCTCGATTCTTCAACCAATGGAATATTTTGCCCCAAGAGCTGTACAGAAGCAGTGATATACGGAAGCTTATTCATCAGGTAGGTAACATCACTGTCAAATCTCTTGTACAGATTGTACTTCTTCTGTACCAGTGAAAACAACCTTGGCCCAATATTGTTTAGAAGTGCAATCACAAGACTGGCAACTTCCATGAATCTCCTGTTCAGGGTAGGTGGCTTTTAGCACCCCAGCGGCAGCACCTGGCATCAAATATGGACTGGTAAACCAGCTAGGAGGCACGATAAAATTTAATGCACATCTTGTAGTGGCAATCACCCCCATTGAATTTTTAGCTGGAAGTAAACTGCGTTTATTAGTTTAAACTAAAACTGTTTGCGCTAGAAAGTTTCAAAGTAACAATAAATGGAATATTGCATTGAAGTCCAGTTCTTTCAGATCAGATCATGGTTAAAAATTTGCAGAAATAGAATTGAAGTGCCATGGAGACTATACCAATCTAGTTTGAAAGTACAGAGGTTAATTTCGTGGTTAACAGAAGAAACAAACAAAAATTTTATCTCTGAAAAATGAAACAAAGTGGCGTCTAGGAGAACATAAGAATAGGTTAATTAAATTAGCACATAAGTTAGGACTCACTTACACAAGCAGCCTTTTTGTACAATGAATACACAATCAGCAACCGTATTCTGGGCCAATTCAATGCCTCGGCCTGAATACCTACATCCAAACAGGCCATAAAGGTACAATGAGCCATTATAATAACACCATGTTATAACAAGTCAAAATCTATGCATACAATCAAAAATTGAGGAATAACGTAGACCAAATGTACAATAAAGAACATCAGTGTAAGGATAAATCGTCAAATATAATCTTTCCCTGTCAACCTTGTTCCTAAAGCTGGTGGTGAGATGAAGGGTGAAAAGCAGTGTGCCAGTACACTGAGGAGAGTGATTGAGAGGACGGGCGTGCATAGGTAGGATCTGAATTGTTGGCTGTGAAATTCTATCTGTGATTACTTGGAATCTTGCTGACACTAATCCAGAAGATATTAGTTGGAACACAGAACCTAGTGAAAAAGCTTTGGCTCTGTATATTCTGAGAGGAAACGACGAATTAGTTCGTTCGTTCTTTCTTTCTTTCTTTCTTTCTTTTTTTTTTGCGAGGACGATGAATTAGTCCTTGAGATGGACGCAGATTTGCAGACTCAATCGAGAGGTATGCGATTTATATCGGGATGAAATGCGGAAAATAAACGCATAAAAATTGCCAAGCAACTCTAGACAAAAACACGGAATGAGTAATCGGCTGTGGGAGATTTAGATCCAGGTGGTGCACTATAGGCACAGGTACTGGAAATAGAAACAGAAACAGCTTAGAATCGAAGAAATTAAACCAGCTTATGAAGGGTTTCACCTAGGGGGCGGGTTGATATTTAGGCCTTGTTTAGATTCCAGATTTCATCCTTAAATTTCACTATGCAAAAAAAAGATTCCTCGTTACATCAAAATATCGGCACATGTATGGAACACTAAATATAGATGAAATAAAAAAACTATTACATAATTTTGTTGTACTTTACGAGATGAATATTTTAAACCTAATTAATCAATGTTTAGATAATTATTACCAAATAAAAATAAAATTACTACAGTGTTTAACAGAATTTACTATGCAAAGTTGGTGCACCAACTTTGGTATCTAAACAAGGCCTTATTTAGCTTCGTCAATTGCAATCAGGAAGCAGGAGGGAACGTGTGATGCTGAAGCAGCGAAGCTGACTGACTCCACTGCTGAGGCCTCGAGGGAAAGACGACCTTTGAGGCCTTGAGGCGTTGACTCAATCAGATATATTATCAACATACTGCCATGTGGGCCCTGGATAGAATTGGCAAGTGGCGATAGGGTTTTTTTTTTATCAAAAGTGGAGGTAGGTTGGCAAGTGAAGACAGCGAATAGAGTGGAGGGAACGATGGATCCAATAATAAGAAGAAAACATATCCTTCCTCTTTCTCCTCTCACTTCTCATACCTTCTAGTATCTTCTTCCGTCCAGGAATCCTGCTTGTTGATTCTAGATCTTTTCATTGAGATCTTGTATTATGCTACCTCTAATCAAGTTATCTCTTAGTCAATCTATTCGGGTTGCTAATATATATTGGAGCTACTGTGCGAGTGCGAAGAAGACACACAAGGTTCACTTACGATTGCTTGCTTATAGTCAAATTTGAGACTACTAGAGATAAGTTAGACCCAATCTAGATCTCCTTTTTGTTGAGATCTTGTATTCTGCTACCTCTAATCAAATTATCTCTTAGTCAATCTATCCAGGTTGCTAACATATATTAGAGCTACTGTGTGAGTGCGAGTGCGAGGAAGGCACACAGGATTCACTTATGATCAATTGCTTACATAGTCAAATTGGAGACTACTAGAGATAAGTTAGACCCAACCTAGAACCTAGATTTTTAGGGTGCAATGAATCCACCTAGTTTTTGGTTAAGGAAGTTAGATCTAGTCTTGTTGTGTGTTATGTCAGAAGGATTTATAGAAATAGACGAGAGAATGAACAATGGGGCTACATGGCAGTCACATGCAGTGTTTCTCCTACCTTGATCAGATCCCCTTTGCTCCATGTCTCGACAATTTGTCTCTTTTTTATGTAGCCTACCACCATGGCCACCTATAGCTCCCCTACCATGGCTTTCGTTGCCTCTAGCCACTCAAGCCACATTAGTCGTTTGCGTTGCCCACGGGGCAGGCCTAGTCGCATGTGTGACTGCATGCCTGCCTGTGCTACTACTCGTCTAAAGGTTGTGCTCACAGGGCATCGAGATGCTGTGCGCCGCTTGCCGCTAGAGCGCTCGCCACCGCGTCGCGGTGTGCCTTTTCCCTTCATGCACACGTAATATGGGTCAATGTGGCGGCTTGCTTGTTTGGGCAAACTAGGCTAACCTGCATTTGTATGGAATATTTCACTTTTGTCTATCTAGGTTTAACCTTTCCAACCAACCTCAACTCTCAAAACAAACATATGACTAGACTTTACTCTCTCAATTTATTTCTTTTATGCAATGTATTATAAAAAATTAAAATAACTTAGATGAACATTCAAATATTCAAATAATGTATGTAGATCCCAACTGCCAAAGTGTGCTAGCTCAGTTGGTTAGAACTTTCCTGAGGCACCCCCAGGTCCCAAGTTTGATCCTCGGGGTGGGCGAATTTTGGAACTGACCTATGGACCGCAGGGTGTGTCCTTCGGTGCCGCGTGGCTCCACTGTACTGGCTGGGGTTAAAAAAACCCTCGCTGCTGGGGCAGGGTTCGGGGGTTTCTCGATCGGGGGACTTGAGGTCTCTGTCTTAAGAGTCTCGTTCAGCCTGTGTGTCCGTTGTGTGAGCGCATGTGTGCCTCACGACCACATGAACTGGCAGGCGCCTAATACTGTGAGGGGGTCTTCCCCTACAACTAAGTATTTTTTTTCTTAAATTATTATTTCCTTCAATTATGTTGTTCAACATATATGACTAGTGCACTTGCTTAAAGAGTTTGCGTCTAGTTGTACTAGTTCCTCGTTGAAGCTATGAATTATTGTTACTTTTAATTGTTATCCACAGCATTCCAGCTTTCTAAAAGACAAGAATACACCGCGAAATGTACGACAACAACGCTAAGATTTTTGGGAGATAACTATGCTGGCACCAACACTAACAACCAACGAGGAATCTTCCAAAAGCGACGTCCTCAACAAGAGCATGACATACAAAGATGCCATCATCACCCGACCAGTAAGACCGGTTTAGGATTTTCACCCCGAAAGATCTTTATGGCGCACTGTGTTGAAGAGAAGAAACGACGCTTCAACGAGGAAGTGGCACCCACGGGCTTCACCGTCACCAAAACGCAGCAGCTGTCTCACCGAAAACTATGTCATTACACCATTGACCATCGAGGAAGACTGTCGTCAGATCCGCAACAGTGGAGTTCTTGGGAAAGTGCACCCCAGCATGCAGATATGCCCTCAATCGGAGGCGGCGCCAGACGGCCACCAAACCTCCACTCGGGCCATCCGCACCTCCACGCGCAAGTGCCCCGGAGCCCCAGAACCGGTAGGTGTACCGGATCCATTGCCCGAAGTCCAGATACGGCCATCGTCGGGAGCGACGATGGACGATCACCGCCCGTGCTGCCCCCTACGCCTCGAAACTTCAGATCTGGCCTCACGCCATCGGTCACCGGGTCTCCTCCACCTCTGCTCCCTCCGCCCCCTCCGCCCGCACCTCCTCCTCCTTCTTTGCCAACCATATTCAGCCGTCGGAACGGTACCGGATGTGCAAATCTAGCTCAGAGGGAACCGGATCTGACCGCCGGAGGATCGAATCCGCCGACCCCACCGTCACGAGGCTCCTCAGCCGCACGGTCTGGCTACCGGAGAACCGAAGACTTTGGCCTTCCGTCGCCCAAACCGTCGTCTCCATGGCCGTCAACGCCTGTGGATCGCTAGAATCGGTGGAGAGACGCTCTCGCCGCCACTTCATCGCCACAGCTCGAGAGGGCCCTGCCGCCGCCATCACGGCAGCCCACACGGCCTTGCCGGCGGTCTACTCGGGCGACGGCGAGATGAGAGAGGAGAGAGGGGGCTGGAGGCGGCGTAGCGTGGGCAGAGCCGCCCAACTCACCGGTGCGGGGGGCGACAGCTAGGTTAGATGTGAACTGTTCGTCCCCGCACTTAATAGGTAATTGCTGGTAGAAAGGTTTGGTTAAACTAGCTGTTGGATTAGTTGTTAGTTCATTCATTTACTGGTTTAAATGTTTAGATCCTCATAAGCTAATCACTGGTCATAGTTTATGAGATCCAAATTGACCCTTAATTAGCTCGCAAAGAAACGGTCAAAGGAGTCGTCTTAACTTGTTGCTTGGGGCAATAGCGGAATTACTTTCCCGGAACATCGTTAGCAGACTAGCAGAGCCACAGTTGACCAAGCGACAAATCTTTTCCCCTTGCCTTCTCAAATTCGCATCTGTGTTGCTAATCCAGGACTATAATGAGTAACCACCGTTCTCTGGATGCTTTGGTTTATTCCAAGGATCGATGATTTGGCTCCCTCAGTTCCAAGGAAACAGAAGCTTTTAGAAGATGAGTTCCTCATTGGTAGCCATGGGCGCCCTTCCTGGGAAGCTGCGCTCGCTGCTGGTCTCTTCCAAAAACCAGCTCCCCGATCCGCTCAAGGACGAGGTAAAGCTCCTGATTCAAGATCTGGAAGAAGCACGCAACTTACTTCTGGATCTGTCAGGGGCGGAAGCTTCTGATTCGATGGTCAAGCTCTGGAGAAACGAGGTACGCGAAATGTCCTACGACTTGGAGGACTACATTGACAAGACGACGCACAACCAATTTGAAGTTGAAGAATTTGGCACTCTAGTCGATCTGGCAAGGGACGCCTGCAAATCTTACCACAGGTACCATCTTGGTCGTTTGTGGCCATCGAATCCTAGCTCTTTAGCCAGTGGGCATGGCCTTGTTCCAAGGCTCCACAGGGAGGCCACATATGTCGTCGGTATTGACGATGCAAGGCAGAAGCTTATCAGCTGGCTCAGGGACAATGCCGAGCAGCAGCTGAAAGTAGTACCCATTCTTGGACCTGCGGGTGTTGGTAAGACGACGCTTGCCCAAGATGTGTACCGTGAAATTGGTGGAGAGTACCATTGTCGTGCATTTGTGCGGGCGTCAAGGATGCCTGATACAAGGAGGCTTATCCTGAGCATAATCTCTCAAGTTCAACGCCATCAACATCCCCCTTATAATTACACCGTGCAAAAGCTCATTGACTATCTCAGTGAATATCTCCTAGATAAGAGGTATATAAATTTGTCAAGTTACATCGGCCTCTCCTGTTTTGATTATACAATTAGTATATACTGCTATACTAGTCTGTGGATTTGTTCTCTTGCATGGTCTAGTAAATTTAAAAAAGATAAGTTTAAAAATTGATAAATAAAATTTAGCACCTGCCTATACATAATACTATCATGTTCATACTCTCTATTATAGCTTTGGCTACAATTGTTTCAATTCCAAAAATTCATACTCAATACTCTCTTACAGTTCAGAGCTTATCAATTGTTACATTTACCTTTACAGTTAAGTTGGTCTCTATCATGTTTCGATTATAAGCTCTATATATGATTGAATTTTCCCATATAATTGTTCTTACTAAATCAACATATGAGACTATCTATATAAACCTGATGACCTCTCTGGTGCAGTTTATTCTATACATAATACTATCATATTCATACTTTTCTATTTTATGAGTAGCAAAAATGAGGAAATATCTCTTTTTTCCTGATCAGTAACAAACCAAATTCTGTCAAAAGATAAATTATCTGGAATAGACAAACTAAATTGACAAATGTTACTATTGATGTGAATTTAGTCATTTTCATTCCTCTTCAAATGCTACATTTTAGAGTTGAATTTTTCAAAATGCAATATAGCAACCCTAAATCCTATTTGGACTTGACAATCCAATGGTATTATACAGACCAACATTTGGAGATTACAAAGTACAATACATACAGATATGTCAGCCATAACAGATACTGGTGCAAGCTAGCACAGAAACTAACTCTTAATATTATTTCATATATAGATTCACCAATGTGTGTCGTCGCCCTTACGCCTAGCCTGGCACAACATAACTCCTATATTTGATATATTATTTGGCAGGTATTTCATTGTGATTGATGGTTTGTGGGAAACAACATCATTGGATATTGTTAACAGCGCATTTCCAAGGAGCACTTATTGTAGCAGAATATTGATAACAACAGATATCGAGGATATAGCTTTCATGTGCAGTGATCATCAATCTGATGACATTTTTCTGATGGAGCCGTTGAGCAGAGATTACTCTGCAGAATTATTGAATAATATACTGTCCGGCTATAGACCTGAACTCTTTGAACAGTTAGAGGAAAATTTAGAAGATATTATCGGAACATGCGGTGGTCTGCCACTATCAATCATTAGCATGGCTCACATATTAGCAAGCCAACCGTATAATTCACAGTTATGGTGCCTGGTCAAAGGATGTTTATCTTCTAGATTGAGAAATAATCTTACTTCAGAAGGAATACTAAAGGAAGTAGTAGGCTTGAGTTATGATTGTCTTTCACATGATCTGAAGATATGCCTACTATATCTTAGTATGTATCCTGAGGGGTATACATTCTTGAAAACTGATTTATTGAAGCAATGGACAGCTGAAGGCTTTATGAGTGGAGTACAGGAAAATGGCAACGATGTTGCAGAGTCCTATTTTGATGAACTTGTCTGCAGAGGACTGATAGAGCCCAACCATATCAATTTTTCAGACATGGAAGTATCATATACAGTGCACTCCACTATGTTTGAAGTTATCAGGTACATGTCAACAGAAGAGAATTTCACCACTGTGATAGATTACTCCAACACCATCTCAGAGCTTTCTGCAAATGTTCGTCGACTGTCTCTCAGATACAGCAATGCTAAATATGCAGCAAAACCAGAAGGCATCCCACTGTCCCCTGTGAGATCACTAATATTTTATGGATTAGTTGAGTGTATGCCATCAGTTATGGAGTTTGAGGTACTTCGAGTTCTAAACCTTGAATTTTGGGTGATCAAGAAGAGTTAGACCTTAGCGGCGTCAGCCAATTGTTTCAGCTGAGGTACGTGCGGATTACAACTGATATTGCTGTCAAGCTACCGGCCAAAATGAATGAACTGAAATATTTGGAAACACTGGAAATTTATGCAAGAGTAACTTCTGTTCCACAAGATATTGTTCATCTCCCGAGTTTGTTGCACCTTTGTCTTCATGGTAAGATAATGGAGGTCTAATGGTATTAACCACATGAGGTCTCTACGCACACTTAAGTACTTTGACCTCAGCAGTAACTCTGAAGACAATGTGTTGTGCCTTGGTCAGATGACAGATCTGCATGATCTTCATCTCACCTGTTTTAAAGCAATGCCTGAACCTCTGGAGAAAAACTTGATAGCTCTGGCATCTTCCATGAGGAAACTTGGAAAACTAAAATCTTTTGTTCTTGCTCCGGATACTTCATGCGCCAGCATTTACTCAGACTGCTCAAGCAACATGTCTTCTCTGCCCATTTGTCTCCAAAGACTTGAGTTGTTGCCACCCATTTGCATCATTTCGAGACTTCCCAAATGGATTGGACGCCTTCGGGAGCTGCGCATTATGAAAATTGTTGTTAGGCAACTGACAAGGGATGATGTTGACAGCATTGCAGAACTACAGAAACTTATTGTTTTCTCACTGTGTGTCAGGCAGCCATCTGCAGAGAGAATTGTCTTCAAGCGTGCTGCATTCCCAGTTTTAAAGTATTTCAAATTCAGATGTGGCGTTCTACGCCTTTCCTTTCAGGCAGAAATAATGCCAAGTCTTCGAAAGCTTAAGCTAGAATTTAATGCCCATAGTGGAGACCAGTATGATGATATGCTTACCGGAATTGAGAATCTGTTAAACATACAAGAAGTGTCCGGACGAATTGGGACTGTTCCTGGTGCAGAGGAATTAGACAGGACAGGCGCAGAAGCTGCGTTTGAGGATGCCATTATCAAGCACTCGAAGGTCCTAGCCATCAATGTACGAAGGGTTGACTGTGTTGAGGAAGAGTAAGGACTTTTCTTTTTCTCGTTCCACCTGAATCCATTATTTATTAATTAATTAGTTTAAATTCCAAACAACTCATGGAGCAATCTCACTTGTAATCCTATTTAGTGTTTAGGGTTTAGGGTTTATGGTGCGAGGAGCAATGTATGGATGCCATTATCATGCACCTGTAGTGGGTGGTTCGCGTCACTGCCTCCTTGCCTGGTCCATTGCCTCCTTTGTGCCATTGCTCCTCGCACCCAACCACGGTTGGAGGTCCACACTGCATTCACCCCCTGATCTACCTTGTCTCCGCTGGATTGGGGTAGCGAGAGGAAGGGCAGTGCCCTCGGCTAGCATGGAGAGGGGAAGGGTAGGGGCTGCTAGCATTGTAAGAGGAAGGGGTGGGGCAGATGCTTGGAAGGCATCATTGGGTGGGAGGAGCGGCAGCACCGCGGACAGAGATAGAGGTGGGTGATCGAGTGGATGACCTAGGGTTAGGGGACGGTTAGGTTCAGTATATATACGTGGAGAGTGGGCCGGTGGAGCCTCGACCTTATTATTTCCAGAGCCTCCAAGAGAGTTGGTAAAAGCGGATAGGTAAACCTATGATTTAGCTAACCTTTAAAATAGAAAACTTTGTAAAAAAGTAGAAAATTTCAACAGCCTTTCTACTATGGCGATGCTAGATGGCTAGCGGCACATGCAAGCTATATTTACCATGCGAGATTTTAGGAATAGCCAACTTGCTATTTTACAAAAGAAGATAGCATAGCTGTTGGAGTTCTTTTTTTGCTCTAAAAATCTAAATATAGGATACAAAACAAAGATAACATGTCTGTTGGAGATGCTAAAATCTAAGAGCAACTCCAACAGACATGCTAAAATTGTATTCCAAATTGCAAGATTTAGCCATCATGTAAAATAGGAAGCCCATCAAAAAACAAGAAATTTACAAGAGCCTTGCTATTCCTTGTCTGCTAAATTGAAAAGATGCCAGCCAATTCATCTCGGAGCCTCGGACGTTCCTCACCGTGAATATCCTGCGGCAGCGCTCTGACAGCTCTGCGGCTTCGCGTCATCCCTGTGTGTCCTGGCGGCGACGTCTCCTACGCATCCTGCCCCGGCTTCCGATCCACCAACACGAGAGGCTCATCTTGCTGGCGACGACCGACGGGCTGCTGCTATTGTACAAGTTTTCTGACTCATCATCACGTATGTCCATCGGAATATTGTTCTAGCTCCGCGTGCGCGCGGGAACAACATCTCGCGCATGGGAATGGATCGTGGGCGAGCGGGAAGGCAAAGTCGTGAGCGAATTCTCCAGATAGCCAGCGTGCGGCATATGCTATCTATGGCAAGTGAAAAATCAGGGATAGCTTGCGTGTTATTTTAGCAAATCACATAGCATATCTGTTGGAGATGATTTTTTTCCTAATATTAGTTATATTTACGTTTACAAAATGATTTAACTAATTTCTTGGAGATGCTCTAAGAAGCCTGCATGTGAAAATAGGTTTTTAGAGGCTGGCCTCTTAAAAGGCCAACCTCTATTAATCAATTTTGAGAGGTGGTATTTTTTTGTTGTTATACTCGAAAATGTCACTTTTAGCTCACCTCTGTAAATAAAATTTAGTGTATCCTAAAATCATTTTTTAGTATGGTTTATAATAATTATTATATGCTTCGTATAAATTATATTGTACTATGGAGGTTAAAATGATTGGAGTGAGCAGCAACATTATGTAACATGCTGAGTCTCACGTGACAGTCAGGATGTTTGTTAATTTTAAGACATCTGTTTCTATAGTTATGATATTCAGTTGTACTTAAATAGTTGACCACATTTTGAAAAAAAATGACCACTGTCTTGAAAATATATGCCTATAAATAATCCATTTATTGTTTCTTCAAAATTACTGAAATTCATATGCAATTTTTTGTCAGGATTTGCCAACTTTTGGATCTGCCTGAAGACTCTAATTCGTCAGGTAACTGTCTTTTAACTCCTTCAAGTTCATGTTTTCTTCCATACTTACATATATCTATTTAGTGTCATTTGGAAATATTTTTTCACATACTCTACCATCCCTAAACATATGCATTTGAAGTGTTTATTTGTTCCTAAATATAAGTATTTCTTGAAATTGAACATACCCAACCTCACAAAGTAATTAATTGATCCAAGGATCTCAACTTTCTTGGATTAATCAATTGCACTAATTTTCGGTTAACCAGGCATGGTTACATTCAAATGGTTTAGAGCGAAGTTTCTTCCAAATCTGAGTACGATACAATTAGTCTTGACAATCTACAACTTTTAGAAGTTCAAATCTCTAAGCATTTAAATCATCAGATATGGCCAGTGGTGCTAGCAGCGGTAGGTGTCTAGAGAGCCAGCATAGTATTACAAATACAATACTGAAGGAACTACCGGCACACTCTATGAAGGGAACTACTAGTGGTTTGTCTCCTGAGCGAGTACTTGGTCGTTCTGCATTTGGAACAGTGCCTAAGGTATGATTGGTCCCTATAGTTTAAATAAGAAATCGTGCAAAATCTTTCTTATAATTAACAAATAAATAATGCATGATATGTCAAGCAGGGAACTTTAGCAGAAGGAGGTATGATTGCTGTGAAGTCAGAAGGTGCTAACTCACCAGGGAAACAAGGCAAAATATTTCATACTGAGGTATGTATACTTGGAACATCATCACATCAAGGCAGAAGTCAGTTTTTTAACATCAAATTATTGCAAGAGTATTTTAGCCATCGACCTCTAAAATCCTATAACTTTGGTTCTTGAATTATTAAAACTGAATATTTTAGCATGTTCAAAAGTGGTTATGCACACATCACACTGGTTTAGGCCACATCATTGGACAAAATCATGGCATCCCACTAAAATCATAGCATGTTCATAAGGGGCAAAGGACAGAGGAGAGGGAAAGGTGTGGTGCCTGTGTGTATGGGTGGCGGGGGGAGTGTTGGGGGAAACTATGTGCAGTAGTGTGGGAGGAATAAAATTAAGGTTTTGTCTTGGGCTAATTGTGTTTAAACTGGCTTCAGGCTCAATTTCAGTGATGGGTTAATATTAAAAAGCATCTCCTTCAAAAATAGGATTCAAGAGGCCATATCTTAAACTAATTTTCCCGGGCAATACACATAAGCTACCGTCTTTGAAAATGGATTTTTAGAGAAAATAGCTTATGTGATTGTCTAGGACTAGGCCGCCTCCTGTAAATAGCTACAGAATCTCTAGACTAGGCCGCCTCCTGAAAATAATTTGTCTGTAAAAAATCATTTTTTATAGTGCTCGCCACTGTGATTTCTTTGGTTTCGGTGCACGCCAGCTGCAGGGACAATAGGGAAGGTTCATCTCTTGACGTTGCTCAGCTAGCCACAGGATTGCCCTGTACCGTCTGCAAAAACTGTTTTGAGATAGTGTGAGGTCATGTCTTCCACGGGGCCTTGATAGATCCGCTTGTCAGCAAGCCCGTTGGTACCCAGTCGGCTTGGTAAAAGGACCACCGGTCCTCAGGTCCCCATACCTGTATGCCACCTATTGGAGCATCCCTACTGTACTAATATCTCGTATGATTCTATTTTACTATTATTGATTGGGGGCCTTAATGAAACATTTATGTTTAAATTCTCACAAGATATGTCACAAAAATATGTAAAAGTTAAATGGAGAGGCCTCTTCATTTGGACTTCAATGGAGAACACCTATTATGGAAATCAAATCATTGTCGGAATCAAGATATTGCACAAAAAGGAAAGAAAGTAGGATTAATAGGAGGGAAGAAGTAAGAAAGCCAAATTTGCCGCACCCACTTTGATAGCCAATTCGTCACGTCTTCTCCTATGAAGAATAAAGCTACAACGAACTCCAGTTAGGGTTAGGGGGTTGGGTTTAGGGTTTTCGGGTTTGGGTTGTGGAGGGAACCAATGGTTTTTGGGTTTATGTCCACAGAAGAAAAATGGCTTCTGGGTTTAGAGGGATGTTCGGGGGAGGCGGCCAGACCGGCGGCGGTGGTGGTGGTTGAAGGGGCGGTGGGCGAGGTTGCGGGGTGCCACCAAGCAGGCTACAGGGTCATCTGATTGAATGGAGCGCGCGACATCGATGAGAGGCTCGAGCTTACCCCTTTGATTAGGATTAGGGGCGGAGTGGTGGATGGTGCGGGTCCGCTACCGTAATGGAGTTCGATGATAGGGTGGGGGCTGAGAGCTAAGGAGAAGACGAGAGCGAGGGAGGAGACAAGTAGGGATGCACCAGGATGTGCCATTACTCCAAAAACACATTACTGCAAGTTATCTTCAGAATCGACAGTATTTTTTTTCTCGAATACGCAGGAGAGATGCATATCATTGTATTAATAGAAAGAGAAAGGAGTCATACAGAGACCCAAACACAAACGCACTCACAGAAACACAACACCACGCACTCACACAAACACAACACCAACGCCCTTCCACTTACTGACTGGAACTAATCACCTATGAAAGAGAAGAAAGACATGACTAGAGACCCTGTAAACACCATCAAGAGCTGTGTGCCGGGGACAGTCCCTTAGCACCCGCTACAGACCATAGAAGGGCTTCCTCTCGAGCAAGGTTCAACGCTGTAGACAATCTAGGGGTATAGCTCCGTTGAAGCACAATCGTTTCGATGCTTCCATATGGTCCAGGCTCCTAGGATAATGAGGGAATTCAATCCCTTTTGCACATCTTCGCTTACTGTCAAGACTGCCTTATCCCATCAATCATCAAAGGAGGAAACATCTAGCTACGGGGCTAGAGCTGCCAGACCGATGTTATGTAGGATGTCATACCAGAATTGCCTTGCGAACATGTCATACCAGAATTTCCTGATCACATAGCAGGCAACGGTCTGGGTGAGGAAGACCTCTTCGAGCCAACCTGTCAGCTGTCCAGCAGCGATTGTGAGCGACCAGCCACATGAAGAAACGACACTTAGGGGGCGCCCAAGATTTCCAAATGCGCTCATAAGGGGCGAAGCCGAGGGCTCCCTCAAAAAGTGCATCATAGGCTCATTTAGCTGTTTATTTACCAGAGGCGGAAAGCCTCCATGTTGGAGTATGAGTGTATTAGGCTCATGAGGCTAGGCCCATGAGGCTCATGTATAACACACTATATTGCTACCCTTCTAGGGTTAGCCCAAGGAATCCAATTATTCCATTCTAGCATGGTATCAAGCTAGGATTTCTTCCCTCCCTCCCCTCCTCTCCCCAGCCGCTAGGCAGGCCACCGCCGCCGTCGATGGCCGGCCGTCCTCCCCCTCCTCCCTCCCCCACCTACTTCCACAGCTTCCCCCCTCTCTCCACCTCCACGTGGGCGCAGGCAGCAGGCCGTCCTCCTCCTCCACGCGCGGCCGCCGCTCCTCTCCTCCTCGCGGCCGGTGCGGGCGCGGCCGGCGCGGGCGGCACTTCCGGCCACCCTGCCCGAACTTCCGGTGAGGGCGCAGATGCCGTGGCGGCCGCCGTCGCCGCGGCCGGGCTGGGCCTAACGGCGGGCACGAGTGCTTTCCCTTCCCTGCCCCACCACCTTTGCCTCCTACTTCCCACCTCGCCGCGGCCCCCCGACTCCGTCCTCGCCGCCGCCCTCGTCGCTGCCCGGGCGGCTGTCGCGGAAGGCCAGGCCCGGGTTCGTGCTGCCACCCTCGCTTGGGAGCGCGAGCGCGAGGCGGCCGATGCACTGGCCCGCCAGATCGCTGAGGCGGAGCAGCGTCTCGTCTTCCCTGCCTCGTACGACGTCGGGGCCACCTCCTCCGGCTCGACGGGCCACCGCGTGTCCCACACGCGGTCCTCTGGCACGACCCGACTGACTCACTCGTGGCGCAGCTCCACTACCAGGCCGGGAGTGTCCAGAACATCCGGCTCCTCGTCCTGGTCGTCCTAGAGCCTGAGTCGCCCGCCTACGCCCGTTGGCGGGACCTGGTCCTCCTCACCCTCCGCCGCTACGCCCTCGACGACCACGTCCTCGCCGACACCTCGGTCGCGGTCCAGACCCCAGCGTGGCTGCGTCTTGACAGTATCGTGCTCTCCTTGATCATTGGGAGATCTCCCTCGACCTGCACGACCTCGTCCGCAACTCCGTCGACGCTCGCCGGGCCTGGCTCGCCCTCGAGGGCCAGTTTCTGGGCAATGCCGAGGCCCGGGCTCTGCGTCTCGATGCGAGCTTCCGTACCTTCGTCCAGGGCGACCTCTCCGTCAGCGAGTTCTGCCGCCGGATGAAGGGCATGGCCGACTCCCTCGGTGACCTTGGCTGGTCCGTGGAGGACCGCATCCTGGTCCTCAACGTCCTCCGCGGACTCAGTGACCGCTATGCCCACCTCCGGACGTGGATCACCCGGTAGCGGCCCTTCCCCACCTTCCTGCAGGTCCGTGACGACCTTGTCATGGAGGAGCTCACTCAGGGCATCTAGCCCGGGTCTACCTCTGCACCGGGGTCTTCGTATTCCTCGGCTGCACTTGCGGTTACTCCTCCGCCGCGTCCGTCTGCTACGCTGCCGTCGTCTCTTCTTGGTCCTCCTCCCCCCGAGCCGAGCAGGGGTGGCGGGGCCGTGGTGGCCACCGTCGTCGCGGAGGGGGGCGTGGTGCGGGTGCTGGCCGTGGGAGCAACCCGGCGCCCGCGCCTCCACTGGGTACACCCTGGCCCTCCTTCAACAACCCGTGGGCAAGGCGCATCTCCATGTGGCCCTTCCAGGCTTCCGGCGGTGAGTTTCGCCTGCTGGCGACCATGCTCACTGGTGCTCCAGCGGCTCCGTGGGCTCCACCTCCTGGCACCTTGCCCGGACCGTGGGTGACAGCTCCCAGCGCTTCGCCCGAGCCCGTCGGTTGGGACCCGGCGGCCTTGGCCTCCACTTTCAGCACCTTGGCCCTGACACCTCCTGCCGGACCAGCATGGGTCGTCGACTCGGGTGCCACCTACCACACTACTCCCGACCCTGGTATACTCTCCTCTGTTCACCCTCCTTCCTCTCATCCTTCGTCCATCATGGTCGCAAATGGTTCGTGTCTTCCTGTCACGTCCGTGGGTGCCGCCGGCACTTATGGCTCCTTTCGTCTTCCTGACGTTCTTGTTGCACCTTCTATGGTTCACAACCTTCTTTTTATTCGTCGTTTTACAGCTGACAATTCATGTTCTGTTGAATTTGACTCTTCTGGTCTTATTATGAAGGATTTGGCTTTCCGGCGTCCTCTTCTCCGATGTGACAGCACGGGGCCCCTTTACACCCTTTGGTTTCCGGCATCTACTTCGTCTCCTCCGCCGTCTACTTTGTCAGCTGCCTTCGCCGTCACTCCTTCCTCTACCACTTGGCACTGTCGCCTCGGCCATCCTGGATATGATGCCCTGATGCAGCTTAGTCGTAGTTCCGACATTCGTTGTACTCGGACTCACGATAAGCACTTGTGTCATGCGTGCCAGCTGGGCCGTCATGTTCGTCATTCTTTTCAGTCTTCTTCTTCACATGCTATTCATGTGTTTGATCTTGTACACTGCGACCTATGGACATCTCCTATCATCAGCATTTCTGGCTATAAATATTATATTGTGGTGGTTGATGATTTTTCTCATTATTCGTGGACTTTTCCCTTGCGTGCAAAGTCTGAGGCATTCCCCACTATTCTCCATTTTTTCGCTTGGGTGTCTACTCAGTTCGGCCTTACCATCAAGGCCGTCCAGTGTGACAATGGCCGTGAGTTTGATAACTCCACCTCCCGTGCCTTCTTTCTCTCTCACGGTGTCCAGTTGCGCATGTCTTGCCCGTATACCTCCTCCCAAAACGGTAAGGCTGAGCGCATGAGTCGGACCACGAACGACACCATGCGCACCCTTCTGGCTCCAGGCGTCGCTTCCTGCTCGTTTCTGGGCAGAGTCTGCACACCTCCACCTACCTCCTAAACTGTCTTCCTTCAGCTGCATGCCCAGCTCCTACGCCACACCACGCTCTTTTCGGTACCCCTCCTCGGTATGACCACCTTCGTGTCTTCGGGTGTGCGTGTTACCCTAACACCACTGCCACCACTCCCCATAAGCTGGCTCCTCATTCGACTCTGTGTGTCTTCCTCGGGTATTCCCCAGATCACAAGGGGTACCGGTGCTTTGACATCACCTCTCGTCGGGTCCTCATCTCTCGCCATGTGGTGTTTGATGAGTTTGTCTTCCCCTTCTCCACCACCACCACACCACCTTTGCCGGGCCCGTGCCCCGGCTCGCCGCCAACCAGTGACGCTCTGGGCCCTCTGCCCTACACGGGTCCGGAGGCGTCGCCCTCCGGTGCGGCCCCTGCTCCTCCGCCCGACACGGGGCCGGGGACGCCGATTCCTGCACCCCCTGCGCGGTTCGCCCAGCGGGTGCATGTCTACCAGCGCCGGGCGCGAGCGGCGCCGGCACCTCCGTCACCACCAGTGGCCTCTTCTCCGCCGGCGACGCCTCCACCGCCGGTGGCCTCTTCTCCGCCGGCGACGCCTACACCACCGCCGCCGCCCCCGGCTGCCCGTGTCGTGCCGCCGCTGTACCACCCACCGCTCCTTCACCGACACCCGCAGCATGTTCACCCTATGGTGACGCGGCACGCGGTGGGTACCCTGCGGTCCAGGCTCTTGCGGCGATGCCCGGCGACACGCAGGTCTCTCCTGTACCCTCTTCCGTTCGCGACGCCTTGTCGGACCCTCACTGGCGCCGTGCGATGGAAGAGGAGCATGCGGCTCTCGTCGCCAACCAGACATGGGATCTGGTGTCCCGTCCGCCCGGCTCCAACGTTGTCACCGGCAAGTGGATCTGGACACACAAGCGGCAGGCTGATGGTACCCTGGAGAGGTACAAGGCTCGCTGGGTTCTCCGGGGTTTCACTCAGCGCCCTAGAGTCGACTATGATGAGACATTCAGCCTAGTGGTGAAGCCGGCCACCGTCCGCACGGTGCTCTCACTGGCTCTCGCTCGCTCTTGGCCTGTGCATCAGCTGGACGTCAAAAATTCTTTTCTACACGGGACTCTCACGGAGACAGTCTACTGCAGCCAACCGGCGGGGTTTGTTGACTTCTCGTCCCGACATGGTCTGTCGGCTCAACAGGTCTCTCTACGGCCTCAAGCAGGCCCCTCGTGCGTGGCACTCTCGATTTGCTGCTTTCCTGGTGACACTGGGCTTTGTGGAGGCCAAGTCAGATACATCTCTGTTTATCTATCACCGTAGAGCTGAGACTGCCTACCTGCTGCTATACGTTGATTTCATTATCCTCACAGCCTCCAGTTCATCACTACTCAGCCGCATCATCAGCTCTCTTCAGCAGGAGTTTCCTGTGAAGGATCTTGGTGTGCTCCACCACTTCCTCGGGGTCACTGTTGAGCCTCGTCCCACCGGCCTTCTTCACCAGCGGCAGTACACTCTTGATATCCTGGAGCGAGCTGGGATGACTAACTGCAAGCCCTGCTCCACTCCAGTTGACACACAGGGCAAGCTGTCAGAGGCCGAGGGCAACCCAGTGGCAGACCCCACGGCATACCGGAGTCTCGCAGGTGCACTTCAGTACCTTACCTTCACCAGGCCGGATATCACCTATGCAGTGCAGCAGATTTGCCTTCACATGCATGATCCCCGAGAGCCCCACCTCACTGCTCTCAAGCGCCTCCTCCGCTACCTCCGCGGCACTGTCGACTACGGCTTGCTCCTTCACCGGTCTTCCTCCTACAAGCTCGTCGTCTACACTGACGCTGACTGGGTCGGGTGTCCGGACACTCGGCGCTCCACCTCCGGCTACGCTGTCTTTCTGGACGGCAACCTGGTGTCCTGGTCGTCCAAGCGTCAGCCGGTGGTCTCCCGCTCCAGTGCCGAGGCGGAGTACCGCGCTGTCGCTAACGGCGTGGCGGAGGCCTCCTGGCTCCGGCAGCTCCTCACCGAGCTCCACAGCCCTCTCTCCCGGAGCACGCTGGTCTACTGCAACAACGTCAGTGCGGTGTACCTCTCCACCAACCCTGTTCAGCACCAGAGGACCAAGCATGTGGAGATCGATCTACACTTTGTCCGTGATCGAGTCGCCATCGGCGATGTTCGGATCCTCCACGTCCCGACCACCTCCTAGTTTGCCGACATCTTCACCAAGGGCCTCCCGTCCTCGACCTTCACCGAGTTCAGCTCCAGCCTTAACATCACCGGTGGCTAGTTGCGTCTGTGGAGGGCTCGTGTGTGTGCTTCTTTTCATGTCCAGTCTGTAACTTTGCTGCGCCGGAAGTTCAGACTGCCGGGGGGTGTTGGAGTATGAGTGTATTAGGCCTATGAGGCTAGGCCCATGAGGCCCATGTATGACACACTATATTGCTACCCTTGTAGGGTTAGCCCAAGGAATCCAATTATTCCATTCTAGCACTCCAAATATGCCTATCAGGGATCCCCTCCTGTAAAGTTATATCCTCTAGAATATCCCATAACTCAAAATACTCCATTAAAGCATGCACAGGTATCTCCCCCTGAATATCTTCTGTCCATTTCATCTCATCAAGAGCAGTCATCACAGTCCGTCTGCTTGCCCTTCTTTTAGATACTAGAACAAACAGATTGGGAGCAAGATCCTGAATGCACTTACCAGCCAACCATTTATTCTTCCAAAAATGGGTGTTGGCACCATCCCCAATTTCAGTAACAATGGCCAGCGAGAGGAGACATTCAGCATCCTTGCTAACATGCAGAGGCAAACTTGCCCAGGGTTTTTATTAGGTTCATACTTTTTGAGCCATGGCCATCTCACTCTTAGTGCAAAACGTAGAGATTTCAGATCAGAAATACCGAGCCCACCTAGCTCCTTGGCTCGACAAACCTTGGGCCACGCTATGAGACAATGTCCACCTTTTGCTTCCTTGCGTCCTCTCCACACGAACCCTCTTCTGATTTTATCAATGGCCTTAATCGCCCAGGGAGGTAGATCAATTGCCATGGCTAGATAGATTAGCACAGGATCGACAGTAATAGTGTATCAATGTTGATTCATAGCTACAACAGTGGCAGTGATAGTATAACTGATAATGATAGCATAGCTGTCTCTCTTGTTATCCTAAAACGAGATGCCTCTCGCTATGGTAGCCCTAATAGTAAATCCTGTAATTTCTCACAAAAATCATAGACATCTTGCCATCAGTTGATGGATAAGTCCCTGTGTTGGCTGGTGGTAGTGGGGCTGCAGTACGCAGCACATGTTTCTCTGTATGTCAAGGACAGCATCCTTGACTGGCTGTTAGCATCTATAGGACAGCAGGTAGCATCTGCTTTTAGGACAGCATCTAGGATATCTAGGACAGCATCTTAGTGTCAGCTTAGACTAGCATCTTGGCATATGCCTGGCTGGCTAGCAGCCCTATAAATATGTATCCCCAACCCCTCAGGTTGGCATCGCATTGTGTGAGAAAATAAACCCAGAAAATTGCCCCAGCTCTGAGTTCTCCAAGTGTGATCCTCTCGATGAGAGCAAGGATCCTGCTCACACCTAGAGCAAGGATCCTGCTCACACCTAGAGCAAGGATCCAGCGACTGACATCAGTTTCATAGAATATAATCATCATGACAAATAATAGCCATTATCTCTATCTAGTTTTCTAATTTTTCCCTACATCTACCATTGTAAAAAAGCATTAACTTCCCTAAAGCATTATGAGTAGTCAACGGATCCAGGTGACTGATACATCATCCTGCCCCAGTCAAACTCATCAGCTCATCAGTAATGAGCAACAGTGCTCTAGCTGGGCTGGGAGGTTCACCATCAAGCACAACAATTGTGAAGATTCCACAAACTCCATGCCCCTAAGATGATATAATGTAATTGTGAGGCCCTATCTTAAGTGGCCAGCCACCCCCTTTAGCTTCAGTCCCACCAATCATCAAAGGAAATCTCAGTGACCAGCTGGCATGGAAGGATGAACCAGAATTCTCAACGGTGACCTGGCACAGAAGGATGAACCAGAATTCTCATGCAAAGGTGCAAAGTTGACAGTCGGCAGTTAATATTTTTTTTCCTCTTGCTCATACGTTGGGGGTGGGGGGGGGGGGGCAGATTTGGCAGCCCTCTACATGCTAATTGATCAGCCATCCAACACCTCTCATGGACCACTAGCCACATGAAAAAGTGGAAGTGGCATTTGCCGTGCAGAGTTTTCCATATCCTCTCATAAGGACTAAAAGCATAGTACCCCGAAACAGGCTTTCTCATAGGAGGATTTTGTTGAATATTGCCCATCACAAGAGCATCTCCAAAGCTGAGGGTCTTCCGCCTCTGGTTGTACCATCACTTCAGAGATGAGATCCCAAAGGACTAGATATTCAGTGAAGGAATTGGCTATCCCTTATCCAGGTATGATCAGTGAGAGCTTCCATGACTGTTCTTTTGTTCCATTTCTTTTGGGTACTAGGGCCAGAACTTGAGGGCAAGTTACCATTCTGGACTTTTATGCACCTGTTAGTCCAAAACAAGGTTGCAGCACCATTACCAATCTCCGAAACCATAGCAAAAAGAGAGGAAGACTTGGGCATACGCATGGACAGGGAAATGAAAAATAGTCCAATGGCGAGTAGGATCCATTTTCTTCAACCATAGCCATCTCATTCTAAGAGCTCAATCAAGGTTTTGGAGATTAGAAATTCTGAGACAGCAAAGCTCATTAGGAAGGCCCACTTTGGTCCATGCCATAACAGTGGTGACCTTTGGCTTCTTTCCTTTCTCTCCACAAAAATCCCTTTGTAATTTGTCAATAGCCTTGATAGCCTAGAGAGGAAGATTAATGGCCATAGCAAGATAGACAATTGTAGATGCAAGAACATGCTGCACCAATATACGCCACCCTTTTCTATTTAAAAAGTCGGCCTTCCATTCAGGACCAGCCAAACGTGTACCAATCTGATTAAGGGCCACTTTGGATCAGCTAGGACTAGTTACTAGTCGGGTCCGTTTCAAAAAAAGTTACTAGTCGGGTCTAAAGTTTAACCAAAATTAATTACAGTTGGCTAAGAAATAGTTTTGTCTCTTGTTTGGATGGGCTATGACTAATTTTGTCTAACTTTTAGCTGGCTAATAATTAGCCTTTGGAACAGGCTCTAATGAAGGGCTGCAACTTAACTGGTGTCGAGGATCTGGGAAAAGGGTATCCCAAAGCCTCAATTAACCAGACTAATCCCCGAGGTCAGCAACGCAAACCCTCCAACGACGTCCCTCACTATCGCTCGAAAGCCCACAGGTTAAGGCATATTGGGCCGCCCCACGAACAGGCGTCGACAGCCCAAAGCCACAGCCTGCTCGACGGGTACAATCTGGGGACCCCTCGAGGACGGAACTTCGCTCGAGCGAACGAGCCCGCCCTCGAGGACGGAACTTCGCCCGTGCGAATGGGCAGCCCTCGAGCACAGTATACCCCTCGACTACCTACCCCCGTACGGATCCAGGCGCATTCAATGCATTTTACCTGCTCCCGCCAAACCGTATGGTCACAGTTACAGCAATAGTTGCGAGTATGGCAGTCGAATCCTGCTTTTACCGCCCATACCCCAGAATCCCGCGGATCGTACCTCACTGTTACGCCATACCAAGCACTGTATCCCGTCCGGCACCTCCTCGAGGCTCGAAAGTCAAAACATTCTCCGCATCTCCCGGGATTCGGCCTTATCCGAAGGGCCTCGACCCCCTCGACTGGACCTGAGGCCTTGACTGTCGCCCCTCGGCTCTGTCACGCCGACCCTCCGGTCAACACTTCAACAACTCCGGTCAACACTTCAACAACTCCCGACGCGACGGTTGCAGGACCTCCCATACCGACGTACACCTCTACAGTGACACCGATATGATCGGCATCGGCGTCATACATCACCGACCACGTTAGCACTAAAAAAATGTACTCCTGTGCCTCTCCTACGCCTATAAAAGGAGGCGCCAGGGCTTGGGACAGGGGGCCGAGATCCGAGAGCTTCATACGCTAAGCCTTTAGATCACAGAACTACGCCGTAAGACAGTGTGAAGTAGAGAGCTAAGCGCCCGAGACGCTCAAGCTCTAGCTCACGCTTCTCACGCCCGTTTGTATTCACCCCTGTACTAGCGCTTCGGTGCAAGATAACACGAACTATCTCCCCCCCCCCCCCCCCGCGCTGGACGTAGGGCCTTCTTTGCCCGAACCAGGATAAATCACCGTGTCCTTCTTGCATCACCCACCGGATTAAGGGAGCATGCAATTACGAATTTACTCGTTGGTGCTGACCCCCGGGGTCGAAACACCGACAACTGGGTCAGGTGATGTGGTTTAAAAGTTGCTGATCAGTTTTATTATGGACTCATAGAGGGGAGCAATTCTCAGTTGTTGCCATGCAACCCTTTCACCACCCGGCCAGGTGGAAGTGGATCTGCAGCAAACAACATGACACTAATCTAATTTTGGTCCATTAGAAAGGGCTGTGGCTGCCATCAAGCAACACAGGAGTAGCAGGTGAACAATAAATTTGGGGAAATATAAGAGTAATTAGTTAGCCAAGTGAGCTTGTATTTATGTTTGGAAGAAGTATATTTCTAGCGATCTAACTGTTGGCTTGGCTGAGTTTATTTTGGACATACAACTTTAAAACCGAAAAATCTATAACATCGAGCTATCAATACTAGACAAATTTAGCCATCTAGTTAGTTCCAATGGCGTCTTTGTATTTCACAAAAATAACAAACAATTGGTTTAACTTTTATAAATTCATAACTAATTTATTTTATACAAAATAAAAATAGGACCAAAATTTTCTGAAAATATTATATGTCTATTGGTTCTAGATTTGGATTTTATTTGTCACTATTTCTAGTTTTTTTCCGGTGTCCATATCTATTGTGTATTTAAATGGTTATGCTGTAGTATATATTAAATCTAAAGATCAACCAAGAGAATCAAAAAATCAAAATGGAGTACCAAATATGTTGGAGTCAAGACCAAGTTATTTTTGGAGGGTTAGCAATGTCGTATTAGTTGCAATGGCTAAATATAATCTTTATGTCATGAAGCATAGATCCTACGAGATTGATGTCATTTAACACATCTTCTGTTTACCATAGTCTACTATGGATTCTCTTGGTCAGTCTTGAGTAAAATATAGTGTTAAGTGATGATTTAAATAAGTGATTAATATGTACAACCAATAAACCACTAGAAATATGAACAAATATAATCCCAATAACTTCAAAATAGAGAACAAACATAGTGATTATATTTCTGAAATAAATGGTATTGGTTTCATATTTAAAAGTAATTAATTATCATAATTTAGAAACACAAAACTAGTCGATCCGTCCAAAAAAAATCTCACTTTCCGGGAGTCAAAGTTTTCCTAAATTTGACTAATGGAAGATAATATCAACATTTGTATCTTCAAATAACTTTATTATGAAAACAAATTTCATATATTTGGTCAAACTTTGATTTGTTTTGCTTCTTTGAAAGTGAGATTTCCATTCTTCTTGTGATGGCGAGCGTCCCTTTGAACTAGCTATATGGTCAAATTTGTCTAAAAAAGGGCGTACCTAGTGCCGTAGGCTCCCGCACCACGGGGTCTGGGGAAGGGAAAATAGCCAGCAGCCATCCCTGCACAAATGTGCAGAGGCTGGGGCTTGAACCCTGGACCTCTTGGTCACAGGCGGTAAAGCTCTACCGCTTGCACCAGGGCCGCCCTTCATATGGTCAAATTTGTCTGATATTGACAATTCAGCAGTCACCAATTTCTAGTTTTAAAGCTGCATCGAAAGAAAAAAAAAATCGGACTGAAGCTAATTGCTGCCATTTAGCGCCACACATTAAAATAACTACAATGTCAATGCCAAGTTTAGACAAAAGAATGGTTAGCTTAAGGGCAGTTGCAAACCAAAAACTAAGAGATGGTTTTCATACGTATCAAGTAGACAGTTCACATAGAAATCACATTCTACAGGGATAGTTGCTTCAAAATTTAATTTTGTAAAATTAAATGTGTTCTAATTCCATGTTTGGTCTTAAATATATGGTTTTAACGGCTTGACGACTAAAGTTATCTAATTCCATGTTTGGTGACTATAATAAATAGTTTGGTGGCTAAAATGGACTTTTTCCATATATCAATGTTCTTTTCTTCAATAGTTTCACTGAAAACTTTGTGTATGTGTGTGCAAATGCTTACAACTAAAACAAATAATATCTCTTGGGTTACACTTTACTTTGAACCTCACCTGACATGTTTACAAACTTGTTAAACTCAATGTCACACTGAAACAGAACAGCGAATAAGCACAACATATCTTAATCGTTGCTATCCATTTTTCTTCATAGCAGGATTAATACATGACTTGCATATTATCTTCTATACTATGATTTTGCACATGTTTGAGTATATCTTCTTATAAAAATGTTTTTAACGAAATTCTTATAAAATTGTAGTTTTAATATCGTCATCGAGTTTATGTGCTAGTATTATTTTTCTGTGGTCCTAGCATGTTATCTTAATTTTCAAACACTGCTACGCAGGCGGAATCCCCCTTGGCCTCAGCAGGCAGCGGTGCCGATAACAATGTCATGGCTGCAGCACAGGCCACACAGCAGAGTGTTATGTCAATTGCCACCTCGATGAACGCCACTATTGACAAGAATTGCGTCCTCTCCGACTCTGACAACCTCTTGCCCTCCCCGGACACCTCCTCCTTCGCCTTCGACGCTGCCGAAAAACTTATCCTGCTCCGGGAGGACCAGGACACAACCTCGGAGGCGCTCGTCTTCGAGCCCACCAATGAGGACGACATCACACAGTACCTAACTGCGGTCGATGTTGTTGTTGACCACCTCGCGTGTGGTGATGCCAGGGCTGCCCGGGCAGTGGTCGCCGTCCAGCTTGCCATGGTGCAGCTCGAGGAGGAGTTCCGCCACCTCATGCTGCGCCATGCAATGATGCAAGACTACATGACATTCTTCTCGTCATTACGTGACACCGTACGAGCATCAGTGGAGTACGACACCTCATCTCTCTTCTCATCGCATCACGAAACCTTATCGTCAATTGAGTCCATGGAGGATCTTGATGCCTTACCTGTCGACTTCAACGCCACCACGCCACACAGCATGGAAGCTGCCTTCGATGACCAGGTGTTCGACCCCATGCGTCCCGGGGCTGTAGACAAGCTCCGCACCATAGCCAACCGGATGGTGCGAGCAGGCTATGTGCGCGAGCTTGCCAAGGCCTACTGTGACATCCGACATGACCTGCTCGATGAGTTCCTTTCCACACTCGGTGTCCAGCACCTGAGCATCGACGAGGTGCCGCACGTAGAGTGGAAGCTCCTGAACGACAAGATGAAGAAGTGGGTGCAAGAGGTCAAGACGATAGTACCCGTGCTACTCACTGGTGAGCGCCGCTTTTGTGACCAGGTGTTAGCTATCTCCGACAAGCTTAGGGAGGAGTGCTTCTTTGAATCCACCAAGGGTTGCATTATGCGGATTCTTAGCTTTGGAGATGCTGTGGCTATGTGCACCCGCTCGCCTGAGAAACTCTGCCGGATTATTGATATGTATGAAGCGCTTGAAGGGATGATGCCCACAGTCAAGAACTTGTGGTTGGGGAGTTCTGGGTATTGTGTGAGTGTGATCAGAGATGCGCAAGCAATTCTTGATCGGCTTGGGGGTGCTGTGAGGGGTACCCTATTTGAGTTTGAGAAGGCGGTGCAGCAGGAAAAGTCGAGGCCAATACCCACTGGTGTGGTCCACCCAATGACGCGCTATGTCATGGACTTTCTAAGGTTGTTGGTTACTTACTGTGAGACACTTGATGTCCTCTTGGGTAAGGACAGAGATGATCATAATGTTTCTCAGGATCAGAAACACATGGAGGGCATGGCACCGCTTGAAAGGTGGCTTGTGGAGCTGATATCTTATTTGGAGGCCAATTTGAAGGAAAAATCTAAGCTCTACGAAGATGCAGCCCTAGAGTGCATATTTGCCATGAACAATTTGCTCTACATAGTTCAGAAGGTAAAGGACTCCGATCTTGGCAAGATTTTAGGTGATGGCTGGATAAGAAGTCGTAGGGGTAACATTAGGAACTATTCGATGAGCTATCTAAGGATTTCTTGGACCAAGGTTTTATCTTATTTGTGTGAGAGCGGAAGTAGTGGAAGCAAGAGCGGCAGTCTCAGTGAACACTCAATTTCTATAAAGTCCATCAAGAGTAAGTTCCAGAGCTTCAACATGGCCTTTGAGGAAATTTATCAGAACCAGACATGCTGGATTATTGCAGATCCTCAACTCCGGGTAGAGCTGCAAATTTCTGTATCAGAAAATGTCGTCCCAGCATACCGTACTTTCATGGGCAGATATGGTACGGCAGTTGGAAAAAATCCAGGAAAATATATCAAGTACACCCCCGAGGATTTGGAAAACCGAATCTCTGATTTATTTCAGGGGAGCATGAGGCCAGGGTCTGCCAAACCACTCTAGTAGAATAACGGAGTTCAAGGTTTTTAATGTATGATCTTGTTGGGAAAGTGATGTATTGCTGACTTTTGTACACGTAACAATTGTTACTCGATGCTCGCTTCAACAATAATCATTACAGTACTGTAAGTAACATGAAGACATTTTTGTGTGCTTACTGTTGGTGTATGTTTAATATGAAATACAATACATTTATTATCCCCTTATAAAAAAAACATTTGTTATCCTCTGTTAAGTGTTGTCCAAGATGATAACGCCCCTTCCACAAACCCCAAATATAAGGGATCTATACATTTAATGTTTATACTAAATATAAGCTATTTGGTGTACATTATTGGGACAAAATTAATTAAAAGTCAAATGTTGTTAGAATCAAGATTTTGACATCAAAATTTTGATTTTTAGTTCAATTTGTTTTCTTTCTCATGTTGAGTTGAGGCCTTCAATATTGTATCTTTATGTATCTTTTATTGAAAACTCTACTTTTGTATTAGATTCAAAATAAAGATTTTAGGTTGTAGACAACACTTTATTACATCGATGGTAAACCCATGACACTCAAGATCAGCAATGGACCTTGAAGTCATATCATGGAAGGCCCTTGATGAACCTCAAGGGTATAAATATTTAAGCCTATATCAATCATTGCTTAGTCCAAAGCAATGGTAGATTAGGACAAAATGCACTACGGAGAACTACTAATCATTTGTGTGGCAGAGCTATTTCTAGAAAACTTGAGGTATAATGCAATGTTCTATAATTTATTAATTTTCTATTGCAAATTACACACATGATGACATTATAAAGCTAAACTCTAGAGATTTCTTTCAACATGGAAGCCACACACATCAACAATCTACTAGAACTTGCAATTATCGCCAGCTAACATATGTAATTATGATAGTTATCTCTCTATCTACTAACATGCATTTACTTGTCTACATCGATGTATTAAATAATTCTTCAAAATTAATTTAAGATAGTTTTATTCATATAACTATAAATATAAATAGTCTAATTTTTTTTCTAAATTATCTAGAGTCCCACAAGAATGCATGGGATATTCTCCTAGCTAGTTTGCACTAATGGAATCCTCCCTCCATCCCATAAAAAAGACAATATAAACAACCATATTTGTTAATGAAGGTTTAACGGAGGCGTGCACTTTAAGACACCTACTTCTGTCAAAGACGGGAGAACGTCATTCTAAAATGCTCACCTATATAAATCGTCTATTAACAGAGACTCAACTTAAGTTTCTTGCCTCTACTAGTGATTAGAGTAAAATGCACCGTAAATACTTAAATTATTGGCGTTCTTCCATCTAAGTATTTAAACTTTCAAAATGACTATCGAGATACCTGATCTATTGTCGACGCGCACCAAAGGTACAAAGACAACCACGTCAGTCTAAAATTTTACATAAACCCCTCATTCATTTTTTTTCCCTCACTCATCGGTCCATCCGTCGTCTTCCTCTGCCTCCTCCCTTCCCGGCGTCACTGGACCATGGGGACGAGCAGGAGCTCCGCCATGGGAGTCGATGGGGACGAGCAGGAGTTTATTTCCACTATTTTTTTCTTCCTTGTTTATTTCATTTTCTCTCTCCATTATCTAATCGGGTCCTTGGGTTCCTGTGCCTGCGTACATGACGGAGCGGAGGCCGCGCGGCACTCCGTCCTCCGAACCGTTGCATGCATCGGATCAGCGCGCACTCCATCCTTGGCTTCGCGCTCGCGCTCGTGCTGCAGGCCAACCGCTCGCGCCTCGCCGCCGGTCCTGCTCACGAGCTCGGCCACCAGGTGCAGCAGCCTGCGCTCGCGAGCCCGGCCTCCTGCCATCGCCGCGCGGGAACTCCGGCCCGGCCGCTCCTCCCGCGAGCCCATCGCCGCCGGAGCCGCTGCTCCAGCTCGTCCATCCCCGCCGGAGCCGCTGCTCCAGCTGGCGAGCCCGGTCGCCCGCTGCATCCGCTCGCGCTCGCAGATCTCTCGCCCGTGCATGGTGCACGGCCATGGAGCTCCCGCACGCCCTGGCCACCGCGACAGGCACGCGCGAGCTCAGACCGCCGCGGCGACCATGCCGAGGTACGCTGTACGCCTGAACGGCCGCGCCGTGAGGGCTGGCACACGCGAGCCCCGTGAGAGCGGGCGGCTCCGTCGCAGCTTCGCCGGCGCGGGCACGCGAGCGGGCGGTTCCGGCGCGGCCTCGCCGGCGCGTGCAAGCTCACGGCCGACGGAGGAGCAGCGCAGCCGGCGGGCCATCCAAGCGCTCGAGGCAGCGCGGCGTGTTGAGTTTACTCTTTCTGTTGCGTGTGTATGTGTGCGTGGGTTTATCTTCAGCATGTAGCGGGGTGAGCGCGGCGCCTCTTTCGCGTCGTGTGCATGTGTGTGTGTGTGGGCGGGACTTGGTCACCCGGCAATGGCGCCCACGTCGAGCGGCTGTGGGATGGCACAGCAGAAAGCGCGGAGCGTGGGCGGTACTGTGGAGTGCCAAGTCTTGCATGTAATCAGGATCAATAAATAGAAGAGAAAAACAGAAAAGCAGCAATGATTGCGCTGCACCAATCCTCTGTCCACTGAGTTCTTCGTTCTTGGCGTTCGTCGACCTTGAGTGAGAGAAAGAGAGAGACAGCGAGCGTTCCGGCGAGATTGATCCTGTGCAGTTTCCAACAATTGGTACCGGAGCTAGATTTCGTCGTTGGGATCGTCACCGAGCCATCACCGCCGCGTTCATGCCTCGCGACAAGTCAACATCGCCGCGGCGCCGGCGATCGTGGTCGCCCTCCGGCAGCCACTCAAGAGGGAGCGGCGGGAGGGACCGTGCACTGGTGCTTCACCGCACGGTCAAGGAAATCGGCAACGCGGGGTGGCCTATGTTGACGAAGACAAACTACACCGACTGGGCGGCGTTGATGCGCGTAATGCTGCAAGGGCGGCAGCTCTGGGACGCGATCCACGTCGGCGCCGTCGACTACACCGACGACCGCAACGCACTCGAGGCGCTGTGCAAGGCGGTCCCGGAGGAGTTGAGGGGGAGCATCGCCAACAAACCCACGGCCAAGGCGGCGTGGGAATCGCTCAAGACTCGGTACATCGGCGTCGACCGGGTGCGGAAGGCGAAGGCGAAGACACTGCGCCGCGAGTTCGACGGCATCACCTTCAAGGAAAGCGAGTCCATCGACGACTTCGCAAGCCGCATCACCAAGATCACCGATCAGCTCGCGATCCTGGGAGAGGAGCACGGGGAGGAGGAAATCGTGCGTAAGTTCTTGGAGGCTCTCCCTGAGCGTTTTGAGCAGATTGCGGTGGCAATTGAGACGCTCCTCGATCTTGAGGTCCCTGGATGAGTTGGTTGGGCGGCTCAAGGCGACGGAGGAGCGCCTGAACCGCTCGAAGGGAAGAGGCGGCGGCGGATCGGGCGGCGGCGGTGCCGGCAAGGAGATCGACGGCAAGCTGTACTTCACCGAGGAGCAGGTGATCGCCCGCCTCGCGTCGCGCCTCAACATCAACTCCGATGGATCGGCGGCGCGCGACAAAGCATCGTCGGGTCCTGGCAAACGTCGCGACACAGGCGGTCGCGGCAAGGAGCGCGGCAAGGAGACGCGCTCGGGACCACCGAAAGGCGGCGGCGCTGGCGAGGACGACAACGCCTGCCACTACTGTGGTAAGACCGGGCACTGGAAGCGGGAGTGCCGGAAGAAGAAACGAGATGAGGAGAAGGCAGCTGCGGTGGCGGCTGCGAACCAGCCACAAGCGAACCTGGCTCAGGCAGAACGGGAGATGCCTGCTCTGCACATGGCCGTGGTGACACCGTCTGAGGCGGCTGTCTACGGCGGGCGGCGCACCGAGCACGTCTTCCTCAACGAGCACAAGGTCGTGGCGGAGCTGGACGGCGACGGCGAGCGTGGGGAGATGCAATGGTATCTTGATACCGGCGCGTCAAACCACATGACCGGCGACGCGTCCGTCTTCTCCGAGCTGAACCCCGGCGTTCTCGGCTCAGTGAGATTTGGAGATGGCTCGCTCGTGGAGATCGCTGGGCGGGGCACGATGCGCGTCCAAGGACGGCAGACACCGAGCCTTCCATGATGTCTACCACATCCCTCGACTCCGGAGCAGCATCCTCAGCATCGGGCAACTTGATGAACACGGCTGCAAGATCGAGATCGAAGAAGGGGTCCTCCGTATGTGGGATCGGGCATCTCATGAGCTGCTCGCCAAGGTAAAGCGTACGCCTAACCGTCTGTACATCCTGCCTTTGAAGCCAACACCGCCGGTGTGCCTGGCTGTAATGTACGGCGATGCGGAGTGGAAGTGGCATGCCCGATTCGGGCATTTGGGCTTTCAGGCACTGAAGAAGATGGGGCGCGATGGCATGGTGCGAGGCCTGCCGCAGATCGAACACATCGAGCACGTCTGTGATGCCTGCCTGGCCGGGAAGCAGCGTCGAGCGCCGTTCCCACAGGAGGCGAACTACCGCGCCACCAAGCCTTTGGAGCTGATCCACGGGGATCTCTGCGGCCCCGTCACACCTGCAACACCCGGCGGCAAGCGGTACCTGATGCTGGTCGTCGACGACATGTCGACGTACATGTGGGCGGTTCTACTCGCCAACAAGTCCGACGCCGAGGACGCGTTTCGCAAGCTGCGCGCTGGCGTCGAGGTGGAGTCCGGGCGGAAGATCAAGGCGTTCCGCACCGATCGTGGGGGGGAGTTCACATCAGTGAGCTTCCTCGAGTACTGCTCCGAGCACGGGATCAAACGGCACCTCACCGCGCCGTATTCCCCGCAACAGAACAACGTGGTGGAGCGCCGTAATCAGACCGTGCTCGCCATGGCACGGAGCATGATGAAGGCCAAGGCGGTTCCGGCGTGGTTGTGGGGAGAGGCTATGATGACGGCCGTCTTCCTACTCAATCGTGCCCCGACGAGAAGCTTGGTGGGGCGCACACCGTATGAGGCCTGGTACGGCGAGAAGCCGGCCGTCCACTTCCTGCGCGTCTTCGGGTGTGTGGCGCACGTGAAGGTCACCAAGCCGAATGCGGGGAAGCTCGATGACCGGAGTGTGAGGATGGTGATGATCGGCTACGAGCCCGGGTAGAAAGCATATCGGGTGTTCGACCCCGTAGGCAACCGGGTGCACGTCACTCGCGATGCCGTGTTCGAGGAGGACGCTGCCTGGGACTGGAGCGCGGCGGACAATGGTGGCGGCACTGACGGTGTCACCTACAGTGCTGGCCAAGATACCCTTGTGGTGGAGGACGATTGGGCCGAGGAAGAGACTGGAGGGCATGCTGACACTTTCTCAGGTGGCCAGGCTATGTCGTCGCCCTCGACGGGAGGGGTGACTGCAGGCACGACGCAACCAGCATCCACGGTGTCATCGAGTTCTGCAACATCATCACCGTCATCGCTGCGTACACCGCGTGTACAAGGCGGCCCCGTTCCATGGCAAGGTGAGCTGCCGAAGAAGGGTTCAATGCCAGTGCAGTTCGTGTCTCCTACGACAGGTGCACTGGAGGCGCTGGACGCGGACGATGAGGAGGAGGCCGCGCACCGGTTCAGAGTTGTCGACAACCTCTTGTACGACGATGACGACCTGGTGGCGGATGGCGACCTGCTTCTTGCCACGGACGCGGAGCCGTCCACGGTCAACGAGGCGGCAGGACATGAAGAGTGGAGGAAGGCCATGTCGGAGGAGCTCAAGTCCATCAGCGACAACAAGACCTGGACGCTCACCGAAGCGCCCCCAGGAGTGAAACCCATCGGTCTCAAATGGGTCTACAAGATCAAGCGCGATGCTGACGGCAACATCACCAGGCACAAGGCGCGTCTGGTGGCGAAGGGGTACGTTCAGCGCGCCGGCGTCGACTTCGACGAGGTGTTCGCGCCGGTGGCACGCATGGAATCCGTGCGGTTCCTCCTCTCCATCGCCGCACACTACGGGTGGACGGTGCACCACCTCGATGTGAAGTCAGCGTTCCTCAATGGAGACCTGGCGGAAGAGGTGTACGTCGAACAGCCGCCGGGTTATGCAATCCGGGGGAAGGAACGCAAGGTGTACAGGCTCCACAAGGCCCTGTACGGGCTTCGGCAAGCGCCCAGGGCTTGGAACGCGAAGTTGGACAGCACACTGCGGTCTCTTCGGTTCAGATGCAGTGAAGCTGAGCACGCGGTGTACGTGCGGGGCTCCGGCGGAAACTTGCTGCTCGTCGGAGTGTATGTCGATGACCTCGTCGTGGTTGGAGCAAACCCGACGAAGGTCGATCGCTTCAAGAAGGAGATGGCCCGGCTCTTCAGCATGAGCGATCTCGGATCGCTGCACTACTACCTCGGCATCGAAGTACGTCAGGGCGCCAAAGGCATCACGCTGTGCCAAGGTGCCTATGCGGACAAGATCATCGAGAAGGCCGGGCTTACGGGGTGCAATCCCTGCAGCACCCCGATGGAGCCAAGACTCAAGCTGAGCAAGACGAGCTCAAATTCCCCGGTGGACAGGACCCTGTACCGCAGCGTCGTCGGGAGCCTGAGGTACTTAGTCCATACGCGCCCTGATATAGCATTCGCAGTTGGTTATGTAAGTCGCTTCATGGAGGCGCCTACCACCGAGCACTGGAGTGCTGTCAAGCATCTGCTGAGGTACATCGCCGGGACGGGCTGTGTTTACCGGCGAGGGGAAGGAGCTATGGAGCTGATCGGGTTCAGTGATGCTGATCATGCCGGGGACAGCGATGACCGGAAGAGCACTTCTGGGGTGTTCTTCTTCCTCGGTCAGAGCCCGGTTAGCTGGCAATCGCAGAAGCAGCGCGTGGTGGCATTGTCATCGTGCGAGGCGGAGTACATCGCCGGTGCTACTGCGGCGTGTCAGGGAGTGTGGCTTTCACGCCTACTCGCTGATCTGGTGAACGCCAAGGTTATCGCGCCGCTGCTCTACATCGACAACAAGTCAGCATTGGCGCTGGCTAAGAATCCGGTGCTCCGTGAGAGGAGCAAACACATTGACGTCCGGTTCCACTTCATCCGTGACTGCGTGAGCTCCGGCGTCATTGAAACGGACTACATCAGGACTGGTGACCAGCTGGCGGACCTGCTCACCAAGCCACTGCCGCGCGAACGTTTTCTGAAGCTGCGCGGTCGGAGTGGCGTCGTCAAGATCAGTCCGGTGCAACAGAATTAGGGGGGAGTGTGTTGAGTTTACTCTTTCTGTTACGTGTGTATGTGTGCGTGGGTTTATCTTCAGCATGTAGTGGGGTGAGCGCGGCGCTTCTTTCGCGTCGTGTGCATGTGTGTGTGTGTGGGCGGGACTTGGTCACCCGGCAATGGCGCCCACGTCGAGCGGCTGTGGGATGGCACAGCAGAAAGCGCGGAGCGTGGGCGGTACTGTGGAGTGCCAAGTCTTGCATGTAATCAGGATCAATAAATAGAAGAGAAAAACAGAAAAGCAGCAATGATTGCGCTGCACCAATCCTCTGTCCACTGAGTTCTTCGTTCTTGGCGTTCGTCGACCTTGAGTGAGAGAAAGAGAGACAGCGAGCGTTCCGGCGAGATTGATCCTGTGCAGTTTCCAACACGGCGCGCGCGGAGGAGTTGCGCGGTCGACGGGGCGGTGGGGCTCACTGCGCGGTGGCTCGACGCCGGGAAGGGAGTACGCAAAGGAAGATGATGGATGGACCAACGAGCGAGGAAAAGAACGAGTAAGGGGGTTTATGTAAAAATTTAGGCTGACGTGGTTGTCCTTGTACCTTTAGTGTACGCTGGCAATAGATCAGGTACTTAAATGGTTATTTTAAAAGTTTAAATACCCAGATAAGAGAACCCTAATAATTTAGATACCTACGATGTATTTTACTCTATTAATTAATAACCTCATCTTCTATCTCACCCACTCATTTTGGTTTGGTGAACGACTCTATTTCTTTAAAAGGGACTTCATTTTTTAAGGGGTACTAGTACAAAAATTACATCACTGACGCTCTTTATTTTCAACAGAGTCGGCTAACATAGCACGCCACATCTAAACTCGTGGGCAGCACTGTAGCTTCACAACCGTCCCTGAGTATATATATTTAGAGTCGGTTTTAAAGAAAAATAGTCTCTGAAGATTGCATATTTTTAGAGTCTGTTCTATTAAGAAATTTGTTCCTGAAAATACAATTTTCGAGAAGGGTTGCTTATGTCATCCGATTCTAAAAAGGAATTAAATTTCTTGAGCGGTAAAAGCCCAAGCAATTTGAACGGATGCTGCAGTGCGTTGTCTTTTGATTTTCATGTCATAGGACCCACGTTCCTCGATTTTCTCCCATTGGTGGGAGTGCATCTTGATCTTCACACCACACACAGCAACAACCTTATCTTTCGAGGCTCTAACCTTATCTTTCCAAGCTCTTAGCCTTTTTCTCTCTTAGTCTTGTTTAGATTTCAGATTTGACCTCTAAATTTTACTATTAAAAAAAAATTTTCGTCACATCAAAATATCGGCACATATATGAAATACTAAATATAGATGAAATAAAAAACTAATTGTACAGTTTTGTTGTAATTTGTGAGACGAATATTTTAAACCTAATTAATCAATATTTAGATAATTATTATCAAATAAAATAAAATTACTATAGTATTTAACAAAATTTATTATTTAAAGTTGATACACCAATAACTTTGCTATCTAAACGAGGCCTTAGCATTCTTCTCTCTCGAACTCTCTTGCTTTCTCTCCCTTTCTCTATCTCTATGGACAGAGGACTCGACTTGCTGCTTCTCAGGTTGCGGTGAGTGCCAGCAACAGGGCATGGCCTTGGCTCACATCCAAGGCGCGGCAGCGACAGCAGGGGCGTGAAGCATGCCGACGTGCTGCGGTGCGTGGGGTGCTATGGCGCCGGCGAGCTGCCCAGGTGTGGCAGCCCACCGTCTGTGTGCTTGGTGGGGCGCGACGGTGCGTGCCAGCAGCAGCGCATGGCCTAACCTCACATCCAAGGCTCGGCAGCGACAGCGACGGGGCGCGCGGCACGCCGGCGTGCTGCGGGCCACAGGCTGCCGTGCTACGGCGCGCGCGGTGCTATGGCGTCGGCGAGCTGTCCAGGTGTGGCAGCCCACCATCCGTGTGCTAGGTGGGCGTGGCGGCGCGATGCCGGCAAGCTAGCTGGCCGGATGTGCGACGCCGGCGAGCTCGCCGGATGTTCGATGTCGGCAAGCGGGTCGGATGTGCGACGCGGGCGAGCTGGCCAGATGTGCGACGCGGGCGAGCTGGTCGGATGTGCGACGCCGGCGAGCTGGCTGGGCGCAGTGGGGCGCCCGCTCTGATAGCAGCATGGTGTTGTGGCATTGACGGTTGTAGCTGCGCAGCATCACATCAATGGCGTGCTCGCCGGCACGGCGAGCTTTTTTTTATGCCCAAATATCATTTTTAAGGCCGGTTGCTTAAGCCGCCCGCCTCTGTTTATGCTAATTTCAGTATCGGTTCACACAACATCACCGTTTCCAAACAAGCATTTTCAGTATCGACTTACATAACTCAACCGTTTTTAAAAAATATATTTTTAGAATCGGTTGTTTACCCGTTGTTAGAAATGGATTGTTTTTACAGTCGGTGGCATAGTAGCGGTTGAGAACACCGTCGCTGGAAACACGTTTTAACCGTTTCAGATGTCACGTTCTGTACTAGTGGGGGAGGTTTTGATCTTGGTTTAGCATGTGCCCTCATATGCTCTTTTGTGCCTTTTTCCAAGTTTTGATGCTTTTGCTAGTTCATGGTGGTATAGATCAAGATCTAATGATAGGAGAAGAGAGAAAGAGGAGATGTATGTGCGAAAAAAGAGTTGTAATATCATGTTAATTTTGTGTCTGTGTCACAACTACATATTTAATGACATGCATATATTTTTGTGACAACGTAATTGATATATTGTTTTGTACATACAAATTATCGACCATCTATTAGTATAAGATTATTCATATATTGACGCATCTATAATATTTTTCTGCTGCAGGGTTATCATGGAAAGATCACACTGGACTGGATGTACAATCACTATGCAAACAATCACTGTTGGTTTGTGGCTTAGCCAGAAATGATAGCACATCTGACAATGATAAGTAGACTCTCACTGCTACTTTATGGCTCCAAACGATTGGTGATAGAAATCGTACTATCTATGCCAACAGTTGAAGCCACATACCAATAGTTATAGCATGTTCTACACCCAAAAAAAATATTCATAACTCTTTCATATGACATCGAATTAAGATAACCTTATATTAAAATTGTAGAGTTTAAATAGATGTAAAACTTTATAGTTGATAATTTTTTTATTTGAGATACTTTACAAGTCCAAGTATGCAGTATAAGTTCTCAGTTTAGATTTGAAATGATTAAAAATGTCAGATGGAGATGAAGTCAACATTAAAGTTTTTGTACTCAATGATATCAACAATTTTTTTTCGTTTGAGATTGTTCGGAGATGAAGCATGCTGTAAGGATCTAGATTTCTATAGGGTGAAGTGAATAGCCTATAATTTTTTATAAATGCACAAACACTAGAACAGTGTAGTTAGTATAAAAGTCAATCCTAATAGCCATCACCTTTCCTAGCCTAGTTCACCCAATGCATGCAGGCTCCAACACAAGTGTAATAGCAAGGTGAACTACCACTGGAGCACTATAGATCTACTACTACACAAGAGAGCAACACACACTAATTAACAAACTACACAAGATATAAATAGGAATGAAAATCATAATGACAAACCACTAGGGCAAGAGATGACACAAGATTTATCCGTGAGCCTCCATTGCCTGTTGGAAACCTACATCCATGTTGAGACGAGTTTCAATATGATTAATTCGCTCACTAGCAAGCCCTCAAGTGGGGTTCCACAAAAATTCAATCAACAAGGAGCACTCCGGTTATAGAATTCACTAGAATTGCTCTTCACGATCTCTAATATGGACACGCACAAGAGCCCCTTACAATTCACCAACCGGAGGTGGCCGACAATCACCAACAAGCCCCATCAACAATCCTCCAATCATCGAGTTGTCTAGGTGGCATCAACCACCAAGAATAACAAGAAAACTAAGGCTCAAACCATTAACTAGTGGCACTAGATGCACATGAACTAAGAATCAAATGCACTAGATCTCTCCCAATGTCTCTTTGGATCAAGAAACAAGCACGGAGGTGAGTTGCAAGTGTTCTCAAAATCTCAAGGGAGTGTGTTCAGTTGGGAGTCCAAGAGATTGGCCAAGGGCCGACCACACCCCCTATTTATAGATTCATCATTGAACTAGCCATTGGAAAGGTTGATAGCTGCTTCTCTGGGGTCACTGGAACCACTAGTGAAGACTCACTTAATAAATGTAGGATCTAAGGCACTCACAGTGCAAGACTCTATCATAGAGTTCAAGACTATTTGTTACCCCTTATTTGTAGTATTTGGTGATGTGACGGCATATTTATTAAAAAAAATAGAGAAAAAATAAGACTCCAAGTCTTATTTAGACTCTAAATCCATAATGTTCGAGGATCATAGAGTCTGCATTGTGAATACCCTCTGTCTGGATTTAAAACCCCCAGCGTTTTCTCTGATGATGCCATGGGTCCCCTAGCGTTTTCTCCGATGATGCCGTCCACCCAACAGACTAATCCGGTGCCTATGCCAACACTTTGGAGACCAAACTAGGCTCTATCGGTCGGATGATACTCCTTTTATTTGGTGCTTCTTTTATGCAGGTGACCACCATAGCCTCTCTAGTGAGGCACCTGAGTGCTCTAGGCCACCACCGGAAGTCTAGCGGTGACCATAGGAAATCCAATGCCTCTATGCAAATATCATGCCTCGATGAGAACGACGACAGTAGTATGGGACCCTCAGGTGGCTAGACAGTTTCATAGAGATGGAGAATGTGACAAAGGACCCTATCTACGTGGGTTGTCCACGCCTCCATCGCGATGGATGGAGCTGTGTGTTTTGAGTTCCAAATGGTGATATGCTTAAGGCTTCAATTCAATGATCTGCTGTGTCTCCTTGATTCTATGCTTCCAAAGAGTAATAAGGTGTTGACCAATACCTATTGGGTGAAGAAGCTGATCAAAACTAGTGACGTTTGGGGTCCAAAAGATTCATGCTTCCATAAGAAATGTGCTATGGGATGGGCCATGAAAGATGTGCAATTGAATGGGCTTGCTCCAATCTAATTGAAAACAAGACCTAAGAAAATTGTGGGATGAAACAAATCTAAAATGTTAAATGGGTTTGTGACATGTATTTTTGTCACATGCATGTCATAAAAAAACTCGACCCATGGGGGCTAAGACTAGCCCCGGGCATTTTTGCTTAAGAAGAAAATCTTCTCGCACAGATCGCGAAAACCCCCAAACCCCCCTACCCCACTCATATACAACGACGCTGCAGCTCCGTGAGATGAGCTGGCCACACACCTGTGCTTTGGACGTGGGGCAGATGAGGAAGTTTTTTTTACTTTGCTCAAAGAAAAATCTCCAAAAACAACACGCAAGTACACCACACCTTTTTTTGTTTTAAATAGCCCGCTATTGCTGGCGCTATAGCCCGCTATAGCCTTTTAAGGCAGGGTGCCGCTATTTATGTTCATGTAAATTTAGCCGCTATAGCCTGCTATTAGCTCCGCTATAGCCTGCTATTAGAGACAAACCGCTAAAGAACCTTAGCCCGCTATTTAAAACTTTTTCTTAATAAAAACTGGAGGGGTTTACACCCCTGCACAAGTACACCACACTTGGGGCTTAAACTTGTGCCGCGAGGATGCCTGAGTGCTAAACTAGCCGGTCTAGGTCATAAATCTTGAACTGCATAAATTGGAGATATTATATAATAATAAAATCTAAATATGCCGAAGGAACACCATAACTCTTGTAGCTTTACACGTAGGACTTGCTGCCATGCCAACAGGTACAATCTATTTTCCGTCAAATTTGTCCCTAAGAACTTTTCGCTCCAATACCCTAGGGAACTACATTCCATAATCTTTTTGATCGCCATGCAACTTTCCCTAGAATTTAAACCTGATGCATTTTGGTCACAGAAAATCGTTGTGTTGTTGACATCTTCGCACCCGCGTGTTACAAACCGGTTATCATAAGTCATCTAAAGCATCACAATTGGTTAATCTCGGCCAACTAGACCTCAAATCTATCCGGACAAAGTTGACCCCAAACCTTCTGAGTAATTGAACCGCAGGTTAGAATACTTGCTACAAAATAAAGTATCCGTTGATCTTGTAATTTTCAGGGCAATTTCAACAGTTTTGGTGTGAGGTCAAGCAATGCGTGCACAGCTCAGCACTATGCGTAGCTTTTTGTTTTAGGATACCCACAAAACCAGGACTAAGATAATAACCCGTAGAAGCTAAGTTGTTATAGGCTTCGATTAGTTAAATTGCAGGTCGGTCATGTATTAAACTAGCACTAACTAAAAACACCCATGCGATGCGCATAAAATATATACTGTATGTAATATATATAATGGCGCCATGTGTAAAGAAAGACTGCAAACATGCAGAGCTTGGGGTTTGGTTGGTCGGCCGCAGGATTTGCCACATTAGAGCGGGGGTGCGAAGCCGGTTCGATGCAATAAATACATGCATCGAACCCGGTCCTATACACTGCGGCGTCGGTACGTTGGAGCACCCGGTCCTTTGCTTCGCACCGGGTTCTAAGAAAAAAAAAATTCAGGCAATCTCTCTCACTCTCTCTTCTCTCACTTGCCATTGCTCCTCCCGCCGCCGAGAGGAAGGAGATGGGGAGAGAGGAGGCGCCGAAGCCCTGTCGACGAGGAGTGAGAAGGAGGTAGACATGGATTCCGGCAGAGGACCGAGCCGCCGGAGATAGGAGCAGCGCCGTCGCCGATGGGGGAGGGCATGGCCGCGCCGCCGGACCGGGAGGTCGCGGAGACTCCATGGCAGGCGCCCCCTTCTTCGTCAGCATCCGGCACCTCCTTCCCCCTTCTCTCTCCGAGACCGCTCCCGGACGGGGTGGTCGCGGGGCACTCGGCGCCACCGCCGGCTCGAAGCTCGGCGGGGAGCTCGGCCGCGGCCTACGACGCCGACCCGGTGGAGCCCCTGCCGCCGGAGGTGTCTCCGACAGCACAGGGAAGTTGTAGCCGTGGCGCCGTATTGCGAGATCCAGAGGAGGGAGGTGGACGGGGAGAAGGGCGCCGGCGCCGGCATGGAGGGCGGGTCCGGTTGCGGCGGAGTGCGAAGAAAAATGCGGCGACGAGAGGAGACTCGCGAGCGAGAGACGGGGTGGGCGGAGAGGCAAGGCAGTTGGGCTGTTTTTTATTTTTTTAATGTGGCTAGAACCCAGGTCCGGTTCTGTACATTGTGGTCTTCATATCAGGACGCGTCACATCCATTGTGAAGCCCACCATCGAACCCACCCCGGTGCTATACACTGGTGATGCTCTTAGCAATCGAAGGAGCCAGCTTTTAGATTTTGCTGCAACTTGCCCGACCAGTTGCCTCTACGCCTGCCTCGATGTCGATGACGTTGTCCTTTTTAGGCTGCTCGTATCATTGGAGGATGTTCGTACTGTTTTGTTTATGTGGGACGAGAGTTCTCCCTTCCTCCTGAAACCAGGCTTGTTTAGCTCCTCAAATTCATCTTTAAATTTTACTATATAGAATTTTTATTTTCCATCACATTAAAATATTACTAAATAAATGGAGTATTAAATATAGATGAAATCAAAAACTAATTGCACAGTTTTATGGTACTTTACGAGACAGAAATTTTTGAACATAATTAATCAATGTTTAGATAATTATTAGCAAATAAAAATAAAATTGCTACAGTGTATAGTACTGTAGCAAACGCCGATTCTGCACGCCGAATCGATGATCTAAACGAGGCCCAATGTAATTTTAGTTTCCTTCTATAGAGTCCGTTTGAAAGCGCTCCGTGGAGCGGATTCACACAGAGAATCACTCTCTCCTTATTAAACATATTTTTCAACGAAAAATGATTCTTTGCGATGTGATTCTCTGAAATAAACTAAGAGGTCGAGAGTTAGAAAAAATAGCTTCTCCTAATTCTATGGAGTGATTCTCCATTTTTTATTTTAAATGTTTATGTTAAAGAATCAAAGATAATCACTTTCAACTATATAATCACAACCATTTTTGTGGGGGTTATTGTTAATTTTTTACGCTTCTCATCTAGGCTATAGGTACAACTATTGCATTTGTTCATAAACATACGCATATCAACATCATACACACGCACACCTCACTCATACTCCTATATACAAACAGACCCTACAACCCCATAAATTCGAAGATCACGTCCTTAATGAAATCATCGAAACTATCTAAGGCTCTGTAGGCAACAGGAGTGCCACCATCCCTTTGTGACTCAACGCAAGAGAGACTGCACTTAAAAATATGGGACACACCCCTGTGGGAACAGTGAGTCGAGCAAAGCTCAAACCCACGAGCTGCTGTAGCATTAAAGTACAAAAGAAAAAAAAATCCGTTTGGTAAGCAAACAGTTGGACCACGAACCAAGAATGGGCGGCAAAATAATAATAATAGACTTTGCTTTTGATTTCTCTTTATTTGAGTGTACTCTTCTCATCTCATTTGTTCATTATTTATTAGAGCTGGAAATCTGGTAATGATTGGCTCTATACAAATGCAGAGGTTGGATTTTTTTCTTCCATTTTTTTGGAAAAAAATTCATCTTTTAGTAGTAACTATATATACATCGATACATATCTATCATTGTTATATTAACGTGAATGCGATTTTCACTGCTTCCAAGCTTCTTGGGAACGGGAGACCGAGCATTTCGTGAAGACGGGGCTCCTAGTCAACAACGCCGCCTCCCACACCCTCCCCGTAAAGCGTGCCGCCGTCACAGTGGGCACGCCACGCGCCCCATGACAACGGCAATATCATCGGCGAGTGCCGCCACCACTTCCTCGACGCCTGCGGCCGGTGTGGCCGGCTGCTCTGCCAGAATAAGGACATCTTCATGTACAGGTATGACCCTAGCTACACGCCAAAGAAGCTACAGGGCCGCCAGACACTATTAGTGTCAAGTAAGCCAGACGAGGCCGCCGTTCTGGTTTGAGTTCTGAGTTCTGAACCTGGTGCGCGCGTTTGGACGACGATGCAGGGGCGACACCCCGTTCTGCAGCGAGGAGTGCCGGCAGCAGGAGATGGACGCCGACGAGGTCAAGGAGAGGAGGACGTCGTCGTCCAAGCAGCAGCCTGCTGCCGCTGCTGCGAAGAGGGGGTGGAAGCAGCAGCGGCAGAGCAGCAACGACCCGCAGACAATCCAGGTGTGGGCGCTGTCGGTCGTGTCTTGATCTTGAGCGCAGCACGCGCGACGACGAGCAGGCATGATAGATGGGTGTGGCCGGGTTTTGTCTGGAATTTTCCGCATTACTGCAGGTGTTCTGTTCCGTTTGCTCGGCGCAACCAGTGCAGGTGCGCGCCTGTGCAACTGGTATGTATGTATGTTTGTGTGTGCTGCATTGAATTTGATCATCTGGTGTGCATGTACTCCAACATTTCTGTTGTATGGATGAGGGCCCCACCGTGCTGAAAGTAGAGTATGTTTAGGTTCGTCTCCATTTATCTCTGTTTTTACTCTTGCGAGTTCGTTAGGTTCGTTGTGGCGGATTCTGTTCACCCGGTGCCAGGTGTTCGTATTTTTTTAAAAAAAATAGAATTTAATAACTCTATGCTTTCATTGGTAATTGACGTTTTTGTCAATAGCAAGGCGTTTATGGTGACTTTGTGAATCTTATGATCTGCTAGCTCAGTCTGGTGTCCTGCTGGGTAGAGTTGACATTGCCCTAGTCCGGCCAACTTTACTCACGGTTCTCACTCAAAAACTCTGCTAAACTATGTCTGAGTGAAGAGTTTCACAATGTTTTTTTTCAGACTCGTGCCATATAAAATGAAATCAAATATGTATAAAACATTTATTCTCAGTACAAAATTCACATATGGAGTACAGCCAAGCAATTTTACCTTCCCATCTTTACGTCGTACCTCTACCTCCTGTCCAAGATCTATTCACTATTCCAGTGCAGTTTCAGCAGACAGTGTTGGAATGCTATCAATATTGATTGGGATCTAACCTCAGCCCCTTAGACATGATTATCAAAGCAAGAATGGACTTCAATAGTGTCATTTTCAGAGAGGTGATCATATCGGCCTGCTGGAGCCTTTGGTGTATGAGAAACAAAATCATTTTCGATAATGGAGACAAAAGCATTGCAATCTGGAAAAGATCCCTCAAAACTGAGCTTGGGTTGGTTTGTGTCAAAGCCAAAGCAAACAAAGGCAGCCTCATTGACATCTGGAGAGAGAACAACCTGTAATTTTTTCATCTTTTTTGCTTTGGGCTTGTGAGCCTTGTAATTTGTTTGTAAACATTCTTTCATTTAATTAAAAATATAAAAAAATTTAGGTAGGGGGCTCCCCTGCTGTTTCGGTAAAAAAAAAAGATCTATTCACTACAGGTTCGGCATATGAGCCCAAGTGGTGAAAACAACGGTGATCGCCATCCGTTTGGATCTCCAAATCGCGGAAGCAATAATGGAGGCTGCCTTGTGAATGTGAGTACAAGTGGTGGTCGATTTACTTGATCTCCTCTAGAGAATGATTTTACTGTCAACTGGCCAGTCCAGGAGCTGCAAGGGATCACACGGCCAATGCATATACGGGCAAAACAGTATGAGACCTTATTGTTGTGTTGTTGGCACATTCGGAAAAGGAGGAACAACACTGTATTCAGAAGCGACTGGACAACACTCAGTGGTGCTTTGGCTAGCCGTAAGTCAGGAGGCATTTCTATGGGGAGCACGGCTACTAAAGAAAGAGAGAGACATCCCTGATGTTTGGTGCTCTATTTTAGTTAACGCAGTGTAAACCAGTATTGGCCAACTTGAAAACCTTGTACTTTGAACATTCGGCTTTTGGAGCCACTCAATCAATAAGAAAATCAGGTGGGAGCCGGCTCCCCCTCGGCCGACTTATCTAAAAAACAAAAAGAAACTGATTTTACTCTCTTTTGAACTTATGCATATGTCTTGACATTTTGGTTTTCATGTGCACTATGATATGAAAATCTTGGTGGTTGTAAGTGTGCCCTTATGTGCTAGTGCTGTTCTTGCGGGCATGTGATGGACTTCTGTATGTAATTTCAAGGCTAGACTTGTAACATTTATGAATATGATGTTAGCTGGAATATATTATTGTTCTTGAATTCACATGACTTAAATTTCAAGTCAAATTCAGATTTGAAAGCAATGATGGTCCTATATTCCTATAGTTTCTCTAGGAAAATGAACCATTGGTAAAGTAGACATGCCAACAGATTCAGAAGTTTCTCTAGAAATGTGGTATCCTGGAAAAGTACCTTTACATGTAGGACTAGCTGCCATTGCCAGCAGATTTTCGTATGGCTCCAAATATCTAGGGAGGCACATTCTCTACATTTTTAACCTCATGCATTCCTGTCAACTCGTGAACACAAGACTACATCTTTGTGTTGATGAGTGCTGATAACAAAAATTGTCCATTTTGTAAAATTGTCAAAATATGTAACGGACTTCACCATTGTATTCCTTTTATCAAGATGATTATGTAACATCTAATTTGACCAGATGAAGGAGTTATGCCCCTGGGAAAATGCTTCGTCTTCCGACCTAAGTCAGAAGTTCTGACTATCGCAAGTCACGTCAAGCATCAGAACTTTTGGGAAGCTTGAAGAAACATGCCGGGTGCCTGGTGTTATCCCCGCGTTGGGAGTTCCGACCGTCGGGAGTCAGATCTTCCGACAGACCTAATAAAAAAAAACCTTGTTCGGATCTAGTATTTTGGATTCCGATCCGAACAATTCCAAACTCGTGAAAAATTTGGAAAATAAGGTTTGAAGAGGTTCTCTACCGGGATAAGACCACTTTATATGTATGAGAGGATCATGGTCGTTTGAGACCCCATCCACCAATCAATACGAAAACACAAATCAATCTACTATCCCTCTTTATCCTTTCTTCTCCTCTACTTCTTGTTCATTGGCGCAGCATGGCTGCATGATCTATGAAAACGTCGCTCTGGAGCAATCAGGCCGACGGGTTTCGGGTTTGAAGAGACCTCGCTGTGTCTTGCATATTGTGCTCCCAGCGAGGCTCCTCCACCTCCGGCGACGTGTCTTCGTATCACACTGATCGCTGGAGGCACGAGGTCCGGGTGCAGACAAACTCTAGGTGCCAGCCAATCCGTAATCAGCTAGCCCTAAATCGTGCGATTTAGCTCCTTGTAAGCCTCAACAATGAGATCTTCACACCCGGTTCGTGTTACAAACAGGTTGTCATAGCTACCGGCCTGAGGCATCATATCACAATTGGTTCTCGGCCAACCAGGCTATTAGACCTCAAATCCTTCTGGAGACAAAGTTTGAATTCCATCCTTATGACTAAACCACATCTTAAAGTACTTGCCACCAAATGAAGTATGCGCTGATCTTGTAAGTTGCAGGGCAATTCAAGAGTTTTGGTGCGTAGCTTATCTTGTTTTAGCATTACCAACAAAACCAGGAGTGAAATAATTATCTGTGTAGATGCTAGTCATGTATTAAACTAGTACTAAAATACCCATGCGATGCACATAAAATATATATGTAATATATATAAAGGCACCATGTGCAAAGAAAGACTGGAAAAACATGCGGAGCTTGGGGGTTGGTCGGCCGTAGGATTTTCCAAATAGCACTCAAAGGAGCCAGCTTTAGATTTTGATGTAACTTGCCCGGCCAGTTGCCTACGCCTACGGCCTGCCTCGGCGATCATCTTGTCCTCCTTGGAGGCTGCATCACCATATCATTGGAGGATGTTTGTATTGTTTTGCTATCCGTGCAAGGGACCTTCAGCGCCCGTACATGTGGAGAGCGTGAAGACACGTTAACAATGCAATTTTAGTTATCTCTTAAAGTTAAACCATTCCAACATTAGTTGAAACAATATTTATGAGATCAATGTACAATTTGAAAATATATTTTATTATGAATCTAGTGATATCTATTTTGTAACATAGATACTGGCGTTTTTTAGTTTATTTTATGAAGTCTAAACTAGTTTGAAATAGGATAAAGATAGAATTGCATTTCTTTAAGATGGAGTGAGTAATAAATAGATGAACAACAAACATATATTAGCCCTTGTTTAAGAGTTACACTACAGTAGAAAAGAAGCTACTGTTACTTTGTTCCCTAGGAATATGCCGGCATTTGTAGCAACAGGAGCTTTAAACTATACCACTCTGCCTCCGTGCTATACTGCCGGAGAAGCCACAAATCATGAGTTCTCCCGGCTTCGAGTGAAATCTGCCAAACTATCACTCGAGTGACAGGAGGCCAGATTTCACTTGAATTTTTGCAGGGAGCAAAACCGAGTGAAAACAAGTACATATACACCCGATTATAGGCAACCAGGCACCGAAAGATCCAAAATCAAAATAAAAATAAAAAATTGTCAAATCACTCAGATTTTTATTATGTAAGGAAAATTAGAAGAAATTCAAAAGGTCATAAATACATAAATAAAAACAAATTATTCAAATCACTCAGATTTTTTATTATGTAAGGAAAATTAGAAGAAATTCAACAGGTCATAAATACAAAAATAAAAACAAATTATTCAAATCACTTAAATGTTTTATTATGTAAGGAAAATAAGAAGACATTCCAAGGGTCAGAAATACATAAATACAAACAAATTATTCAAATCTCTCAAATGTTTTATTATGTAAGGAAAATAAGAAGACATTCAAAGGTTCAGAAATACATAAATAATGTGAAAAGCACATAAACAAGGTGTAAGACCAATCTTGTCATGAATCTTATCAGGAACATAGCAAACAAATACAATCTTAGTAAAGTAGCTACTGGGAAGTGAATAAGATAGAGATCGAGGTAATCTAGCTGCAACTTCTTCAAGCTATCCTTGCAGGCTTCAAGCACATTGCCATGATCTGAGTTACACAACTGCAGTGAGAAAAACAAATGCCAAAACTTTCAAATCAAATGAAGATTATGAATACTAAAACTAACCAAGCCACCTTACGATTGGCTACTAACCTTAGGTGAAACAATCAGCTCAGTCACACAAAGCACATAAGCTGAACTAGCAGAAGAAGGAATGCCACTGACAGTGTGTGAGAACGCACCCATCGTTAAAAAAAGGGCCAGCCCTCATGAACTCATGGGCCTCGGCAATCTTCCTGATCCAACAACGTGAGGGGGTGCCAAGTTCAGCCTGCATTAACAGATTTTCAGCCTATAATCCAGTGTTCAGTAACATTTCAAGCAAAATCAAGCACTAGTTCAGACTGCAAACTCTGATAGTAATGAATCAACTTCAAATATGCCTAGATAAGCATCAACCTTCAGGTGAAAATAATCAATCTGAATGTATCAGCAGGATCAGAGATACAGGATGAAACTTGATACAAATGAGAACTAGATAAACTACCTTTAACTTAGCCTCGAACTGAATCTTCTCTTCATCCATAATTTCATCCTTCTCCTTGAAGGAAATGATGAACTTGGAAACCTGATCATAGCAAGTTCGGAAAAAAAATTTAGCCAAAATATAATGGAAACTAAAAAGTCCATGACAACTTAACAAAAAAGGTCACTAAAAAGCAGACAAACACACCTCTCTACACCACACCAAACAACTTGTACAGCAAGTCGTCCACCCTGGTCCTCATTCGTCTTGTAGAGCACAACCAAACAGATAGCACACACGGACCCTCAAATGAAAACCATACCAAAGACATCATCAGTCAGCAGTAACCAGTTACCAAAATACACAAGAAAAGAAAATCCAGCCATTTCTTACATCAATAAGGATTTCTTTCAGTTCTTGCACAAGTTCTATGGGATGTGAGCAAATTTTTAATATGGGAGCCTCATACAAATATAACAAGATACAAAAACCACTTGTGCACAAATAAAAAAAATTACACCTCCATACAACAAAATATACACTGCATTTAGCAGTGTAAAATTTTTAAACATTAGGTGTAAATTCAATGGAAGGCTATTATGAACTTATTTACATGAGAGATGGAGGTGTAACTAACAAAATAAATTAGATACAAATTGAAATGAAAAATATAATGGAGCAGCTAGTGCTCATTTTGAGACCGTAAAAATAGAGAAACTAACTGACCTCATGGAAATGTACTACATTGGGGTGCAGGAGTGTGCACATCTTGAGTTCATGGAGTAATTGTATGTAGCCGCCATTTCAACCAATGCATTGACCTAAACCCCACTGCTCCTCCGCCTTGATGTAAACCCCACCTCAAAAGAGCAGAGAAAACAACACAATGTGATTAACTAGAAGTTTGGAACCTAATGGTCACCCAAGAAATTGATTACTGGATGTACTACTGCAGCGAAGTATCACAATTAATGCTAATACTAACAAAAAAATATTTGACAATGTCTAGTAGGACACGATCAAAACAGACGAGTGTATATCGCTATTTGACATGCTAATTGACTGTGCATGGCTTCATCGACGCGCCATAGCACGACATAAGATGGGTACTGGCCCCAAACTAGACAGACTATGCATGGCTTCATATCAGGCTGAGAGCTCCGAAGCTCGGTAATTGAACAACTCAAGATCTGCATTCAGTAAAGAAAAGAACAGAGAACCGGCCGGCTCTCACCTTTTTACATCAAGCAAGCACAACTATGACTAGTAGCAGGCTTCCAAACAAATTGAACATCAGGGACCTCCACTAGAAATTAGCTTATTAAAACTTAAGATACAACATTCAGATAGCACGCAATCAGAAAAAATAGCGCCACTTCCATTAACTTAAGATAGACTTTCAGATTGTTCACAGTTATAAGCTTCAACCAGTCATATTTGTCTTAATAACCAACAATAAAAACATTCTGACAACTAGCTTCAACAAAGTAAGACTAAGAGGAGGATCCCCTAATTGTTCAACAAATAATATTGATGCCCATATATGGACATGACGAGGTAACAAGACTGGCAGTCACATTGAGCCACAGAATCTCAGCAAATGGTCATGCCATCACATGCTTGCAAAAGGACCAATTACCAAAATATGCAGTCAAAAGTTCTAGCAGGTAGAAAAATTCTCTCAGGAACAAAAATCCTCTGCAAATCCCTATACACCATCCAATAAAGGAAACCAAACAGAGACATATCTAATTGGGCAAGAATTTCTACATCTAAAATCGGACATGGAAGGTAGCAGTGTTGCTACTACATGTAACATCGCACTAACACCTGGACAAGAGTCTGAAATAATCAACTACCAACCACATTCATGTAACATATACCTCTGTTCACATTCAGATAACATTACGTGCTCTGAATATTTTTAACTCTAGCTAAGGTGATGTCTAAAACAAATTTAACTGAAGGCTGAACTTACATTCAAATAACTAAAACGCATATACACACCGAGCAAAAGGAATATTCAAATAACTAATAAACACAGCAAGTTTTTAGGCGAGCACCTCAATTGACAGTTTGACACGGGCTAGCAAATCTGAACGAGCACCTCAATTGACATCAAGATTCAACTCAACTACATTAGCTAAGAGAATCAGTAGGACTAAACAAACAAAAACAGAGGAAGAAGGCATGAACGGAGAAAAACAGTTAGCAATCACTAACCTGCAGTACAGATCTAGACCAACAACTACCCAAATCCACCGAATCGAACACTAAATCAACCTAAGATGACACCAACTATCACCTAGAGATCCCTGAACACGAACTAAAAAAAGTTCAGACAAATTTAGGGATCTGCTTGAAACGGAACGGTCATGGTGACTGGAACTACATGCTCACCTCGCTGATGATTCATACCGGCCTGCCGCCCCTCCTCCGGTCCTGCGACCGCCCCTCAGTCCGGCGACCGCCCGTCCTCCCGTCCGCCGACAGCCCCTCCACCTGTAATGCCCCAAAAAAAACAATTGTAATACATAATGGAAGAAACAAAATTAAAGGAAAAAAATAGATTTAGAGGGGCACAAGTAAATTTAGGCCAGGCTATGTGGCAGCCCATCTCAAGCCCAACTTTTCCCTTTAATTAGGCAGGACGCCCCTCCCTTCTTTTCCAGATCGGCCTCCCTCCCTTCTTTATGTTACTTGATCCTTCTCTTCCTCTCCCATGGCTGCTCTTCCCTAAATCCCCTCAATACATCACCAAATCCTTGAGGGAAGGTGCAGGACAGATCGAGGACAACAAGAGGAGGAAGAAGAGGTGCATCTTTCATGTAGATCGCTCCTTCCCCATCCCATCCCGTCGCCCTAGGGTTTGTGGGTGACCAAGGTGAGTTGGATTTCATCCTTCCCTGCACAAGTTTGGTGTTAGGGTGTAGTTTGGCCATGGGAATAAGTGGACTAGTGAGGAAGAAACGTTGTTTGAATATTGGTCCTCGGATTTCAGATGAACAGTTTTCGCAGATTTTCTTGGGGAAGCGATTAGGGATACTTAGAGAACGAAGTAGGTGTTTTGGTGAACTACAAGGTTGTAGATAGATAAATTTCAGATCTGTTAGCTCACGAATTTTCATGATTTTAGCATAATTAGTTTGACAGTTATGATTTTTCTAAGCTTGCTGTCATTCTGTGGCTAAGTTCTGGACAGAACTGAATCTATTAGAATTTTTGAGACCTTTATAGGCAAGATAGGACTTTACCAATCATAAGATACTTGCAGTACTTTCCATTATCTTTATGGATTGGTAAATATCATGGATTTTGGGTAGGAGGGACTCCAGATATAGATTTTCAAAGTAATATGTACTGTTTTTTTTTATGGAATCTTCAGTTACGCTTTGCTCATGCATTAGGCGATCTTGATGACCCTATCTGGAAATGTGAATAATATGAAAATTGTGGATTGTGAAATCATTTCCTTTCTTGAGAAATGTCACAATTTTTTTGGACATAAGGATATGGAGATATGAAAATGTAAAGCCTGCCGCCTAAATCCGACAGTTTTTGAAGTCTGTTTTCAGCAGCAGTTTAGGCCATCTTAAAATTTTGATAAAAATATAAGCTCTTCATGAGAGTTATAGGTCTTGAAGTGTTACTTTGAAGCCATTTCTTTATTGTGTTTTATGGAATGATGATTTTGTTAAGTTGCCTTAAAGTATATGGTTTGGTTTTGAGTCGGTTTTGGGTTAACTATATGGAGAAGTAGATGAGCTCTAGAAGTCATATTTGTTGTTAGTGGATGAATAGATAGTTGGAGGAGTTGCATTGATTGATTTAATCTTCGTACTTTAAGCCTAATAGGCCTATCTTCCTTAATAAGACGTTTAAGTTTTTTTAAATATGTGAAGTTATCTTACTTGATTCCTTAGTGAAGGATGTCATATTGATCTGATATAATTTTATAAGTATGCTTAATATGTCACCTTTAACTGGCATACTTGCTTTGAGTAAACAAGTCGTTGCATGTGTATGTAATATATTTACTTGGTATTTATTTGTGTAGCTCATTTATATATTGTCTTTTGTTAGTGCTGTTCTTTTCATAGGGTTTTATGCAGAGAATTTGTCGACGAATTCTTTTTAAGGGGGTAGAATGTAATACCCTGATTATGCGTTGTGTGTTGGAAAGTGTAAAGTGGCAAAGGGTTTAATAGGCGTTTTAATGAGTGAAAGAAAAATAATTTGTTATACGTAGCTTGGATGGGTGATCAAATATCATATATGCGTATTGTCGAAAGCTTTTCATTTCACTACTCATTCACATTGTTCAGAGATTGAATCATCAAGATATAGATACAGCAAGATGCAAGGACGAAAAAAGTGAACAGTAATATGTACTTTTTTCCAAAGAAACTCCAGATATAGATTTTCAAAGTAATATGTACTTTTTTTTATGGAATCTTCAGTTACGCTTTGCTCATGCATTAGGAGATCTTGATGACCCTATCTGGAAATGTGAATAATATAAAAATTGTGGATTGTGAAATCATTTCCTTTCTTGAGAAATGTCACAATTTTTTTGGACATAAGGATATGGAGATATGAAAATGTAAAGCCTGCTGCCTAAATCCGACAGTTTTTGAAGTCTATTTTCAGCAGCAGTTTAAGCCGTCTTAAAATTTTGATAAAAATATAAGCTCTTCACGAGAGTTATAGGTCTTGTTGTGTAGATTACAGAAAGTTATATTTTTGCTATCATAGCCTATATGGATTGATTGATAAAAAAGGTGAAGCAGCGCTGCTGCATTTGACTTGGCGCTTTATTTGTTGTTTTGCTTGTATGTCCGGGTGGGGAGTTGGAGTGCTTTAGCTACTGCTTATATTTGTTAAAAATGAGTTCTATCTCTGATATTATACTACCTAAGCAGGTCGTAATCCTTCAGATCGCACGTGTAGAGCGATCATCTCTTCGTCGGAGGCAAGTGAATGTAACGGTGGTTTGCTATCGTTTTGGCTTGTTATTTTTATCACCTAATTATTATTATCTACAAGAATACCATATCACTAATATTTAAAACTTTTGATCTTGGTTTACTCAATCTTATTTAGTTGCGGTCTTAATTAATTATTTATGGTGATGATGTTATTTCATATTTCTATTTATAGCTAGCCCACGACCCTGAAGATGAAGTTGAAGTATTATTGATGGTGTATATTAATTTTATTGCAGCATGTCAAGTGTATTGCACCATTTATTTGCATTGGAAGTTATGTCTTGACTTATGGTCATGACCGTACCGGTACAACATCATGGGATGCAGCTCCACACCTTGTTGGACGTGCAGGTATAAGACATTTGTATTGCATTTATATGCATTCATGAAGTATATTATTGAAGAGAATTGTCTGTGTCATTATGAGCTCCACACCTTGTTGGGAGTGCAGGCAGAAGACATTTGCATTCATTCGTATGCATTCAATCATGAAATATATTATTGAGGAGAATTATCTATGTTATTATGAAGCTCTATCATTTGGCTATGTTCCAAATTGGAAGTCTCATGTTATTTTGATATCCTATCAAGTGGGTACTCTATATTAAATTATTGTTTAATTCAACTTGTGGTTTAAATAGCTTGTCAAAATAAATTTGCTTGCTGAGATGTTTCATCTCACTCTTGCATTACTCAATCCAGGTATTTGATGATTGCATGGAAGGGAAGGGGATTAGCGACACGTCTTTAATGATTCACCCACACTTAGAGATAATAATGTCATTCCAGGCTTGGTGTAATAAGCTTAATTTATCTTCATGGTGATTCTATGTGGTTTAATGAAAACCTTTAAATTGGAGCTTTACTTAATTATATAGTGTAACATCATGAAAAATCCATAAATCAAAATCACTCGTATTAAAATTTATTTTAAAATATATATAAAAAACTATAAATCATTTGAGCTCAATCATCTCATTCAAATTTTCATCCACCTCATATCTCTTCTGTTTTTCTCACTCCAATTATATTTCACGCACCGATGCCCCTGCATCGCCCGCCCGTCCCCCACCTCTCTCTTTGCTCGCCCTCGCCCGATGCCCGACAACGGCGCGTGCGCCGACCCAACCGCCATCGCTGCCGCGGCACGCCCGCGCCTGGACCCCTCTCGCCGACCGCAGCCTCACGCGACACCGCGATATGTGGACCCCACCACCTCGCCTTGCCCGTAGTGTCGTGGGACTCACCTCGCACTACCTCTCGCTCCTCCATGCATAGCAGCAACATGACAGATGCCTGCTATATTTTTACCATGTGCAAATAGCAACCCCCAGCAGCATCGTGCACCATATACACGCGGACATAGCACATTCATATTTTTACCAGCAGCTCCTCATCACTCTAACCATGCATGCAAGTTAGGCACCGTCTATTTGCATGCGGCACTGTCCATTTGCATGTCAAGAATATGTGCATGCAAAGCACCTTGTTACCTGTGGCATGCAAGGTTAGGCACCGTCCACAAGCTGGACACCGCTGGCCGCCGCTCACACCATCTCATTAGCCTGCGCCTGAGCATCACAATGCATGCATGCATGCAACTCATGCAAGCAGCTGCCTCTTCCTGCTAGACGCCGCACCGCCCTGCCTAACTCGCCTCGTCCCCCTCGCCTTGTCCTAAAGAACAACAGCACGCCATTAGTGGCAAGTGGTTGAGCGCCGGTGGCCTAGCTCCTCCCTGTCCGTCTATAAAACCCAACACACTCCACACAGCTCGCCCCTCCTCCACGCGACCACGCCGAACCGTTCAGCTCCACAGCCACTCACTCGCCCGTCTTCTTCCTCCTCCCGACCGAGCGCTATCTGTTCTTGAGCAGAGACGACCACGCTCCGTCGATCTCCCTCCTCAAGCTGCGGCAGACCGAGGTGAGTAGCTAGAGAACATCCCTAGGCCATCCTCCACCTCCCACAAGCAGTAGCTTCCCTTTCCGTTGCCTGTGCCGAGCCGCTCCCGAGCTCCAGAAGCTCGTCAATGGCGGACGTCGAGCAACGAAGACGAACACCACCCGTGCCCCTTCCTGTTTTCTCGTAACTAGCTTTGCTAGCTTGCTTTCCTCCATTCCCATGCATGTGCCTATGACG
>CM041633.1:22275755-22342550 GCA_023333625.1 Bothriochloa decipiens
CCATTCCCTTCATCTATCTCCATCCATATCTGTAGCATCATCTCATCTCCCCCAACACCTCTCAGACTCTGGTCGACAAGCCAACTCCCTCTTGGCTTGCCTCAACGGCCCGCAGCCCTCAAACTGGCTCACGGCCGGAAATCACACTCAGAGGAAGGTAGAACACTCCACTCACTAGTCCGGTGCATGCGAAACATAGGAAAGGTCTATAGCCGAGGATTCGGCATATGTATCGATCGATCAACCATACACTCTGCAGAGGTTTCACTAATCCACCAGATAACCATCATCGATGCACGCGCGCATCTAGGTAGATTCCGGGCGCCTACTGCCATAGGTGATGCCACTCTACCATCCAGCACTGGATCACTGGAACTGTGAAGAGAGCATGTATCCGCTCCCGTAGAGGATGCCATGCCATGTACCCACTCCCGAAGGGGGTGTCATGATCGTCTCGGTAGGGTGTTAGTTCCATCCCATGCATATACCTTCCTATCACTTCTCGTCTAGCAGTAGTGGCATCGACCTATCCAGCGGTTCGGCCGTCTCCCCCCATGGAGAGCGAGTGGAAAGCAAGAGATTCCTAGGTCCGGATACCAGCGCAACAGTTCCTAGATTTGACCAAACCGGGATATCTTCATCAGGGTTTATCTTTAACGTGCTACCACGGCACCTTCATCCCGGGCTCCACCTCTCAGAGGATCACACCCAAGGACCACCATCACATCTCAGTTAGCCCGCCACAGGCTCCTCTCATGGGAATGTCTAGAACCATTCCCTGGCAAGACTTGCTCCAAAAGCTCGTCGTAGATCCCGGCTCGATCGACTCAACCCTCACCCTACTCCCTGCCGTAAGCCCCACCCCAAACCCGGATACAACATCATCAGCTCACATGCCCATCTAAAACATCAACTCACACATCCAGCCTGGCACCCTCCAGGCCTTCCCCGGGTTCATCACGTCGCATCAAAATATAAGCGAGTGAAGTATAGAAATTATAAGTATAGCAGATAAGCAGGTGGCTATCATAACAGCGGGTAAGCAGGCGATAGTTTACAACAAGGTAGGGCTCATCAAATAAATACTCTATCATGCAGTCCTAGCACAGGCATAGCATTATAGCAACATGAATTTAAAGCACTAGCCAAACTATAATTGTCATGCGTAATGGGATCTACGAGGTTGGATGGTGTGTGGCACCTTCACTGACGTAGCTGTCGGACTTCTCCTGGTAGTCACTGTCGTCAAGCTTGTCCTCGCTCGAGCCTGTTACGAGATTTAACGGTCGCGGAAGCGACCCCTATAGATTAGCACAAAGAACGAATGCAAAATAGAAGATCCAAATACACTCAAACATAGCCTAGATAGATAGGGCTCGATTTATAGAAAATTTGGATATGTGGATCATAATTTTCTGAGCTCGTATGAAAAAGATATGAATTTTCAAAGATTTAACCATTTTCTGAAAAGAACAAGGGCTCGAGGGGTTACGGTCTCAAGGTTACGATCTCGAGGGGTATGCTCTCGAGGGGTACTGTCTCGAGGGTTAGATCTCGAGAGGGTTACGGTCTCGAGGGCACGGTCTCAGGGCATGCTCGAAGACGGAAAACTGCTCTGCTTCGACAGCGGTGCTCGCTCTCGAGGGCACCGTCTCGAGGGTTATGCGCTCGAGGGGTACGCTCGAAGGCGGAGAGACTGCTCTTCTCCCACAGCGGAGCTCGGGCGGTGATGGCGAGGTTAAACATCCGGCGAGGGGCTGCTCCAAGACTTCGCTAACTCGTGCATCGTCCTCGGGTCGTCAAGGCGAACACGTAGGCGGTCATCAAGTCGGGGGCTTGGTTCCGGCGACGTGCTTTATGGTGGACAGCGGTCGAGGGTGACAGTGCTCGAGGTGTCGACTCGAGGGTCGGCGCATCGAGGTGTCAAACTCGAGGATCGGTCCTCTGACGGGTCGAACTCGAGGGTCGGTTGTCGAAGGTTCTAACTCGAGGGTCGGTTGTCGAAGGGGTCGAACTCGAGGGTCTCGGACGAGATCGGCTCGAACGCGGAGTTCTTCTTCGACGATCGACGGCAGAAGAACCCTCGATTCCTGGTGCCACAAAGGATCTCTGGCGCCATTAACCCGCCCATCGGTTTCGAGACTTCTCGACGGTCAAGTCGATGGGCTTCAGGGCGACAGCTTCACTTCCGTGTCGAGCTCGACGACAGACGGTGGCTCGATGGCGGCGGTGCCCGATGTACACTTCACACCGAGTCACTACAGCTCCAATTGGTGGCATAGATGGACGGTTGGAGTCACGCAACGCCTGCTCGAGGTGCCGGCGGTGACCAAAACACACGGCGGAGTCCGCGCGGGTAGCAACTCCCACGGCGGAGCTTCGACAGGTCCTTGGTGCACGGCAACGGCACTCTGAGAGGGTCCACGGTCTTCATCTTGCCCACTCGATGCAGCTCGTCACGGCGGAGCTTCCCGGCTTCTTCCTGCTCCTCGAGGGTGGTCGACGGTGGCAGGAACGACGGTGAACGACGACGTTCTGGAGCGGCAACGTACTGACACGTCGACGACAAGGTGGTTCGGGTCGATGCTCTGGTGAGGCAAACGTAGAGCTAGGGTGTGCACGGGGTCCGTCTCATCAAGGCGAGCGCGGATCCGGAAACAACGGAGGTCGAGGCTCAACAGAAAGGCGACTGGGTGATCTCGCCACGGCGGAGCTTGGCGCGCGGCGATGGACTGGGCGGCTTCCATTTCCGGCATCCTCCCGATGCCGTGGTCCGAGGGGCTCGGCTAGTCTCGTGTGTGTGTGCGGGTGTGTCCAGCGAGGTCGGTAGTGACCGGGGCCTACGCGCTCACGGCGGAGCGCCATGGCCAACAGCACGGCGGAGGGTTCGAGAGGGCGGCGATGGCGGTGCTCACCGACGGTCGAAGAGGATGGAGGTGCGGTACAAGTCCAAGCGGCTCCGGCTCGCGGTACTGCTCCTCCTTCCTGCCCTCGACGCAGCAGCAGCGGCTCTGAGTCGACGGTCTCCCTCCTCAGCTCCGGCGGCGGCGTCCTCTTCTTCCCCGACTCCTTCCTTCCCCTTCAGCTCTTCTCCAAACGAGGCTGGTAAGGTGGAATGGGGCTTCACCAGAGCGGTGGCGGCGATCTGGGAACCCTAGGGTGCCGGGGTGCTTGCTTTATAGGGCGGACGCGGTGGTAGGTAGCAGACGGATGGCCGATCACAACTTTGCTTGATCGAGCGGTCAAGGGATGTCCAGGTCAGCAGCTGGGGTTTGAATTGGGTCCAGAGAACAGCGAGAGGGGGCTAGGTAACGCTGGGTGTCGAAGTTCTTTATGGCGGCAGCGTTCCACTGCGGTGACAGCGCAGGTGCGCACGCGCGCAGAGAATATTGCCTGCGGCCGTGGGAACTTTACGCGGGCTGGTCGGTCCAGGTGGCCTGCGGGCGCGCGTTGATGCGGGGCGACACTGGATCCAGCGGTCGAGGGAGGTTGCTTAGGAGCGACGCCGGGGAACAGTGCTGACGCGAGCACGCACAGCCGGTCGGGTGACCTCAGCGGGCGCGATGACACGTGGGTTCCACTGCGAGGCCCCATCGTCAGCGACTCCTTGGCAACGGAGGCTCGGTGCGGCGCGCGGACGCGCGCGGCTCTTGCTGGGCCGTTGGCCTGGTTGGGCCGCGCAGCGCGGGGTCGAGCGGCGAGCAGGGGGTCGAGCGGCGAGCAGGGGGGGCGAGCGGCGAGCAGGGGGTTCGACGGGGCTGCTCGGGCCTGTCTCCTCCTTTTCTTTTTCCTTTTCTTTTCCTTTTTCATTTTCAAATATATTTTTATATATACTTATATATATATGGTGTGCTTATTTTGTGCAACAGAATAGTGAGCATACATGGCCCAAATACTTCTAGGGTATTATTCCCTTAATATTTATTTGTGAAAATAAATATTATGTTGTCATTTTTAATAATCAACACATAAACCAAATAAAAATCCAACTCACTCTTTTAATGCAACATGATGATTAAACGAATGAAACATTAAAATGTAACATGTGAACATAGAGCATGGTTATGAGATATTAATTAATTTGCAACATGTAAATGCCATGCATGACATGATAGGGTTGATGCATATGTAAGGGGTAGATGATGACATGTCGCACCACATCATTCAAGGTTTTGTCGAAAAAATTTTGTAGTTCGAATTTTTAGGTTGTTACAACCGCATTCTGTGAGATAGGACGGCCTTAGACCTGTGCTTTAAAGTAGGACCTGACGAGGGTATTTTTATTACCCTGAGGCCTGAAATTCGCTCCCAATGGGATTCGAACTCAGGACCTCAAGGGTGTCGCCGGAGTGTTGGGCCAGCTGGGCTAGTCAACTGAGCCCAACATCCTTTGACTAGATACCAGTTATCATTGGATCTCAAATTAATCCTTCTGGACAAACGTGACCTCAACACTTCTGACAAATCCACAGCTTAAAGCACTTGCCACAAAATAAAGTATATATCCGTTGATCTAATGATCTTGCAATTTTGGCGTCAGGTCAAGCAACGCGTGCACAGCCCAGCAGTATGCGTAGCTTGTTGTAGGATAAACCACAAAGCCTGGAGGGGAACTAATTAATAATCTGTATAAGCTATGATGTTGTAGGCTTCAATTCATTAAATCGCAGGATATGTACTAAACTAGTACTAAAACACCCACGCGATGTGCATAATATATATTGTAACTGTAATATATATATAAATGCGCCATATGTATGAAAAGAAAGACCGCCAACAAGCAGAGATTAGGGGTTGGTCCGTCGGCCGGAGGATTTGCCACATTAGCACTCAAAAAGGAGCTAGCTCTTTAGATTTTCGCTGCAACTTGCTCGTACAGTTTGCTTGGATTAATTGGGCTTGACCCATGATTATTATTCCAGCAATTAATCAATGGAATTCTGAAGGCCCACGATAAGTGTTGAGTGGGAGTGGGATCCTATATTTGCATGTGGATGACACACTGATCTTTGGTAGCAACCTCAATGTGATTGAGGAGGTCAAGGACTTTCTATCTAAGAACTTTGATGTGAAATATTCGGAGTAATGTAATCCAAACATTAAGCTACTAAGAAGAGAAAATGGTGGGATCAATCTTGTGTAGTCCCACTATGATTATAGCTATAGTCCAAGCATTATTCTAAGGAAGAATTAAAGAATAACGAGAGATCAATTGCGATACTCTCAAATCATTGGTTTACTAATGTATTTAGCTAGTGCGCAACAAGACCTGGCACGTCTTTTGTTGTGAGTATACTGAGCTGGTTTATTTCAAATCCAAGAGAAGATGATCGGCGTGCTCTTGAGAAAGTGATGCACTATCTAAAGTAGTCACTTCAGGAATTCACTATGGTGTGGACCTGAAAGTAGTCGAGGCCTATAGTGAATTCACTATACAGGAATTCACGATCATTGTCACTTCATTTCTTGGAGACCCCTTTCTTGTCATTATGGTACTTCTTCCCAGCCTTGAAGTTCTCAGAAGTATGGTTGCATAGCTTATCCTAACGTCCAACGTGCTTGGTGCTTCAGATCCTTGCAGTCCTGCTCGAACAGGTCGTTCATGTCATCATTTGCCAGCAGGATCCTCCAGTGGACGTCGCTCAAGACATCGTCATTATCTTGGTCACAATCGTCAAAATCAGCATCTTCAGAATCATTAGAACTGTTGTCTTCAAATCAGCTTGTCCTAGAACTTTAACCTCATGCATTTTGATTTTTGGTAGTTATGACCCATTGACATAATAAGACATAATAAATCGTTGTGTTGTTGAGATCTTCACACCCGGTTCTTGTTACAAAGTAATAAGAAAGCATCACAATTTGGTTCTCGGCTAGCTAGACCATTCCCCATATGTTAGAGATTAGAGATACCCGCTGTTAATTTACTAGCAAACTGATCATAGATTGTTGATTGGGTTACTTATGATGGAACCTGCCCACCTGACTAGCACGGGTGCACGTATTTTTCTATATTCATTCTAGTATTTATCAACAGTGCTATAGTCTCGATGACTTAATTAATTTGTGAATTTCAAGATTTGTCGGCTTAGTTTTTTAGAGGCCCTCGATATTATACTATGTAACTATCAAAATAAAAAAATACCAATTTAGTATTTTATCTCAAATATAATCTTTCGGACAAAGTTGACCTCACCGTTCTGACTAAACCACACTTTAGAGTACTTGCCAACAAAATAAAGTATCCGTTGATCTTGCAAATTGCAGGGTAATTTCGACAGTTTTGGCGTGAGTTCAAGCAACGCGTGCACAGCCCAGCAGTAAGCGTAGCTTTGTTTTAGGATAACCCACAAAACCAAGAGTGAAATTGTGACCTGTAGAAGCTATGATGTTATAGGCTACAATTAATAATTGATTAAATTAATTTGCAGGTCGTCTTGTACTAAACAATGTACTGTAATATATATAAATAAAGGCACCATGTGCAAAGAAAAAGACTGCAAACATATATGCAGATCTTGGGGATTGGTTGGCCGCAGGATTTTCCACAATAGCACTCAAAGGCGCCAGCTTAGGATTTTGCTGCAACTTGCACGGCCAGTTGCCTACGCGGCTACGCTTGCCTTGCCTCGATGTCGATGATTCTTGTCTTCTTTGGAGGCTGCTTCACCATATCATTGGAGGATGTTTGTATTGTTATTTTTGCACGCGTGTAGAGACAGGTTAATACCGTAACTAGCTATAATGCTGCACACAACACATCATGGAGTTTGTCGACTAGAGTTATTCTGAAAATAGTGCAATTTTCGTTTTTCCTCGCTTTTTTCCTCTCTTATAAGTTAAACATCCCAACATTAATTTATGACACCGATGTATAATATGAAAATAATATAATTTTATTATTGTGAACCTAACCATATCGATTTGGTAACATATGAAATTTAAAAGAGTTTGAGTTTATGATAAAATATAGAACTGCATTTATCTTTAAGATGGAGTGATAGGAACAATAAAGAAATGAACAACATAATTAGCTGTCATTTAAGATGGAGTCATAGTAATAAACTTATACCGCCGATACATATCTGGCATACATGTTATATTAATGTAAATTTGATAAAACTAACTTGTCTCATCAGCCTCCTATCTTATATATACTTTTTATTAGTCCAGCTAATCTAACTTGTCCCGATTTATAGCACAGGCGTCAAGATAAGGAAGGCCATAGTAGTTAAAAAATTACTGAAGTGTAAACCACGCGCTTCCCCTGCTGTCCTCTTGTTCCTTTATAAACCACGTCCATCCATGTATGATCGATCTCACCCACCCACCGCAAACTCAACCACCACCTTCTCTTCATCGTCCCGTTGCTCGCCAAGAAACAAAAGAGAAAACCCACGGAGGACTACCATTTCCACTGCTTCCAAGCTTCTTGGGAGACCGAGCCTTTCTTGAAGGCGGGGCTCCCAGTCCACAGCGCCTCCCACACCCTCACCGTAAGCGTGCCATCGTCTCATTGGCGACGCCACGCGCCCCATGACAACGGCAACACCATCGGCGAGTGCGGCCACCATTTCCTCGATGCCTGCGGCCGATGCGGCCGGCTCCTTGGCCGGAATAAGGACATCTTCATGTACAGGTAATAAGACCCTGGCTAGCACTGGCGGATCTAGGATTTTAATTATGAGGGTATAAAAGAAACGATATAGTTTATCAACATGATCATAACATAATTAGTTCACTAAACGATGATAAAATAGTTGCGATTATATATAGATGGCACCTAGAAAGCAACGAATGTAGTACGTTTAGGCTGTTTTATGACTGAGTAGACTAGCAATTGTATTTTACAAATATATTATACATATATAAGGTATTAAAAGGTATATATATTTGGTGTTTTTCTAAAAATTTTAAGGGGACAGCTGTACCCCCATACTACTGCTGTAGATCCGCCCCTGCTGACTAGCTAGTGTCAAGTAACGTTACATGGCGAGTAACCGCCGCGCCTCCCAGTCCTCGACACCGTGATTAATTTGGGCGGTGCAGGGGCAACACCCCGTTATGCAGCGAGGAGTGCCGGAAGCAGGAGATGAACGCCGACGAGGCCAAAGAGAGGAGGAGGTCGTCCAAGCAGCCTGCTGCTGCCGCCGTCGCCTCCAACAGGGGCGGAAGCAGCAGCGGCAGAGCAGCGATTCACAGACGATTCAGGTCTGGGCGCTGTCGATCGTGTCTTGAGCACTACAACGACGACGCCAGAGGAACACGCGCTACGACGAGCACGCAGAGAGGGGTTGGCCGCCGGGTTTTTTGGAATTTTCCGCACTAGCTAGTGCAGGTGTTTGTTCCGTTTGCTCGGCGCAACCAGTGCACGCGCGCGCGTGTGCAACTGGTATGTACTGTATATGTGTGCTGCATTGATCTGTGTGTACTCCAACATTTCTGTAGTATGGATTACGATCTACGATAAACAATATAGCAAATACAAATTGTGATCTACTAGATCCTTCACGTGGACCGATTTGCGAGAAGGTATATATATATGCTCCCTAATGCATTAATATTTTTTTTTCGAAGGACGGCAAAAGCTCTGCGTGATTTCTATTAGACGAATAAAGAAAAAGACAAGCACTAACCTAGTTTTTTTACTGGAAACCGGACCAGAAAAACCATATAATTATGGAGGGTACCCTACTCCACCTGCACATTTAGGTACCAAGTCAACTCAACTCGCGTCACAGCTAGCGTCCGCTCAATTCCTTGCTTGGTTGGGTTGGGACATCGACACGAGCCTCAAATCAACTCATGCTACAAAAGCGCCCACGCAACTCAAGCCTCGGTCGGTTTGGGTCATCGACACGAGCAACCACTTCGCACCACTAAAAACTCGATCGGATTGGGTCATCGAAACGAACCTTTACTTCACTCCAATAAAGCTCACTAAAGAGCAAACAAAAACAACTAAAAACAAACTATGCCAACTCCACCACTACCACCAGTCGCGCAACAGAACAGCGAGAACGACAACCCAGCCCTGCCCGAGACACCCCGAACGAGCCGAAATCCACCGCGACGCCTTCAAGAAGGTCACGACGCCCAAGCGCCGTCGTCGCTCATCCAAGACAGGACAAGGCTTTTACCTGTGGAGTGTGCCGAGGATACGACGCCCTCAACAGGGGAACGGCATCCGCAGGTGTCGCTGTCGCCGGGTTTTCGCCTAAATAACCCATAGCACAGACGTCAATCAAGGTGTTGGGTCCCCACCAGACACCAAGTCGTCGCTGACGGCCATCAGAAGGAGCCTCATCGGGGTCGATGCGCCGGCCACGCGAGCAGCCGCAGAGCTGCACCAGCACCCCGCCGGACCACCTGCCGAACAACAGCCTCCCGCCACCATGTACGTCCACCATCCGCCCGCCATAGCCGTAGTTGCTGCCGGCCACCGCCGCCATCGAGCTCCCGTCGCTGGAACCGCTATCACCCCAAAGATGCCAGAACTGGAGCATAGCCCCGGACCAGCACCACCGCGGACGCCATGGCCTTCGTCCTCATAACAACCGCCCCACGACGACAGACGAGGCCATGGGGGAGGGACGGCATAGTCAAAGACCGCCCCCCCAAAGCCACCACAACCCCAGCCACCAATACAAAACGGGCACCACGAAGAAGAAAGGAGAGGGCGAGCAGAGAGGGAGGGAACCCCGCCGCTACCCCCTGCGCCCGATGGGCAACAACACCACACCAGATCGCCGACGAGACCCAAACAGAGAAGAGCCGCCACCTCACGGATTGACATCGCTAGTAGCACCACTATGGCACCACCGACGTGCTGAATCTGCGACCGGCCATGCCTCCATGACATCGCCGAAAAAGCAGCTCCCGATCCCCGAAGATGAGCTCGGCAACGGGCCGTGCCCAGCACGGGTCCATTCCAGGTGCGCCAGAGCCGTCCAAACCCACAGTAGGACAGGCCGCACGCCGCACCACCGCCGCACCGCATGGCACCGTGCACCACCACGCTGCCACACCGCCGCCGTCGCACCATCACCACCACCGCACAGCCACCGCCTCACCGCACAGCCACATCCCACCACTCCGGCGCCGTCCACCACAACAGCACTGCCGCAGCAGAAGCCGAAGGAGAGCCACCATCAGGCCGCCGCCCCCGAAGGCCCACCGCGCAAATCCCGGCCAGGGAGACCGGATCCGGCCATTGGAGGGCCAGAACCCGTCATTCCATAGGCCACCATCGAAGACGCGCCTGGGCCCTGTACATCTTCCACCGCAGACGCCGCCGCACCTTTATCACCACAAACACCGCTGCCTCCAACCACCGATGCCACCCCTCCGGCCTAGGGGCCCTAGATCTAGGCGCAGCCCAAGACCATCGCCGGGCGCATCCAGCCAAAGGGAGGCCACTGCCGAGCAAGGAGAAAGGGAAGGCCAGAGCCCCCCCGTTGAGCTCCCTCCCAGCCTCTGGCCAGTGCTGCCGCAGCCGTCAGAGGTGGCCGGGCCGAGCCCCCACGTGGCCCGAATCGACCACGACCTGCCAAACCACCGCATCTTGCGCTACCACACCTCCAACAAGGAAGGAGGCCGCCCCGCCGCCATCCCGGCGAGCCGCGTGGCCCTGCCGACGGCAAGCTCCGGTGGTGGCGCGGTGGGAGGGGCGGAGGGGAGGTGGCGGCGCTGGCTAGGGTTCGGGGCCGCCCGGTCACCCTCGTGGGGGGCGACGCGGGGCGAGTGAATCTTGCTTTCTCTCTCATATCTTCTCGCCTCCCTTCCTCTCTCCCTAATGCAGTAATAGTGTCCCATCCGGTTGCTTGAATCAACTGAAAATCTAGCTACCAAAAGCTAGACATGGTGTATATATATGCCTTTATTTGTCATGAAAAGGAGTACGAGAGCCTTAGTAGTGCCACAGGTCCTGACTTTCTATGAGAGCGAAATTTTCAGAATTTAATAACGCTATGCTTTCAATAAATGTTGCCCAATAACCGTCTCAACCAAGACTGTCCATTTAAATAGGTTGACGTTGATTTTGCCAAGTCTTTTCACATGAACACAGATGCGCACGTTTTTGAGGATTCAAACTTAGAACCTAAACACTTGTGTAACTCTGCTTTTATTCAACTAGATGACACCCTGCGCATTACTGTGGGATTTTGCAGTGTTATAAGTGTAACTAAAAATCGAATGGTACATATTGTATTTTGTTATATATAAAGGTTAAAAAGAAATTTTGGAAATACCAAATCATATCTGGAATTAAACCTTGTTGATAACTTATTAAAACTAAAATGGTGGATTTCATGTAGTTCAGAGAAATAAAAATTATAAATTCAAAAATTGAACCGGCAGCCATTTATAGAATAACTTGATGAATTCGAGAGGAATGAAATCTCTGTAGTAGGACGGGACACTCTTGTCTGTATCTAAATTGAAAAAAAGAGAGAGAGATCAATAATGGAAAAGTTGCTCAGTGAATACCAAAGCCGTATTTAACCCTGAGCTATTGAGCTCGGAGCTATCTTGAAGTGGCCTGTATAAATGGATAAATAGCATCTGAGTAGCTGTATTCAGTAATTGGAACCTATGATGTGCTAGCCTACAGAAAATAATTGCACCTTGGTACCAACAAGGCGGCAAGTTGGTCGGCGATGGCGGTGTGGACGTGAAAATAGTACTCTGCTTTTTGTGATGTCGGTGACTGGCGTCCTCATCGTCCCGATATCCATGGAGCCTAGGCTCATGCATGGTGTTGTGCTGAGCGCCACTACCACCGCGGCTCTCATCGCCCCAACCAAGCACAACGATATGGCCATACCGGCACACTTGGAGTCTGATCTCACCCTGCAAAGAATGATGTTGCACGCACACCAAGGCGCTGCACCGAAATGGCCATCTCCAGGCCGTGCTCGAACCACTCTGTGGCTACATTACCACCGACCAGCATATGCTCACATCACATACCCCAAGATCTGATGCAGCTGGGACTGGGAGGATTCATTTATAGGGGAAGATTGTATTGGGATAGGCCGTAGACGTTTCACCATCTGGATATGCATGGCTTGGTGCATGGTGGCTAGTGGGGACATTTTAATGCATGCGTGATGATGGTTAGTGGAGAGCTCAGGAGACAGGAGGCAGGAATGGTGGGGGAGGCAGGACGTCCATGTGTATCACTTTCTGGAGTTGGGGAAGAGAACGGCCATGGGGGATGGTGGTGAGACGCTTTGGTTGGCCGCACCTACGTGACTTGAATGTTAGTGAGTTGCGGGTCATGTCGATGACATGGCTTAACGAAATCGCAGAGAATTCAGCTAGTGGGTTCCTCGTGTTTAGATATAATAGATAGTGATTTAACCATATAAATTGAGCAACTTTAGTTATTCAGCATAGTTGAGCAAGGTTCTCATGTTATTATATGCAAGTGACCAATTTAACCAGATCAATTAGAGGGGCCGGAATCAGTATTCGTGGACTTTACACGTAACTGATGACATCGTTGCGTAAAGGCATTTACTAATTTTCCAGGAGATGTCATTTTCTTGTAAGAACAAGTGCTTGGAAGTTCACATTTAAGAAAGAACAATGCTGTCTGCATAATTAGTTAGATTGAGGGAACTGTGTACATGTTTGCTACTTTATGCCTCTGGCTCCCTATCCCAGTTCTGCATAAACATATTGCTTCCCATTATCAATTATTGAGTAATTTATAATTTTTCCAGGGTTTAAGTCAAAATCACCTATTTCGGTGAGTTCTTTTTTTTTTAGAATTATTTCGGTGAGTTCTGAATAAGATAATACGGGTAAAAAATTCTGTTAAATTCATATTCTTAGTCAAGTTTAGTGTTAATATAACAGGGGGTCCAGCTGTACATGGAATTTCCACTCGAGTCCTCTTCCGGCTTCCGCTGAACAAACAGGTGCTGGTCTTGACGTCATGGAACACGTGTGCTCAGAAAACCGTCGTCACGCATGAGTGTCTCGGCACCTGCTGATGTCCGTCCCGTCTATAAAACTGCGCGAGGAGAAGCGCATGCTGCATCGGCAGTAGCATACAAGCAGACCATCAGCAGCAAGAAAAAAAAAAAGGCCTCCACGCCGCAAACTCCACCACCGCCTTCTCTTCGTCGTCCCGTTGCTCGCCAAGAAAAAAAAAAAAGAGAAAACCCATATGGAGGACTACCATTTCCACTGCTTCCAAGCTTCTTGGGAGACCGAGCCTTTCTTGAAGGTGGGGCTCCCAGTCCACGGCGCATCCCACACCCTCACCGTAAGCGTGCCATCGTCACAGTGGCGACGCCACGCGCCCCACGACAACGGCAACACCATCGGCGAGTGCGGCCACCATTTCCTCGACGCCTGCGGCCGATGCGGCCGGCTCCTTGGCCGGAATAAGGACATCTTCATGTACAGGTAGTAAGACGACCCTGGCTAGCTAGTGTGTCAAGTAACGTTACATGGCGAGTAACTACCGTCCTTGTTTCTGAGTTCTGCCCGCGTTTAATTTGGACGGTGCAGGGGCAACACCCCGTTCTGCAGCGAGGAGTGCCGGCAGCAGGAGATGAACGCCGACGAGGCCAAGGAGAGGAGGAGGTCGTCCAAGCAGCCTGCTGCTGCCGCCGACGCCGCCAACAGGGGGCGGAAGCAGCAGCGGTAGAGCAGCGATTCACAGACGATCCAGGTCTGGGCACTGTCGATCGTGCCTTGAGCACTACGACGACGACGCCAGAGGAACACGCGCGACGACGATCACGCAGAGATGGGTTGGCCGCCGAGTTTTGTTTGGAATTTTCCACACTAGTGCATGTGTTTGTTCCGTTTGCTCGGCGCAACCAGTGCACGCGCGCAAGTGTGCAACTGGTATGTACTGTATATGTGTGGTGCATTGATCTGTGTGTACTCCAACATTTCTGTAGTATGGATTATGATTTACGATAAACAATGTAGCAAATACAAATTGTGAAATACTTGATCATTTTTCACGTGGACCGATCTGGGCACTTCTTCCCTCTCCTCCGTCTCTGACGTCCCCATCAACGAAGGCGCCGGTGGCGGGGTCAGATCGACGCCTGGTGGTGGCCAAGGCACCCCTAGGATGGAGGACGACGTTTGTACAACGAAGCCGTGGCTATGATGACCTGATGGGCGCCCGATCTGATCTGTATGGCGGCGAATTGCGAGATCAGCTGGCCATGGCTGGTTACGCGGCGAGCGGTGCAGGCATAGGGCGATCCAGAGTGTTGGCGGCTGCGGCGGTGCCGTGCTTTGATGGTGGTGCGCCAGGAGTGCGGCGGCGAGGTGGTATGGCTGTGGTACAACAAGAGCATGGAGGAAAATAGTTGCAACACCGGTAGCGGTGGTCTGTGTTGGTGTTCGGGGGCGGTGCTCTACCGGTCCCTTCCCACACAGTTGTACCTGCTACAGCGGTAGTGGGTAGCGCCAGTGCTGATGGTGGTTTCGACTTTCGCAGGCGGCATCCATATTTGATAGTTGGATCCAATGATAGTTCATGTCGCTGTTGTATGGCGTAACGGCATGGCTCTTGAAGGCAGCGACAATGCTACAATGTTTTGACGGCGATGACGCCTATGGGCGTCATTTTTCTCACTAGAGGCGTCATCGTGTCCTTGATGAGGATCTCCCCTGGTGAAAACCCAACACCTGTGTCTCTGGTGGACGATGATGGCGTTGTTGGATGTCATATGCTTGTTGGAGACGTCGCTTTTAAAAGATCATATGGGTTGTCGGCTTTGGTGCCGGCATCGTTTTGGTGGGTCCCTTGCACATACACCAGGCACTTCGTACCGTTGCCAGATTACAGTATTCGAGGTCTCCAATTGCGATCGGCGTCCTACGTTCTTTCAGCATCCTCTAGATCTGATAGATGTGTTTAGCATCATTTTATTGACTTTGTGGTCATATCCAAGGCAAGTCAGAGTTCCTTATTGGAGATATAATTTTTTATCAGTTTGTTTTAGTTATACCAGTGTTCTCAAGTGACATATGTCTTACCTGTATCACTGGGTGTCTTTTGTAATAATTATGGCCTGCTGTATCCTCACGAGAGGATGACTGAAGCCGAAAATATACTTTCCATTGTTAAAAAATACAGTAATAGTGTCCCATCCGGTTGCTTGAATCAACCGAAAATCTAGCTACCAAAAGCTAGACATGGTGTATATGTATGCCTTTATTTTGTGGTGAAAAGGTCTATAGCCTAACTAGTTACGAGAGCCTCAGTAGCGCCACGGTCCTGGATTGGACTTTCTATTTGAGTGAATTTTTTAGAATTTAAGAACGTTATGCTTTCAGTAAATTTTGCCCAATAACCATCTGAACCAAATCATCCCTCCTTGGAGACTGTCCATGTAAAATGGTCGAAGTATACGTGCATTTTTGAGGATTCAAGCTCAGAACCTAAACGATCGCGTAACTCTTTCATTCAACTAGACGACACCCCGTGTGGGAATTTGCAGTGTTGTATGTGTAACAAAAAATTCAAATGGCACATATTGTACTCTGCTTTTTGTGGTGATGGTGACGGGCGCCCTCATCATCCTGCCATCCATGGAGCCTAGGCTCTTGCATGGTGTTGTGCTGAGCGCCACTACCACCGCGGCTCTCATCGCCCCAACCAAGCACAACGATATGGACATATTGGCACACTTGGAGTTCCATCTCACCCTATGATGTTGCGCGCAAATCAAGGCGCTGCACAGCAATGGCCATCTCCAGGCCGTGCTTGCCGCTGAGCCACTCTGTTCCTGCCTCCAGGGTGACAAAAGTAGAATGCATAAATAGCCTTATATGCGTACCAGGAACAGTCGCACATATAGGATGACAAATTACAAAGAGTATCATTACCCTGTTTATTACATAGCGAACCAATATTTATTACAGAGTATTACGCATAAACAATAAATAACTAAGATATCTTTATTGCGGAAGCTCCACACAGGGACACGTCAACTGGTGAATACCAAGCCTAGTACTCATCACGATAGCTTTCATTCCAACCTTCATCTGTTACCCATTCGGGATTTTCTAAAATTGAAAGTAAAGCAAGCGTAAGTACACAACCGTACTCAACAAGCATAACATGGGTTAATGAGGCTCAAATAAGCTGACACGGTTTGTCTGCATTTAGCTTTAATAACTTAATCATATTGAAGCATAGCATCAAGGTAGTGATAATTCCCATATTCTCATGATCCAAATAACATTAACCAGTGTGTAGCAATAACGACATTAAGATGCACACATTAACAATTTGAAAACCATTATCTTTTGTAAATGTGTCAAGGCCTCCCTAACCGAAGGGCACGGACAATATATTGATTTAAACTCTGATCAGAGGTGTACACTTTCACTGTGAGTCATGTTTTGCTACTGAGTGGACTTATAACTTCCAAACCACCACAAAACATATAAAGCCTCCTATAGGTTCTCCTAACCAATCAGAGATACGAAAATACGTTGTGTGTAGAAACTCCCCTTCCAATATGGCATAATCCTTTTCGGCTATACTCATAAGGACAGAGGCATTCCTATACCCCAACTTGTAGACCACTAGTCAGCTAGAAAAGGGCCTACAAGTGACTAGAGCCAGAGCCATATAGCCCTCACAGTTGTACGGATTCTCCATGATAAATCACTTACAGACAAGAGTCCATGTTTGTTAAGTCATAGTTTTCGTTGATAGCATAACACACATCAAGTTATAAGATCATGACCATTAGAGCACTAGCATCATAACTGATCCATGCTATACTTGCCTTGATTCACAAAGTCCTGCTGATCCTATGTATCCTCAAAGTAGCTTTGCTTAGCAAAAACCTCACCGTCTGAACTCGACATTAACAATCAACACCAGACAATCCAATCGAGCATACATACACGAAGCAAACAAAGAGTTATTAGAGGAACAGTATATCAATCTCATCAAAATAGAAGAAAAAGTTTATAAAACTATTCTACTCATTTCTACGATCAAACAGACGTCAAGTTCACCGAAAACAGAATTATAACGACAAAGATATGAATTTTCAAAGATTTCCTGTAGATAAATAAATACTTTAAATATAGACTAAAAATATAAAGTTTTCAAAATACTTCAGCAGTAGCACCACTACGTAGATTACGAAATTATGAATCTAACGGAATTTGAACGGACCAAATCGGAGTTAAAACGTGAAAGATATAAGCCTTTGAACATAGTGGCAAAACTGTAAATAGATAAATACGTATTTTAAACTGAAAAGAGAAAATACATTTTCCAGAGAAGAAAACGTATTCTGTAAGCTGTTACAAGGCAAATACGCTTTCCAGTGGATAAAGCGTATTATGGATCTGTTAAGCCGAAATTACGTTTTCTACTAGAGAAAACGTATTCTGTCGAAACCGCCAAGGGTTCTTAACAGATTACATAGAACTCCGAGGGGTTTTCTGCAAAACCGCCATGCGAAGGGTTACGGGCTGTTTCTGGCCGTCCGATTCAAAACTAACGGTGCAGATCAATCGAGGCAAACGGCCTCACCGGGGACGACGGCCGACACAGAGGCGGACATCGCTGGCGATGAGAAAAGCTCGTCGGCGTTCACACATACCGTGGTTCCGGCCACCATTAGCATCGAGACCGGTACCATTCGAACGGGGAGCTCACGCCGTGCTCACCTGTGGAGAAGATGGAGATCGAGAGGTGTCGGGGTCGGCGAGTGGCTCGGAGAGGCGGACGGCGGCCAACTGCATACGGAAGGCACGGGTTAGATGAAATTGCACCAGAAGGATGGCACCAACGTGCGCAGGAGATCGAGGCGGAGCTTGCCGGCCAATTTCTTGCTCCGGTGGAATTTGGCGGCGGCTAGGGTTCCGGTGTCGCGGCGGCTTGAGCGAAGCGAGGCGGCGCTGGCTAGGGTACGGAGGGAGAGATTGCAGTGTGGACTTAAGGCTTATATAGCCTGGAGGGTAAGGGTGTGACCCGGCGTGGCTTGGCGGTGCGGGTCGGTGTCGGGTTCAGCCTCCCGACTCGATGTCGAGTTGGAGGAGGAAGGAGATGGGGCGGGTCCCGCTTGTCAGCGACAGAGAGAGAGCGTGACGTGCGCGCGGAGCGGCCGGCTTGCTTGATGGGCTGTGGCCTATCGGCCCATGAGGGAGAAGGTGGCGCCCGCGGTGCCATGCTGGGCCGGAGGCGAAGCAGGCCACGCGGAGGGGAAAAGGAAGCCGCCCGTGCGTGGAGGAGAGCGGAGCAGGCCTGCCGAGCCACCTGGGCTGGTCGGGCCGAAAGCAGGAAAGGAGGAGGAGGGAAAAAATGAGTTTTGGTTTATTTGAAACCTTTTCAAATGCAAATTCAAATATATTTTGAATTTCAATTCAAAATTAAACAGCACCCAAGAAAAATATGCACCAGCATGAATGCTCAAACATGTTTCTACCATGATTCAACTTCATTTTCATAAAAACATTTATTTTGCCTAATTATTTAATCACCATATATTCATTTTGCCATTTTGAAAATTTTAAAAAAATCTAGGGTGTTACAATTCTACCCCCCTTAAGAGAATCTCGTCCTCAAGATTGGATTTTGCTTACTCAAACAACTGCGGATAAGCTTCCTTTAATGCATCCTCTATTTCCCAAGTTGCCTCAGCCTTTGAGTAACGATTCCACTGCACCTTGCACATCTTGATAACCCGGCTTCGGATAACCTTTTCAGCGGTATCCAAGATTCTTACTGGAAACTCTTCATACGTAAGATCATCCTTAACCGTAAGGTCCTCCAAAGGTAAGTGCTCCTTCTCAGGTACACACAAACACTTCTTAAGTTGCGACACATGGAACACATCATGCACACCAGCTAAACTCTCTGGCAACTCCAACTGATAAGCCACTTCACCACGTCTCTTTAAAACTTTAAAAGGACCAACATACCTTGGTGCTAGTTTTCCTTTCTGGTTAAACCTCTTCACACTTCTCATAGGAGACACCTTCAAGTACACGTAATCACCTTCCTTGAATGTCAATTCCCTTCTCCGGGTATCTGCATAACTCTTCTGACGAGATTGTGCTATCCTCAGATTCTCCCTAATAACTCGTACCTGTTCTTCTGTGGTTCTCAGAACATCTGTCCCAAATAATTGACTTTCCCCAGTCTGATTCCAAAACAATGGTGTCCTGCACTTATGCCCATACAGAGCTTTAAATGGTGCCATCTTGAGACTCTATTGATAACTGTTATTGTATGAGAACTCTGCATAACACAAATTCTTATCCCAACTGGTACCATACTGTAATGCACAAGCTCTCAGCATGTCCTCCAAAATTTGATTAATCCTCTCAGTTTGTCCATCAGTCTGTGGGTGATAGGCTGTACTAAAGTTCAACTTTGTTCCTAACGAACTATGCACTGCTTCCCAAAAATGAGATGTGAATTGAGTACCTCTATCAGACACGATCTTCTTTGGAACATCATGCAAACACACGATCCTTTCCAAATACAGTGTAGCCAACTGAGGTCTAGTATAGGTGGTCTTCACAGGCAAAAAGTGAGCGACCTTAGTCAGCCGATCAATTATTACCCAGATAGAATCATAACCTCTCTTTGTATGGGGTAAACTTGTTATAAAATCCATACCGACCTCTTCCACTTCCATTCAGGTATCTTCGTTGGCTGCAATAATCCCACTGGTCTTTGATGTTCTACTTTCACCCGTAGACAAGTATCACATAAAGCAACATACTCTGCTACATCCCTCTTCAAACCAATCCACCAGTACTTTTCCTTGAGATTCATATATATCTTAGTACTTCCAGGATGGATAGAATAAGCTGACTCATGTGCCTCACGCAGAATTGTCTGACAAAGCCTTTGACCTCCAGAACACATATCCGGTTACCATACCATAAGGTTCCTTCCTCATCAATGCGAAAACCAGGTGCTTTCCTTTATGCTAACTTCTTCACTATATACTTTAGATCCTCATCTTCCAACTGATCCTTGCGAATCTCTTCCTCTAAGGTTGGTGTCACCTCTATCTCCATGGCATTAGTAACAATAGTAAGGTTCAATTGAGCAAACTCTACACACAATAGATCAGATTCAGGTGTCGTCCAAAGCTCATTAGCATGCTTCTTTCTACTAAGTGCATCGGCCATGACATTTGCCTTCCCAGGATGGTAATACATATCAAAATCATAATCATTCAACAATTCCAAACAATGGCGCTGTCTCATGTTCAAATCAGACTAGGTAAAGATGTACTTCAAACTCTTGTGATCAGTGAAAATATCAGTCTTGTGCCCAATCAGATAGTGTCACCAAATCTTCAGAGCATGAACACAGCTGCTAGTTCTAGATCATGAGTAGGATAATTAAGCTCATGTTTCCTCAATTTTCTTGAAGCATAAGCAACAACTCTACCTTCTTGCATAAGAACACACCCTAATCCCAAACGAGATGCATCACAGTAGATTAAGAACTTCTTGCTTAGATCTGGTAATACCAACACTGGAGCTGTTGTCAATCTTTTCTTAAATTCTTCAAAACTAGCTTGACACTTGTCGGATCACACAAACTTGGCATTCTTCTCTAGTAATGTTGTCAATGGCTTAGCAGTCTTCAAGAATCCTTCAATGAATCTCCTATAATAACCAGTCAATCTAAGAAAACTGCAAATCTCACTAACATCTGTAGGCGGCTTCCAATCCAACACATCTTTCACCTTACTTGGATCCACCACTATTCCACCATTAGAAACAACATGGCCAAGGAAAGAGACTTCCTCTAACCAGAATTCACACTTGCTCTTCTTAGCATAAAGTTTGTGCTCTCTAAGCTTATGCAGGACTAGCCTCAAATGTTCTACATGTTCTTCCTTGTTCTTTGAGAATACCAAGATATCATCAATGAAAACAACAACGAACTTATCCTGGTACTCCATAAACACCTTGTTCATTAGGTACATGAAGTAGGCAGGTGTATTGGTCAACCCAAAAGATATAACTGTATACTCATACAACCCATATCTGATAGTGAATGTCATCTTTGGTATATCTGAATTTTGAATCGTCAACTGATGATAACCAGAGCGTAAATCAATCTTGGAGAACACACAAGCATCTCTTAACTGATCAAACAAGTCATCAATCCTGGGTAAAGGATACTTGTTCTTGATGGTAACCTCATTGAGAGAACGATAATCAACGCACATTCGTTGAGTTCCAACTTTCTTATCAACAAAAATCATAGGAGAACCCCAAGGTGATGCACTAGGACGAATGAAACCTTTCTCTTCTAATTCCTTTAACTGTTTCTTAAGTTCTTCTAGTTTATTAACCCCCATTCTTTATGGACGCTTAGCTATAGGTGCAGTGCCAGGTAATAACTCAATAATAAATTCAATATCATGGTCAGGTGGCATACCTGGCAATTCATCGGGGAACACATCCGGGAATTCCTCCACCACCTGATTCTGAGGATTTGCATTATCATCAAGCTGGTTCAGGATAGCTGTAGGTGGTGCTAGCATTCTGACATCAACACTGATTCTATCTCCTTTTGGTGTAGTCAGATCCACAACCCTCTCTTTATACTTTATCACAGCTTGGTGAGCTTCCATCCAATCCAGTCCTAGAATTAAATCAATACCAGATGCATTCAACACTACAGGGTTTGCTGAAAAGTCTACCCCCCTTAAGAGAAGTTTAGCTAAGGGGCAGTAGTAAGAAGCTGGTATAGCACCCCCCGGTGAATTTACTACCATATGGTTCTTCATGGCTACAACTGGTATGCTATGATTTCTAACAAATGCTTGCGAGATGAAGGAATGCGAAGCTCTAGAATCAAAAGGTACAGTAGCAGAGATAGAGTTGATGTTGAACGTACCCAGCATAACTTCTGATGCTTCCTGAGCCATCTCAGTGGACACATGATTCACCCTTCCATGACTGGCATAGGACTTCTGATTACCATTCTGCTGCTGAGGTGTGTGTGGGTTTGATTTCCGGGGGCAGCGATTAGCATAGTGCCCAGGCTCACCACAATGATAACACAACTGAGGAGTATTGGGACTATCCTTAAGAGGCGTGTTGTTGGGCGCAGTAAGGCATGGAGTTTGATTTCCAAATTGCTGCGATGGCCGTTGATTCCCTTGCTGCTGGTAATTCCTATTCTTGCGCTGAGTATGCTGACCTGGTATCTCTGGCTGACTGGTCCCTGGAACCTCTGCTGGAAACCTTGATGAAAGTTAGAGCAGAAATGAGAATTGTTTCCAAAGCCCTGTCCATTCATCTTCCTCTTCTTGTCCTGTGTCAGGCGTTCATTATCCAGCACAATAGCACTATTCACCAATTCTTCAAAGGTGTCATATTTGTTGCCCTTTAGTTGCAATCTGAGCTCATAGTATATGCCATTTAGGAAATGACACCTCTTATCAAGGTCCCTTATATCTTCATGGGGAGCGTAGCGAGCCAACTCCTCAAACTTAGCATGATACTCACTCATAGTCATAGAGCCCATCTTGAGATTCCTGAACTCCTCTACCTTCTGTTCCTTTAACCCTTTATGAACGTGGCGAGCCAAGAAATTCTCTTTTAACTGCTCCTAGGTAATAGCAGGAGCATTGTGAGGATGTGCAGCTTGGTATGACTCCCACCAGGTCTGAGCAGCTCACTGGAGTTGCCCCAAAGCATACAACACTTTCTCAGCATCATTGCACTATGCAAGATTCAACTACTTCTCCACAACATGCAACCAATCTTCAGCATCCAGAGGGTTAGTAGTATGGGTAAACACAGGGGGGTGACCTTGCATAAAGTCCTTGCATTTATCCCTTGGTGGTTGAGCATGTGGTAGCCCTCCAGCTTGCATGATCTGCACAAACTGGGTCATAGTCTGCATCAGCTGCATTTGTGCCTCTCTAATTTCCTCATTGGTAACATGTCCAGCACCACGACCTCTAGCACGGTTACCTCTTCCATCCCAAGCAGCCATCTGTATTCCAACCCAAAAATCAAAGCTTAGAGAGATTCCGGATAAAAATCACTTATATGAAAATAAGGATTGCAAAACTAAAAATTTCTAGGCGAGCTTCAATTTTAGCAGTATAGAAAAACAGTCATATCTCAAGATCCAAGTATCAAAAGGAGACATTCTATACATGGTTGGAAAGGTTAAGAAATTATCTACAACTTCTATTCAGACCATATTACCAGATTTTGTCATCTAAGCCATCGAATTAATCAAAAACAGTAACTATTTAGAAATTCCAGATAGCACTGAATATCAGATTGTGACAGGTATAACTTCCAACTCAGAACTGATATCGACATGATTCTTATAGGAACTGTTAGATAAAGAAGTCTAATTTCATCCAAAAGAATCTCATACTCATTGGATAAACCAATTTCGAGATATAACCAAAATATCATAGGTTGCTCAGAAAACAGCAAGGATGGAGACAGGATAAACCAACCCAACTTAACTTATTCAAACTTTAACCTTAATATACTTAACTAAGGAACTTGTGGACATGCCCACAAAGCTCCAGCACTCACAAAAAAATCCAAATCATCCATATTACATAATCATAATTCATCAAGCACGCAAGGTTCACACACACTAGAATGACACGACTAACTTGACTCACGATACTAATAACGTGTCTATTACATAAGGGTTTTCAAGCTAAGGTCGAAGCTCATGGTCCAACCGTTCATAAATCTTTGGTTGTCTAGTCATGCTTTTGAGCCTATCAATTTCTTTTTGCTTCTCCTTAAGCTTCTGCTCCAGCTGCTCCACCGTGCTTACCATGCGCTGATGCTTGAGCATCATGTCACACGCAAAGTGTGCCAATTCCCATGACTCAGGTGGCAAATCTTGAGGATTCATCATACCCCATCCATCCTCCATTCTGTGGTCAGTGCGAGGCAAATAGCGAAACTCATCGTCTCGTATATTCCCAAAGCGATGTCCATGGAGAGCAATCCAGGCTGTAAATGCAGCATCCTCAATGCCGTCCACTTGAGTTGGGCTAGGACCAAGATGCTCATAAATAATCTCTATGTTGTAAGAGTTTTGCATCTCTTCTAGGGAACATATAGCCATATTTGTCTCCCAGTAAGTACCTTCCAATGGATGGGTGTGTTGGAAACAAGTGTATTGCACAGCAGGGTCCCAATCAGCATAATAGTCATGAAGAAGCTTCATGAGTCGTATATGCGATCTGGTGTGGCACTCCGGCACGCGAGAGATATTCACAGTCCATCCCATAGGAGCGTACGGTCCACCTCCTCCAGCAGAACCACTAGTAGACGGCGGTGGGGATTGACCATCATCTTGAACAGCTTCCAGCTCTTCTTCTTCAGAAGCTTCCATTGGTTCTTACTCTTCAGCTTGAGGTGATGTAGGCACCGGGGTTGGTGATGGAGGAACAACTTCTCTAGTCTCCAGGTGGTTGAACAGATCACGATACGCAGCAGCAGTCATGCGACGAGTATAAGGAGACATCTACAAGATTTAGACATGAGTTAGAGTGGAGTCAAGATTTTCTCAATAGAGTAACTATAAGAGCATAAAAATTAAGAAAATAACAAGGTTAAAGTTAAGAAGCATGAAACTAGTGAAACAAAGGAGACTAAGAACGACCCTTCTATCTAGGCTTGCGTCCTACAGTTAACACGGCTCTGATACCAACTTATCACACTCTACTTTTAAGGATAAAAGTAGAATACATAAATAGCCTTATATGCGCCCCAGGAACAGTCGCACATATAGGATGACAAATTATAAAGAATATCATCACCCTGTTTATTACATAGTGAACCAATATTTATTACAGAGTATTGCGCATAAATAATAAATAACTAAGATATCTTATTGTGGAAGCTCCACACATGGACACGTCAACTGGTGAACACCAAGCCTAGTACTCATCACGATAGCTTTCATTCCAACCTTCATCTGTTATCCATCCGGGATTTTTAAAAATTGAAAGTAAAGCAAGCGTAAGTACACAACCGTACTCAACAAGCATAACATGGGTTAATGAGGCTCAAATAAGCTGACACGGTTTGTCTGCATTTAGCTTTTATAACTTAATCATATTGAAGCATAGCATCAAGGTAGTGATAATTCCCATATTCTCATGATCAAAATAACATTAACCAGTGTATAGCAATAACGACATTAAGATGCACACATTAACAATTTGAGAACCATTATCTTTTATAAATGTGTCAAGGCCGCCCTAACCGAAGGGCACGAACAATATATTGATTTAAACTCTGATCAGAGGTGTACACTTTCACTGTGAGTCATGTTTTGCAACTGAGTGGACTTATAACTTCTAAACCACCACAAAACATATAAAGCCTCCTATAGGTTCTCCTAACCAATCAGAGATACAGAAATACGTTATGTGTAGAAACCCCCTTCTAATATGGCATAATCCTTCTTGGCTATACTCATAAGGATAGAGGCAGTCCTATACCCCAACTTCCAGACCTCTAACCAGCTAGAAAAGGGCCTACAAGTGACTAGAGCTAGAGCCATATAGCCCTCACAGCTGTACAGATTCTCCATGATAAATTACTTACAGACAAGAGTCTATGTTTGTTAAAAGTCATAGTTTTCATTGATAGCATAACACACATCAAGTTATAAGATCATGACCATTAGAGCACTAGCATCATAACTACCCAATGCAACCCAAAAGGTTCAAGGAATCAGGATATCAAAGCTAGTTATAATCTCTAGGTCATCAAAGACACATGCAAATGAATTATCATTTACAGTGAATAGGTAACAAGGATGATCCATGCTATACTTGCCTTGATTCAAAAAGTCCTGCTGATCCTGCTGATCCTCAAAGTAGCTTTGCTTAGCAAAAACCTCACCGTCTAAACTCGACATTAACAATCAACACCAGACAGTCCAATCGAGCATACATACACGAAGAAAACAAAGAGTTATTAGAGGAACAGTAAATCAATCTCATCAAAATAGAATAAAAAGTTTATAAAACTATTCTACTCACTTCTAAGATCAAATAGACATCAAGTTCACCGAAAACAGAGTTATAACGACAAAGATATGAATTTTCAAAGATTTTCTGTAGATAAATAAATACTTTAAATATAGACTAAAAATATAAAATTTCTAAAATACTTCAGTAGTAGCACCACTACGTAGATTATGAAATTATGAATCTAACAGGATTTGAACGGACCAAATCGGAGTTGAAACGTGAAAGATATAAGCCTTTGAACATAGTGGCAAAACTGTAAATAGATAAATGCGTATTCTGAAACTAAAAAGAGAAAATACATTTTCTAGAGAAGAAAACGTATTCTGTAAGCTGTTACAAGGAAAATACGCTTTCCAGTGGATAAAGCGTATTATGGATCTGTTAAGCCGAAATTACGTTTTCCAGTAGACAAAACGTATTCTGTCGAAACCGCCAAGGGTTCTTAACAGATTACATAGAACTCCGAGTGGTTTTCTGCAAAACCACCACATGAAGGGTTACGGGCTGTTTCTGGCCGTCCGATTCAAAACTGACGGCGCAGATCGATCGAGGCGAACGGCCTCACTGGGGACGACGGCCGACACGGTGGCGGACATCGCCGGCGACGAGAAAAGCTCACCGGCGTTCACACAGACCGTGATTCCGGCCACCATTAGCATCGAGACCGGTACCATTCGAACGAGGAGCTCACGCCGCGCTCACCTGTGGAGAAGATGGAGACCGAGAGGTGTCGGGGTCGGCGAGCGGCTCGGAGAGGCGGACGTCGGCCAACTGCATACGGTGAGGGCACGGGTTAGATGAAATTGCACCAGAAGGATGGCACCAACGTGCGCAGGAGATCGAGGCGGAGCTTGCCGGCCAGTCAATGACGTAGAAGACCCGAGGATTGCGGCCAATTTCTTGCTCCGGCGGAATTTGGCGGCGGCTAGGGTTCCGGTGTCGCGGCGGCTCGAGCGAAGCGAGGCGGCGCTGGCTAGGGTATGGAGGGAGAGATTGCGGCGCAGACTTAAGGCTTATATAGCCTGGAGGGTAAGGGTGTGACCCGGCGTGGCGTGGCGGCGCGGGTCGGTGTCGGGTTCGGCCTCCCGACTCGATGTCGAGTCGGAGGAGGAAGGAGATGGGGCGGGTCCCGCTTGTCAGCGACAGAAAGAGAGAGAGAGCGCGACGCGCGCGCGGAGCGGCCGACTTGCTTGATGGGCTGCGGCCTATCGGCCCATGAGGGAGAAGGCGGCGCCCGCGGTGCCATGCTGGGCCGGAGGAGAAGCAGGCCACGCGGAGGGGAAAAGGAAGCGGCCCGTGCGTGGAGGAGAGCGGAGCAGGCCTGCCGGGCCGCCTGGGCTGGTCGGGCCGAAAGCAGGAAAGGAGGCGGAGGGAAAAAAATGAGTTTTGATTTATTTGAAACATTTTTAAATGCAAATTCAAATATATTTTAAATTTTAATTCAAAATCAAACAGCACCCAAGAAAAATATGCACCAGCATGAATGCTCAAACATGTTTGTACCATGATTTAACTTCATTTTCGTAAAAACATTTATTTTGCCTAATTATTTAATCACCATAAATTCATTTTGCTATTTTGAAAATTTAAGAAAATCTAGGGTGTTACAAAGCGCATGCTGCATCGGCAGTAGCATACAAGCAGACCATCAGCAGCAAGCTAAAGCGCGCGTTCCACTACAGAAACGACCCATCTCTTTTATTCTTTCGCAGGTAGAGGAAAGGAAATGGCCGGCAGCAGGGAGAAGGCGGCAGCGGTGATGTAGAACAAGAAGGTGGTGCTGAGGAGGCACGTCACCGGGTTCCCCACTGAAGACGACATGGAGATCATTGTGGACACTATCGAGCTGCGAGTGCCGGCGGGGCTGACCGCCGTGCTGATCAAGAACCTCTACCTGTCCTGCGACCCCTGGATGCGCACCGAATGAACAACGGTGCCTCCGTGCCGGCCTCCAACTTTGTGATCGGAGAGGTATGTACGCATCGCAATTAGTCTCTTGTTACCGTAACTGGATGGAGTTATAGGATCAGAGGTGATTATATTCATCAATCAGGCCATGGTCAATTACGGTGTGGGCAAGGTGATCGACTCGACGCACCCGGAGTTCAACGCCGGTGACCTCGTTAGGGGGATGAGTGGATGGGAGGAGTACACACTCGTCACTCAGCCGGAGTCCCTGCACAAGATCAACCACTCCGACCTGCCGCTCTCCTACTACACCGGCGTTCTCGGTCAGCAACCTTATGACCGCATGCAGCATACATTTTTTCATTTCAACATCTGATACTAATTACTGACTGACAATGCGATTCTGGAACGACCACTACATTGCAGACATGGCTGGGCTCACCGCGTACGCCGGGTTCACCCAAGTCGCCAGGCCAAACAAAGGTGATTTCGTGTTCGTCTCGGCGGCGTCGGGCGCCGTGGGACAGATCGTCGGGCAGCTGGCAAAGATCGCCGGCTGCTACGTGGTCGGCAGTGCCGGCTCCGACGAGAAGTAAGCCTCCTCAAGACCAAATTCGGCTACGACGACGCCTTCAACTACAAGTCCGAGACCGACCTCAGCGCGGCGCTCAAGCGGTGCTTCCCTGATGGCATCGACATCTACTTTGACAGTCGGCGGTGTGACGCTCGACGCCGCGCTGCTGCACATGCGGCAGGGCGGCAGGGTCGCCGTCTGCGGGATGATCTCGCAGTACAACCTGGAGGAGCAGGACGGCCTGCGCAACCTGTACTACATCATCGCCAAGTCCATCAGGGTGGAGGGTTCAACTTCAGTCTCTTCTTCCATCTACTATCTCATTAAATCTGCATACGTAGATATAATAAATAAATAATAATAAACAAAATATTTTATCCTACCACCGTCCCGTGGCCGTCCCCTGCTCTCCTAATTTGTCCCTGGCGGCGCCCGGCTCCACCACCGAATAGGATGGCAACCGTCGACGCTGTGCCATCGAAGCTCATCTGCATCTAGACCACAGACAGAACCAACAAGGACGATCGGGGCTAGAGCAAGCGAACAAGAGCGGGCAATGGCTTCACGTCATCCTCTGTGATGGGTAAGAAAACTAATCTGATCATTATCTTCTCGGATGATCGAGATGGCGCTGGACCGCGAGAGGTGTGGCGATATGAGTAGCTCACACATCACCGGTAGATTCCGGCCTGCCGGTGCCGAGCTTGCCCGTGATGTGAAGATAGGAGGCAGGAAGTCGTCATGGTCGTCAGACGCACGCGAGCTCATGAGTACATGTAGCGTACGTGTACTCATGTTGACGCATGCATATGCGCGTGACAGATGCGAACATGAAGGATGCCTATGCCACGACTCCACACAGCAACGTTGGCACCGGCCGCACTGCAGGCTAAAGGTATGGCTATCTCTCCTAGGATACACTAAATTTGGCCATCCCATAGCTATAATTTAATTTGTCTTCTCTAAGTAGTTATTTTATTAAAATTTTAGGTAAGATTTGATAAGGGAAAGAATTGTAAAAAATGAAAGCAAGAGTCTCTCATATAATTCTTATATGAAACTTTTTTTGTCCTAGAATGCACTAAATTTGGTCATCCCATAACTGTAATTTAATTTATCTTCTCTGAGTACTTATTTTATATTGTTTAAAATTTTCGGTAAGATTTGACCATGGAAAGAATTGTGAAAAATGAAAGCAAGAGTCTCATATAATTCTTATATGAAAATTTTTTTGTTCACTTTAATATAACTTGATTAGGTTACTTGGAGTTTACATGTTGATGATGCTGAAAATGTAGAGCACCATGATCCATAGAGTTATCAATTAGGCCTATATGAAAAAACCAAAACCTCCACAATTATAAAAAATAAGTAACTAATCACATAATATTCTTTTTATAAATTATCTTGACCCCTAAGTTTGCAATTGAAGTTAGCCACATAAGGAATTATGAAAGACAATGTAATGTAATATATACCTTTTCCAAAAAAAAATGTAATATATATACCTATATAATTTGTACCTAAATTATCTCTCTCAACCATTACAAAAAACAAAATTTTCTCTAATCTACATGTAAATTCTGTCATATTCTATTTTGAAAAATAAAGAATGTAACTTATGATTCACATTATGTTATATAATAAAAATCATGACAATAAAACAAGGATTATTAGTTTAATAAAACAATATTAATACTTTATACTAAATTCAACATCTTGAGTGACATGGTATGCTCAAACAACTATTTATGACAAAAGCAGAAAGTGAAAATATATATTTTCATGATATCACATAAAGTGGTAAGAGTATAATTTTAAGTTATTTTCATCTAAGCACATATCATGTTAGAAAAAAGATTAATCCTAAAAAGTATTTCTCATGTAACTGCTATAAACAAAAAATCCATATCCTAAAATTGGTAGACTATAGTAACCTTTTGTAAATAAAAGTGGTTGTGCTGAGCAATTAATAAGCTCACAATTTTGGAAAAAAATAAATAAATCAAAGTTTAGGTTCATGTCCTCAAAATATAGACCCTAGCTAAAGTCGTCGGAGTTTAAGAAAATGTTTCAATAAACGTATATTTAGGTTAAACAGAGGTCCTTTGTAAAGAAACAAGCTGATGGATAAGGATGAAAATACTTAAAAGTCAATAAGTGGTAGATTATCAAAACTAAATATAGACTAGAGAGATCCTAATATAGCTATTATTTTAGAACATTAGCCAAGAGAAGAAATATTTAATATAAATAATTTTAATAGTTAGTATCTCTTAAGATTCTAACCCGTGTGGGAGCATGGGTTGATAAACTAGTTTTTAGTTTTTTAATCTTACACCTTTTTAATTATAAATTATGAAAATTTCTATCCGCTCCATATTTCTTTCGCCTTCCCGGTCGTATGTCGGACCGTGTCCGGCACTTGAACCGTATCTGTAAGTTCCGTTAGCAACAGAAGAAAAAGAAACATGGAGATAATAGAAATAAATAAAGGGTTCTAAATATAAATATATCAAAGAGAAAAAACAGGTGGAAGGTTTCTAATAAATTTTGAAATAGATAGAAGATCTTGATGCAAATTAGACCTCTCTCACAGTGCCTCGACTAGGCTAATTCCACGTAGTTGGACCGACTTCATTAAGCCTTTTTCTTTTTTCCTTTTAATTTTAGATCTTGCAAAATTCACAAGAAAACATAGAAAATACCTAAACTATATTTTTCTATAGGTGTGTAAAGTCAACCATACACATGTTGTTTACGTATAGGTTCGGCAATGACCGAGTAAGTACTAAAAACTGACCCGGAATACGTAGAGTGGTTGAAAGAGTACGGGCCTTTCACTTCATTTTCGTTGTATGGTTCCTACCCACGGCCAACCTCGGTACGTAACGTCTACTTTTTAGCACTTATTATTATGTTTATTTATGCATTAAGTTTTAAGAAGAAATATACACCATATGATATAGTTTGATTAGAAATAAAACTGATTTTTTGTTAAAAAACATGAATTAGTCAAATGATATAATTATTTTTTCTTCCGTTGTAACGCACGGACATGTATGGTAGTAGTACTCCAAATGTAAACCGCGCTCTTCCCCTGCTGTCCTCGTTCCGTTATAAACTACTTCCATGTATCTCACCCACCCAACCGCAAAGTCGCAAACTCCACCACCGTACCTTCTTCCTCCTCCATTTCCTTGCCATTCGCCACCAAGGAAAAAAAGAGAAACCCAGTCGAGGAAAACACCCCACGGAGGACTACCATTACCACTGCTTCCAAGCTTCTTGGGAGACCAAGGCGCCCTTCCTGAAGGCGGGGCGCCCATTCCATGGTGCCTCCCACACACTGAGCGTGCCGGCACCGTTGTCACAGTGGTGACGCCACACGCCCCACGACGAGGGCAACACCATCGGCGAGTGCGGCCACCACTTCCTCGACGCCTGTGGCGGTGTGGCCTACTGCTTGGCCAGAATAAGGACATTTTCATGTACTGGTAAGAACCTGTTAGACGTCAAGAGGCTACTCCCTCCGTCCCAAAAAAAATGACGCTATAGGATGCATACCGGTCAAATTTTCTCAACTTTGACTAAGTATATATAAAATACGTGCAATATTTTTATTTCCAAACAAATTTATTAAAAACTTAAATTTAAAAATCTTTCTAATAATACTAATTAATTAGCATAAATATTTATATATTTTAATATATAATTGCTGGTATTTTAAAAATGTTAATTTTTTAAAAAACGAAAATGATATTTATGTTGGGACGGAGGGAGTACACGCTAGTGTCAACTAACGTTCGCGAGAAGCCGCCGTGTTTATCTGAGTTCTGACTCTTGGTGTGCGCGTGTGGACGACGCAGGGGCGACACCCCGTTCTGCAGCGAGGAGTGCCGGCAGCAGATGGACGTCGACGAGGCCAAGGAGAGGAGGATAGCATCCAAGCAGGGTGCTGCTGCCGCCGCCAAGAGGGGGCGGAAGCAGCAGCGACAGACCACCAGTGACTCGCAGACGATCCAAGTCTGGGCGCTGTCGATCGTGTCGTGAGCACGCGCGACGACGACACGACACAGGATACAGGAACATGCGCGACGACGAGCACGCATGCATAGATGGTTGTGGCCGGGTTTTGTTTGGAATTTTCCGCATTAGTACTTCAGGTGTTTGTTCCGTTTGCTCGGCGCAACCGGTGCAGGCGCGCGTGCAACTGGTATGTATGTATTTATGTGTGTGCTGCGCATTGATCTTGTGTGCGTGTGTACTCCAACATTTCTGTTGTATATGGATTATGATTTACGATAAGCAATAGTAGCAAACACAAACTGTTGTATATGGATTATGATTGGGGTTGTGACCCAAAGTGCTTACAAACCCTGTATCATTCAAAAACAGGACATGTGCTAAGTCGAAGAAAAAATCAAAAATTGGTCTAGATGAAAGGAATTTTTTCGAGTTGTAATGGGGTTTACGGATCAAAAAAATATACTTTCCTATCTGACCTAACAAAAGAAAGCAACTTAGATTTCATTGCCTTATCAGAGATGGGTAGAGCCGATTTCCCACAACATACTTTAAATAAAATCTACGCTAGTAGAGATTTTCTTTGGCATTGTATGGCTTCACGAGGTCGATCTGGTGGCATGATTCTAGGTATTAATTTGACGACATATGATATTCATGCAATTGAGGAAGGGGATTTTTCTATTCGCTTTAAAGTACGTAATTAGGAAGATGATTTTAAATTTAACTTAATCTCTGTTTATGGCCCAGCTCAGGCGGAACACAAATCCAATTTTCCTTTCAGAAGTAGTGCGAGTATGTTCAAAAGATACTTTACCTATTATCATAGGTTGTGATTTCAACATTATTCGCAGTCTGAGGAAAAGAACAATAACAACTATAGTGACAGATGACCTTTTTTTTCAACGGAATGACTGATTCATTGAACCTTAGAGAAATAGATTTATCAGGACGAAGGTTTATTTGGGCAAGTAACTTACAAAATCAGACCTTTAAAAAACTAGACAGGTATTTAGTTTGCACGGAGTTTGAATCAAGGTATCCTCATACTACAATAACCGCTCTTTCTAGGGAGATCTTCGATCATACACCGTTACTTTGTTGTTCAAATAGTTCATCCTCAACTTACCAATCCCAATTTAAGTTTGAATTGGGTTGGTTGTTAAGAGATGATTCCTGTGAGCTAGTAAGTAACTTGTGGCATAGTGTCCCTAACTCCGGAACTCCTATTGAGAGGTGGCAAGCTAAGATCCGAAGGCTACGCCAGTACCTCAGAGGATGGGCGAAGGATGTAGGTGGAGCATATGTAAGAAGTAAAAGATGAGACTTTTAGATAAATTAGATGAATTAGATAAAAAGACAGAAAGCTACACTTTCAATGAAATAGAAGTGAATTTAAAACACATGTTAAAGGAAAGGCTGGCTGAATTACTCTGTGAAGAGGAATTAAAATGGTACCAAATGGCTAAAGTAAAATATTTACTAGAAGGGAATTCAAATACTAAGTATTACCATTTGTTGGTTAATGGTAGACATCAAAAAACTCGTATTTTCCAACTGGAAGATGGGAATAATATAATAACAGGTAATGCTTAGCTTAAACAGCATATTACCAGTTATTATAAGTCTCTTTTTGGACCATCAGATAATTCGGCTATCTCTATGGATGAGCATCGTACTGATGACATCCCCTAGGTGTCGGTAGAGGAAAATGAGTTTTTGACAGCCAATTTCATGGAAGAGAAAGTGAGGACTGCTATATTTCAAATGGAACATAATAAAGCTCTAGGACCAGATAGGTTTCCACCAGAGTTTTATCAGGTTTTCTGGAATTTGATCAAAGAACATCTGATGGCTCTGTTCACAGACTTTCATCTTGGCTCACTTCCCCAAAACAGTCTAAATTTTGGGTACAATAATCTTGCTACCTAAGCAGAAGGATGTGAAAGTGATTCAACAATATAGACTAATTTGTTCATTGAATGTATCTTTTAAAATTTTCAACAAAGTAGCGACGAAACAGACTATGTACCATAGCCCAAAAAGGTTATCAGACCTACACAGACTGTGTTTATTCCCGGTAAAAACATTATGGAAGGCGTAGTAATTTCGCATGAAGCAATTCATGAACTTCATTCGAAAAAGAAAGATGGAGTAAGTTTTAAAATAGACTTTGAGAAGGCATATGACAAGGTAAAATGGAGCTTTTTACAACAAACGCTAAGGATGAAAGGATTTTCATAAAAAATGGTGTAGGTGGGTACAACAATTCACATAAGCGGGTAATGTTAATATTAAAGTGAATGATCAATTGGTTCATACTTTCAAACAAAAAAGGGCTTGAGGCAAGGTGATCCAATGTCACCAATACTATTCAACATAGTGGCAGACATGCTGGCCTTACTAATAGCTCGAGCAAAAGAAATTAATGGGACAGGTCGAAGGGGTAATCCCCCATCTTATTCAAGATGGTCTATCCATACTACAATATGCGGATAACACGGTGATTTTTAAGAGTCATGATGTTGCGAAGGCGGTAAATATGAAATTAATTATTACCACCTTCACACAGCTATCAGGGCTCAAAATAAATTTTCACAAGAGTGAAATATTTTGTTTCGGTAAAGCAAAAGAACAAGAAGTGTTTTATTCACAATTATTTGGATATAAAATTGGGAGTTTCCCCTTTTGTTACCTTGGTCTACCTATGCATTTTAGAAAGTTGAACAACAAAGATTGGTAATTAAAGAGAAACAAATTGAAAAGAGACTTAGTGGTTGAAAAGGAAAAATGCTCTCAGTAGGTGATCGCTTAGTCCTAACAAAGATTGGTAATTAATAGAGAAACGAATCAAAAAGAGACATAGTGATGTTTATAATGTCCTTCTTTGAAATCCCAAAGGGTGTTTTAGAGAAAATTGATTGCTTTAGATCAATATTTTGTTGGAGAAATAATCAACACAAGCGTACATATATTAGCCAAGTGAAAAGTTTTGTGCCCACCGAAAATTCAAGATGGATTAGGTAAAAATTTAGATACGCAAAACAAGTGTCTGTGAGTAAATAGTTATTTAAGTTGTTAAATGAGGATTGCATGTGGTGGGAACTGATAAGAAATAAATACATTAAAAATAAGACCTTAGGTAGTTGCAGCAAGAAACCTACTGACTCACATTTCTAAAAGGTCTGATGAATGTTAAAGAGTCTTTTATGGGGTTTGGTTATTTCAAGGTGAAAGATGGATTACAAACATGTTTCTGGTTAGACACTTGGTTGGGTAATAAACTCTTAAAGGATAGGTTCCCAGTGTTATTCAATATTATAAGAAGGAAATAAGACGGCTCAAGTCTTTAGTTCATCACCACTTAATATCTCAATTAGACAAAATTTAGTGGGTGTGAATCTAAGGTATTGACATAGAATTGTTAATTCTATACAAGACATGAACTTACTACAGAAAAAGGACCTGTTCATATGGGCTTTACATCCATCGGGAATTTTTTCTATAAAATCTATATATGCTGCGTTAATTAACGATGGAACTAGAGTCTCACAAGATATTTGATAAATTAAAGTACCGTCAAAAATAAAAATCTTTTTATGGTACATAAAAAGAGGTAATCCTAACTAAGGATCACCTTGCTAGGAGTAATTGGAACAATGAAAAAAAGTGTGCTTTCTGTTATTTTTCAAAAACCATACGTCACCTCTTTCTAGATTATTATTATGCCAAATTCTTGTGGAGAGTGGTACATATGTTATTTGGATTATCATCCCCTACAAATATAAATGACTTATTCAATACATGGTCAAAAAGGACTAATGAGAATCAAAGTGCATTGTTATTAACTGTAGCGGCCTCGCTTTGTTGGTCCGTGTGGATAACAAAAACTGAAGTGGTTTTTGACAAATGTAAACCAAAATCTTTTTTGCAGACACTATTTAGGGAACTCACTGGCTACATTGGTGGGCGCAATTGCAGTTGCGTGAAGTTCTACGGGATGCATTAGTATCAGTCAGGCAACACCTTAAGTCTTCAGCTCTGCAGTTTTTCAGCTCCAATGGATGGCTGTCATCTCGATTTATTGGTTTTACTTAGTCAAAACTTTATCTCGTTTTGTTTCGCTCATGAGTCCAGTGACAATGTTGGATCGATTTAGTGTGTGTGGCAGCCTTCGGACACAACTTTGCAATAATTAGCCTGATTCTATCATTGATAGATAAAGCCGGATATACTATCCTTTATCTAAAAATATATCTATTTGCTCACTAATGGTGTCCGATCCAGAATCAACCAAAATTCTAGCTACGATACGCTACACATCGTCTATATCTACCTTCACTTGTCGTACAATCGTATCCATAACAACCTTCACATGAAGCTTCCGAGCCTCTAGCAACGTCGGGATGCCGGCTCCGTCGACGTCGGTGTTGACATATAACCAGATTTACAGTGACGACCCCAGTCATATGCAGACGTTGTGTGAGTGATTCCCTCTGGTTAGCGATCAACACGCTCAAGCAGCGCCACCGTCCGGCAGCTAGGGCATAAGTCTCTGCCACTGTCACAAATTTGGACAGATCTCTCTCCAATATAACTACCTAGCTTACAGTACACCTGGAGGGTCCGAGCTTCGATATAAATCTTTACTGAACATTTAGGCATGTTATATTGAACATTTCTCTACCTTAATACAAAGACGCACAAACCTTTTATGTTATCGAGTAAAAAACAATGCTATTATGTCACATTATGCCCGGCTTAAAATTTGGCCCGTAATGGTCCATATGCATAATGAGATATAGTGGAAAGTTTAGTCATATCTTGATTGTTAAAAATAGAATAGACCAATATATAAGACTTTCAAAATCCTTTTCACCATTTTTAGGTTAATTCTTTTATGCGAAATGAGGATAAAAGCATAAGTCGGATGATGGCATGTGTGGTTTGCACAACGCACAAAGTGGATCTAAGCAATTTGTACACTGGGGCATTACAAATAGTATCAAAGCCAACCTTTATGGCCAGGGCGCGTGCAGGTCAGGGGTGCAGACGAGGGATTCATTGTCATGTTGGCTCTGCGGAGTCCACGACATGACACATGTGCTGGCACTGGGTACACAGTCACTTGTGCTGAAAGAAGAACGTTCCTGGTCATTGTACAGATACTTTGAGGAGGGGCGTATGTCACGTCCGGCCCAATTTGGAATTCGGCTCACAGTGGAATGTGTGTATGTTAATAAGATATTGTGGAGTGTGTAGTTCTACCTTAGTTATTTAAGATAAGATAGACCGACGTATAAAGCTTCCAGAGTCCATCCTACCATTCCCGCGTTAATCTTTTTATGCGAAATAAAAACAAAAGTGTAAGGAAGATGATGATCATAGGTATGTGGTTCGCTCAGCATTCAAAGCGAATCTGAGTTATTTGGACTCACCGTCTCAACCAAATGGTCCTATAATGGTTGATGTTGAATGTCGCAAGTCTTTTCGCAATGATAGATGCGATGATGCATCGATCTGTGTCTTCATGTGATTAATTGAAACCCATAATCTTAGTCATATGACTCCGCTCTTACTATCACATCGTCACCATATAATCTGTGGCCATATTTAGCAGATTTATACTTTTGCATTAGAGTACCTTCTATGGAACTTTCATTGAACATTTGGATACCTGAATCAAATCAAGTTTAACAACAAAGTTTTAGACATAATTGACTAATTCTTCAACTTTTGATATAGACAAAGTCTACATCCATGGGGTCAACTCATCAAAACTAAAAAATGGGGAGTTGCTATATTTCATTCGCAAGAAATATAACCAACTTTTCTTGCGACATCCAGGGCCCTTGGATCATCATCCAAGGATTAGATCTATTATTTGCTTTGATAATAGATTTTCAATATGCTTTATCACATATCACAAGAAACAATTTTTTCTATGAAATGACAATAACAAATAAGATGTGTGTTGGCACAATCACAAATAATAGAGTTTAATATGTTTTAGCACAGATCACAAGAGATATTTTTTTATGAAAGGACAAGGACAAATAAGAGATGTTTGTTGTCTTAAATCGCAATTAATAAAGTTCAAGATGTGTTGGAATAAATAGTGAATAACAAAGTACAAGATATGTTAGCACAAAATATAACCTGACGCATGCATCACAAAGCACATCGAAAACACCAGCCGTTGCAAGAGAGAGGAGGCTGATTTCTTGCGGTAGAAGGTTAGGAAAAGTCAAAAAAAGAGATCAACAAGTCTATAAAGCATATATTTACTCAAAAGTAAAAAAATTATCAACTACATACATCTTTAGTGTTGAAAACAACAAGACGACCATGTCAAAGTTCAATATTATTTAAAAAAGTCAAAAAAGGTTAAGTTAAAACCTATAAAAACAAATATTTATGTCTTCAAACAACCTTCAACAAAAAGTTATCAATTACAAAACTATGGACTGCATTAATATAACTTAAACCTACATCATGCCATCAAGAAAGTTGAACAAAAGTTGTCAGCCACAAACTTGTTCATCGTGTCTATCTATATAATTTTTTAAAAAGTTTAGTTTTATCTTATTATTATAAAAAATTAATGAATTGTTTACAAAGATAGACCTGCCTCCACAAAATGGATTTAGAAAGACAAACCTTGTGTGTTGGCCTGTAGATGATTTACAAAGATGGCGTGCGACATATAATAATATATGATAATATGGCATGTCATTTCTTGCATATCATGAGCAATATAGAAAATGTTTCAGATATAAAAGCAAATGGGAGAACAAAGAAAATTGTTTTGTTTATAAAAAGGTCAAATGAGAACCTATTCTTTTTTAGAGCACTTGCTTCGGAATAATAACTATGGGCATGATTATTAATGGGAGGTAGCGCTGAAGGATTATGAGGATGCTATGCTAACCAAAAAACAAAATTTTCTCCTCATAAATTAGGATTTACTGCTAGTTATATGTCATGGGATTACCACTAGACACGTAGGTACAGCAGAAGCGACTCGATGTAGTCAAACACGTCACAGCAGTGCTGTGCAATTGCAAGGTCATCCGTCATGTCCTCGACTAGATTCAACTGGTGTCGACTAGTTACTGACCAGTCTCGACCATGGTGATGAATGAGTTCCATCCTTGTGCTCCACATGTAGCACTTTCGAGGTATCCCACATGTACGGGAAGAAGTGATGCGACTCCGGACTGCTAGGTCCACGAGGAGCAAAGGCGTGAGCATGTGATGGTGACTATAGCTGCCAAAAGGTGTAGATCAGATCAGGTCTAGTCACGCCCTACCCCTTGCTTATATAGACAACCCTATGCAACCCTGAGTTGGAGGCCCATCAGGAACCCTAAGCCTTGTCTAATTCGGGTCCAACCCGAATTAGGTTTCCTGCCCTTAAGCGTGCGACCCTATGGGTTCACGCACACATAGACACAGCTCGAGTACTCTTACTCGACCGATAGTTGACAGCGGCCTCTAGCAAGATGTGACAACTCCTATGTATACGCAAAGATTATATCAAATGAACCCCCATAGACCACGTATATGTTATTCCCTTTGCCTCACGATATCTGGTTCAACTCATGGGTTAACTCTTAACCCAAGCATGGCCCACTTGAGTGATCCAATGATATCCCTCTAGCAGAGAGGGGCAAATTTCATCTTGACTATCTATGTCTCACAGCATGTTTTTCGACCACCCAAAGCCAGCTTTATAACTGCTCAGTTACGGAGCAGCGTTTGACAGTCCTAAGTAGGTTGTTTCATATCTTGAGTATATACAACAATCTCAGGTCTAAGGACATAACATACACGATGTGAATAGAGACAATCTCATGTTGGGTCAATCCAACCTACATGTCACACATGTGCGCACATTATTAGTTTGATATCTTCATGTCATATGACTTGTGAAACACAGCCATCAACTAATACATGTGCTGGCCTAATATTCATGTTTGTCCTCACATGAACTCCGTCTAGGGACTACTTTAGAATGAATATTCAAGTAAAGAGTTTCACAGACAATTCACATAATTGCCAATCGATACAACTTGTTTTTAAAGGATATTCAATGGACACTTAACACATATCATGGATACAATTGGAATATCGTCATCTTTATGATTACCTCTAGGGCATATTTCTAACCAGCACAACTGGTTGTACTATGGATGATGTTGGGACAAGCGTCCGACGAGGTAAAGAGAAGAAGAAGACTCCTTGATGAAGGTTAGCTGATGAAGGCCCCTTGGTAAAGGTCTCACGGAAGGTCATCCGATGTGGGCCTCATCGGAGGTCGCTTGATAGATGTGCCCTAACAAGGACCGGCTAGAAAAGGCCCCCTGACGAAGGCCGGCTGGTGACGAGGGCTCCCGGTGAAGGTCTAGGGATGAAGGCTCCGTGTAACACCTTAGAGTCCAAATGGCTCAGATCCACTCTGTACGCTGAGTGAACCACACCTACCACCATCCCACTTAAGCTTTCGTCCTTACTTCGCTTAAAAGGATTAACCCAGGGATGGTAGGATGGACTCTAGAAGCCTTATATGTTGACCTATCTCACCCTAAATAACCAAGTTAGTACTAAACTCTCCATATTATCTCATTAACACACATAAGCCACTATGGGCCAAATGGGCCAGGTGTGACATATACCTCCCGTCAAAGAACTCGACGTCCTCGTCAAGCTCAACATACCCACAACCAGGCAAACGATGACCAGGAATATTTCCCTCTTGGCACACATGAGAGTGCACCTAGGATCGGCACAACTACCACCATCCCACTTCAACTTTCGTCCTCGCATCGCTTAAAAGAATTAACCCAGAGATGGTGGGATGGAATCTAGAAGCCTTATATATTGGCCTATCTCACCCTAAATAACCAAGTTAGGACTAAACTCTCTACAATATCTCATTAACACACATGGGCCACTATGGACTAAATGGGCCAGGTGTGACACTCCCGGACGAGGGTCTACGTACTCATAGATACCAGTTAGCATTGGACTTGAAACTAATCCTTCCGGATAAACTTGACCTCAACATTTGACAAAACCACAGCTTACAGCACTTGCCACAAAATAAAGTATCCGTACGTTGATCTTGCAATTTGCAGGGTGATTTCAACAGTTTTGTCGTCTGGTCAAGCACCGCGCGTGCACAGCCCAGCAGTATGCGTAGCTTGATTTGCTGCAACATGCCGGCCAGGAGGGAACTAATAATTTGTACAAGCTATGATATTGTAGGCTTCAATTCATTAATTCGCAGGTCATGTACTAAAGTAGTACGAAAACACCCATGCGATGTGCATATAAAATATAAAATATATGTACTGTAATTGTAATAAATATAAAGGCGCCATATGTATGCAAAGAAAGATCGCCAACAAGCAGAGATTGGGGGTTGGTCGGCCGCAGGATTTGCCATATTAGCAATAAAAAACGACCCAGCTTAGATTTTTGCTGCAACTTGCCGGCCAGTTTGCCTATTGGATTAATTAGGCTTGTCCATGATTAGTCCAGCAATTAATCAAAAGAATTCCAAAGGCTCACAGTAAATATTGAGTGGAAATGGAATCATGTGTTTGTACATGGATGACATACTGATCTTGGTACAGAGGAAGTCAATTCTCTCTAAGAACATTGACATGAAAGATTTGGGAGCGGCTGATGTAATCCTAAACATTAAGCTATTGAGAGGAGAAAATAGTGAGGTCACTCTTGTGCAGTCCACTGTGTAGAGAAGATTTTAAGTCGCTTTGGTTATAATAACTGCAAGCCTGTTTACACTCCTAAAGATCAAGCATGATTCTAAGGAAGAACCGAAGAATAACAAGAGATCAATTGAGATACTACCAAATTATTGGCTCACTAATGTATTTAGCTAGTATGCAAAAAGGTTTGGCATCTCTTTTGATATGAGCCAACAGAGCCAGTTTATTTTAAATATAGGAGATATTCATTGGTGTGCTCTTGAGAGAGTATGTGCTAAGGCAGCCGCAAGAGATGGAATTCACTATGCTGGTACCCGAAAGTACTCAATCCTATAGTGAATTCACTATGCTGGAATTCACAATCATTGTCACCTACATGCTCAAGGTGTCATGTCCTTGCAGTTTTGCTCGAAGAGGTCGTCCATGTCATCATTCGACAGCAAGATCCTCTAGCGGACGTCACTCAAGACATTGTCATTCTCTTGGTCACAATCCTCAGAATCGTTGTCTTTAGAATCATCAGAATTGTCGACTTCATGTGAGTTTTGTCCTAGAATTTTAAACTCAGGCATTTTGGTAGTTATGACCCATTGACAGAATAAATCGCTGTGTTGTTGAGATCTTCACACCCTGCTCATGTTACAAAGTAATAAGAAAGCATCACAATTTGGTTCTCGGCCAAATAGACCACTGCCCTTATGTTACAGATTTAGAAATACTCGTTATTAATTTACTAGCGAACTAATCATAAATCAGTTGGTAGGGTTATTAGTGGTGCAACCTACTCGGCTACCTGGGTTCAAGTCCTTAACTTGCACTGCCAGTTGGTCGGCTGCAGGATTTTCCACGTTATCACTCAAAGGAGCCAGCTTTAGATTTTGCAGCAACTTGCACTGCCAGTTGCCTACGCTTGCCTTGCCTCGATGTCGATGATCTTGTCCTCTTTGGATAGGCGCTGCTTCACCATATCATTAGAGGATGTTTGTATTGTTATTTTGCACGCGTGTAGAGACAGGTTAAGTAGCTATAATGCTGTACACAACAGCTCATATGTGGACGAGAGTCATTCTGAAAACAGAATACGTATTTAGCTGAAAATGAACAACATATTTAGCTGTTATTTATACCGATACATATCTGGCATACATGTTATATTAATATGAATGTAAATTTGATAAAACTCAATCAACTTGTCACACCAGTGTCTCCTGTCTTATATATACTTTTTATTAGTCCAGCTAATCTAACTTGTCGCCGATTTGTAGCAGAGGCGTCGAGACACAGGAAGGCCATAGTAGTTAAAAAATTACTGAAAGTGTAAACCGCGCCCTTCCCCTGCTGTCCTCTCGTTCCTTTATAAACCACGTCCATCTATGATCGATCTCACCCACCCACCGCAAACTCCACCACCACCTTCTTCCTTCTCCGGTTCTCCCATTCCTCATCAACAAACAAAAGAGAAAACCCATGGAGGACTACCATTTCCACTGCTTCCAAGCTTCTTGGGAGACCGAGCCTTTCTTGAAGGCGGGGCTCCCAGTCCACGGCGGCACCTCCCACACCCTCCCCCTGAGCGCGCCGTCGTCACACTGGCCACACCACGCGCACACGCCCCACGACAACGGCAACACCATCGGTGAGTGCGGCCACCATTTCCTCGACGCCTGCGGCCGATGTGGCCGGCTCCTTGGCTCGAATAAGGACATCTTCATGTACAGGTAATAAGACCCTGGCGCGCTAGTGTCAAGTAACGTTACATGGCGAGTAACCGCCGTTCTTATTTCTGACCTCTACCCGCGTTTAATTTGGACGGTGCAGAGGCGACACCCCGTTCTGCAGCGAGGAGTGCCGGCAGCAGGAGATGAACACCGACGAGGCCAAGGAGAGGAGGAGGTCGTCCAAGCAGCCAGCTGCTGCCGCCGCCGCCAACAGGGTGCGGAAGCAGCAGCGGCAGAGCAGCGATTCACAGACGATTCAGGTCTGGGCGCTGTCGATCGTGTCTTGAGCACTACGACGACGACGCCAGAGGAACACGTGCGACGACGAGCACGCAGAGATGGGTTGGCCGCCGGGTTTTGTTTGGAATTTTCCGCACTAGTGCGTTTGTTCCGTTTGCTCGGCGCAACCAGTGCACGCGCGCGCGTGTGGAACTGGTATGTACCGTATGTGTGTGGTGTATTGATCTGTGTGCACTCCAACATTTACCATAAACAATTTTACTATTACGAGACTTCAACGGAGGCCTCATGTTAATTCACCCTAGCTGTACTAGAAAAAAATAAATACTATAAATTCTCACTATTACTAATTAGAGGATTCAACGAAGGCCCCACGTTAATTCACCCTAGACGCACTAGTAAAAAAGATAAATATTATAAATTCTCACAATAATTAGAAAGATCTAGCCGTCAAATCTATAGCCTCTCGCAATCTGCAATCATTAGATCTATTTTCTTTTCAAGAGAATTACCAACCTCTGCCATTATTATATATAAAAATGAAAGTAAGAAAAAAATCATTATTTATGGCCTAATCATCAAACTATTAGTCAAGTCAAATCGAATCTATCGAAAGGGTGCCGCATGTTCCAACGTCTTTTGTCGCAGGCGCCGCCGCCAAGTTCTCCTCTGCCGTCGGCGACTCCGTACGCGGCGGTGTGCCTGCGAGTTGGAGGACACCGATAGGGTCAGGATGCTGCCCGCTTGCATCCGCGTCTTCCGCCTCATCCTTAAAGAAGGTTAAGGATCAAGCAAGGATTTCCAATTAAAAAAGGTCAAGCAGGGATTTCTATTGATCTCATATACATATGTATGTGCGGTTACAACATGCAGAGGCAGCGGTTGTGCTTGAACTTAGAGGCGGTGGCGACTGGAGCAGCCGAGCAGCCTGGCCTACGCATGGCGGGCATCTGCAGTGACCATGCCGAGAGCTGAGGATCTGAGCAGACAAGAAAAAGTCCACATTCTGTTAACAGTCCTCATCTACATTTTTTTTTGGGAAAATCCTCATCTATATTTGGCCAGTTGCTCCGAAGGCCCTGTTGACTAGCTTCTTCTATTGGTGCAGTGTTTACCTGCTGGAGCACTTTGTGCATGCACAGCTCACCAATAGACGACAACAAGGAAGATAATGGTTTGCAGCCATAGAACAGCGCTCACTGCAACATCTATCTTGATGTTCATAGATGTAGTGAGTCTCCATTTTAATTCCTTTAGTTCTGACTATAATTGATTTTATATCATACTTGAAGGCTCGCTTTCAAATTATATGCAAAATAGTTCGGGTGACATGGCCTTAACCTTTGAGCAGGATATTTCATGAAATCGGGTAAGGAGCCCCTTCTCCGTTTTAAGGAGCAATGGTGCTGGATCTACTTCGACTCTGTTCAATTATCTACTCGATTTGACGTGAGTAACTACCTGATTTGGGTAATTACCCATGTTTAAGAATGTGACGTTCATATTGACCTTAAGAACGTGGATAATTATCCATATCAATTTGATGTTCTTAAGGTTGATTTACATCCATATCAGGTAGTTAGCCGTGTTTAAGGAGCAATTATCTAATAATTTTCCACGTTCATAAGCTTTTGTACGTCCATAATGATATAATGAGGGATGAACATGAGTCATTTACCCATGTTTAAGGGCATATTTATGGAGCAATGGTGTTGGTTCTACTTTGACTCCGTAGATCAACATCATATCATGTACTGACCACTGACGAGCATCATGCATGATGATGGAAGGATGAGAGTGAGCCAGTGTTCATCACTGCTACCACCATCTACTTCATCCATCTCCAGAGGAGATCGATGAGGAGATCGACGTCAAGCAAGGAAAGGAGACACGTAGTGCAGAAACAAGCATGCGGCAGACCACAAGTGCCACAATTTCTATCATCCACAACATCTACGTCAATGTTGGCACCAACGGTATTGCACACTAAAGGTATGTCAATTTTACTAGATCCTATAATTACAATTTAGTTTGTCTCCTACGATATGATATGATCCTTATTCACCATTAGGTATTCATCAATGCTATTGCCATCTACTTCATCCATTGTCCAATGGAGATCGATGAGGAGATCTATGTCAAGGAAGGAAAAGAGACGGGTGGTGCAAAAACAAGTAGGCGGTAGACCATGAGTACCATGATGCCCAGCTTCCACAACATCTACATCAATGTTGGCACCAACGGTACTTCATAGAAAAGGTATAGCAATCTTGCTAAATTCCATAATTACAATTTAATTTCTTTCCTACAACATTATATGATCCTTATTTATCATAAGGTATTCATCAATGCTACCATCATCTACTTCATCCATGTCCAATGGAGATCGACATCAAGCAAGGAAAGGAGAAAAGTGGTGCCGAAACAAACAGGTGACAGACCACCAGTGCCACTATATCTGGCGCCAAAGGCATCTACATCAATGTTACACACAAAAGGTATGGCAATCTTGATAGATCCCATCATTGCAATTCAATTCATTTTTAGGGACATCATATGATCCTTATTAACCATTAGGTATAATATTCATTTAGTTTTAATGTCCATGGATTACTTTGTACAAATAAGATCTGATGTTATCCATATTAACCATCAAAAATGATTATTTTTGTTCACTTTAATGATAATATCATAGGATTACTTCAAGCTTGCATCCTAATCATGGTGAAAAATTAGGGAACCATGATCCATGGAGTTATCAATAAAGCCTGTATGGAATAGTTCAAACCTCCATAATTAGAAAAGACAATTAAACCTATCCAATATTTGTTTTACAAATCATCCATCTCTATCATCATAGAAGATAATGTTTTACCACCTAAGTTTGCATTTAAATTACTCGTATATGGCATTATGAAAGGTAATATAAAGTAATATTTTTACCTATATAATTTGTATCTAAATTATTTACCTCCACCATCAAACAAATAAACAAAAATATCTCAAATCTACATGTAAGTTCTACTGTTTATTTTAATTAGCTATTATGAAACATAATTTTACATCCAAAACTTAAAAATTACATTACAAAACACTAAATTTATAAGCTTATCAAGCATGGTAAAGTATCCTTAATTAGCAAACCACATAGTAATGGCACATATAATTCACTTTAAGTTATATTAATACTCATAATAATAAGTTTAATAAGTCATTTCTTAAAAAATTAAACATTTTGATTGAAACAATATATCTCATTCAAATATCAATGACTCAATTTTAAGCGTATTTGTTTATCAAAATGATACTAATTCAATACATCAATTTAACATCTTGATTAGCATGGTGAAATTACTATTATTCCATTGTAAAAACTAAGAGCGTAGTGGAGGATCTAGAATAATACTTTAATAAAATAAAAAAAAGAAAACTTTGAATTAGTGATAAAAATAATTATTAAAATTTAAAATTAACACATGTATAAAATATTACAACAACTGGATCAAAATCTAAAAGTTAAAATATAGATTTTTATGAGATAATTTGAAGGGATGAAATAAGATTTTATATACTTTAGGTTTGTTTATGTTTCGACTAAATACATATGATTTTAGGAAATAAGATTAATCCTAAAAAATGCTACTCACAAAACCACTACAAATAAGAAAGATATATTCTTACAAAAATCTAAAATATTTTTTCATCAAATCGGTACACAATAGTAACCATTGTAAAATTAATAATAGCCATTGTATCTAAGCAATTAATAAACAGACAATTTAGGGATAAAAACAAAATTTTAGTTTATGTCGTCAAAATAAACTGCAGCTAAAACCATCATAATTTAGCAAATGGTTTTGGTAAATGTATATGTGATATAAACACAGGTGCTATGTTGAAAAAAAACTACAAGAGATCAAGAGTACCTATTATTCCAAAAAAATTGTAAAGAGAAAAGATATTAAATATAAGTAATTTTTATTAGTTAGTGTCTCATAAAATCTCGCACGGGTTCATGGACTAGTGTAGCAAATACAAATTGTGAAATACTTGATCCTTTTTCACGTGGACCGATCTGGGCACTTCTTCCCTCTCCTCCGTCTCCCACGTCCCCATCAACGAAGGAGCTGGCGGCGGGGTCGGATCACGCCTGGGTGATGGCCAAGGTGCCCCTAGGATGGAGGGAGGCGTCTGTACGACGAAGCCGTGGCTGTGATGACCTGATGGGCGCCCGATCTGATCTGTACGGCGGTGAGTTGCAAGATCAGCTGGCCATGGCTGGTTACGCGGCGAGCGGTGCAGGCAGGGGGGCGATCCAGTGGGTTGGCGGCTGCGGCGGTGCCATGCTTTGATGGTGGTGCGGTAGGAGCGCAGCCGCGAGGTGGTATGGCGGTGGTACAGCAAGAGCACGGAGGAAGACAGTTGCGACAACAGCAATGGTGGTCTGTGTTGGTGTTCGGGGGCGGTGCTCTACCTGTCCCTTCCCACACAGTTGTACCTGCTACAACGGTAGTGGGCCGCGCTAGTGCTGATGGTGGTTTCAACATTCGTAGGCGGCATCCATATTTGATAGTTGGATCCAATGATGGTTCATGTCGTTGGTGTATGGCGTAACGGCATGGCTCTTGGAGGCAGGGACAGTGCTACCATGTTTTGACGGCGATAACGCCTATGGGCGCCATTTTCCTCGCTGGAGGCGTCGTCATGTCCTTCATGAGGATCTCCCCTGGTGAAAACCCAACACCAGTGTCTCTGGTGGACGATGATGTCGTCGTTGGATGTCATATGCTCGTTGGATACATTGCTTTTGAAAGATCTCATGGGTTGTCGGCTTTGGTGCCGACATTGTTTTGGTAGGTCCCTTGCACATGCACCAGGTGCTTCGTACCGTTGTCAGATTACAGTATCCGGAATCGTCAATTGTGATCAGCATCCTACGTTCTTTCAGCATCCTCTAGGTCCGATAGACATGTTTGGCGTCGTTTTATTGACTTGATGGTCATATCCAAGGCAAGTCAGAGTTCCTTATTGGAGATATAATTTTTTATTAGTTTGTTTTAGTTATACCAGTGTTCTCAAGTGACATAGGTCTTACCTGTATCACTGGGTGTCTTTTGTAATAATTATGGCCTGATGTATCCTCACGAGAGGATGACTGAAGTCGAAAATATAACGACAGGATGACTGAGGCCAGAAATATACTTTCCATTATTAAAAAAATACAATAATAGTGTCCCATCCGGTTGCTTGAATCAACCGAAAATCTAGCTACCAAAAGCTAGACATGGTGTATATGTATGCCTTTATTTGTCGTGAAAAGGTCTATAGCCTAACTAGTTACGAGAGCCTCAGTAGCGCCACGGTCCGGGATTTGACTTTCTATGAGAGTGAATTTTTCAGAATTTAATGATATTACGCTTTCAGTAAATGTTGCCCAATAACCATCTGAACCAAATCATCCCTCCTTGTAGAGACTGTCCATGTAAAATGGTTGAAGTATGCGTGCATTTTTGAGGATTCAAACTCAGAACCTAAACAATCGTGTAACTCTTTTATTCAACTAGACGACATCCCGCGTGTTGCTACGGGAATTTGCAGTGTTGTACGTGTAACTAAAAATTCGAATGACACATATTGTACTCTGCTTTTTGTGGTGATGGTGACGGGCGCCCTCATCATCCCGCCATCCATGGAGCCTAGGCTCTTGCATGGTGTTGTGCTGAGCGCCACTACCACCACGGCTCTCATCGCCCCAACCAAGCACAACGATATGGACACATTGGCACACTTGGAGTTCCATCTCACCCTATGATGTTGCGCGCAAACCAAGGCGCTGCACAGCAATGGCCGTCTCCAGGCCGTGCTTGCCGCTGAGCCACTCTGTTCCTGCCTCCATGGTGACGGGAAAAATACTGATAGCAATCTTGGTGCATCGCAGAGGACAGTGAGCTCTAAGACCTTCAAGAGCCCTAAGATGCAGTTGGATAAGCGCACCTAGCGACTCACGGTCACCCAGTCGTCGTCGATCGGCCACAGCTACACGCAGCTCTGTGGCTACATTACCACCGACCAGCATATATGGCCGGGCTTCTCACATCCAATACCCCAAGATTTATCCGATGCAGCTAGGAGGATTCATTTATAGGGGAAGATTGTATTGGGATAGGCCGTAGATGTTTCACCATCAGGATGCATGCCCGGTGCATGGTGGCTAGCGGGGACGTTTCGATGCATACGTGATGATGGTCAGCGACGAAGCTAGGAAATAATGAAGGTTGGGCTGAAGGTCATCTTCTACCTCTAGCCGGGCTCTACCCGGGCTCCAACACCTTCATCCATGGCAGCAAATCAAGGGGGGCCTTCACGTTTTCAGCGGCAGTAGGGGGGCTGGTGCCCGGGTAGCCCCCCGCTAGCTTCGTCGCTGATGATGGTTAGTGTAGAGCTCAGGAGACAGGAGGGATGCGGCAGGAAGGAAATGTGGGGGAGGCAGGACGTCCATGTGTATCAGTTTTTTTTTAATTCCTCAGGTCTGGTAGTACAAGTTATAGTATTTAAACGTACAACCAAACACACGCACGCACACACCCGACATACGCCAACACACACCACTAAGTTATACGCTAGACCTAGAACCTTATACTACCATACATATACGCCTACAAGATATTTACGAAGACCTAGCTTTGCTAGCGACGGGTGCGTCGCCTCCCATTGTAGTCCATAGGCGCCTGAGATTTCTGTGAAGAGAAATTGGGGAAAAACCCCGGTGAGAAACCAGAGCCGAGCAGGGCTCGAACTCTGGCTGGTAGGAATCCAGCCACCGGACCCTACCACTCGCACTACGTGCGGTTCTCTATCAGTTTCTGGAATTGGAGAAGAGAACGGCCATATGGAGGCTCGTGGTGAGACACTTTGGTTGGCTGCACCTACAGGACTTGAAGGTTAGTGAGTTGTGGGTCCTGCCGATGATGTATCGCAGAGAATTCAGCTAATGGTTCCTCCTAATTAGAAACAAAGTAGATATGGTAGTTTTAACTAGATAAATTGAGCAAATTCAGCAATTCAGCATAGTTGAGCAAGGTTCTCATGTTATGATATGCAAGTGACAGCCAATTTAACCTGATCAATTAGAGGGGCCCAAATCAGTATTTGTGGACTTTACACGTAACTGGTGACATCGTTGCGTAAAGGTATTTACTAATTTTCCAGGAGATGTCATTTTCTTGTAAGAACTGGTGTTTGGAAGTTCAAATTTAAGAGGAAAAAATGTTGTCGGCATAATTTGTTAGATTGAGGGAACTGTATATAATTTAAAACATGCTTGCTACTTTATGCCTCTGACTCTGTACCCCAGTTCTGCATAAAACATATTCATTCCTATTTTCAATTATTGAGTAATTATAACTTTTCCAGAATTAGAGGGAAAATCACCTATTTCGGTGAGTTCTGAAATAATATTATAGGGGTAAAAAAATTCTGTTAAATTCACTTCTTAGTCAAGTTTAGTGTTAATATAACAGGGGGTCCAGCTGTACATGGAATTTCCACTCGAGTCCTCTTCCGGCTTCCGCTGAACAAACAGGTGCTGGTCTTGACGTCATGGAACACGTGTGCTCAGAAAACCGTCGTCACGCATGAGTGTCTCTGGCACCTGCTGATGTCCGTCCCGTCTATAAAACTGCGCGAGGAGAAGCGCATGCTGCATCGGCAGTAGCATACAAGCAGACCAAGTACAGAAATGACCCATCTCTTTTATTCTTTCGCAGGTAAAGGAAATGGCCGGCAGCAGGGAGAAGGCGGCAGCGGTGGTGCAGACCAAGAAGGTGGTGTGAGGAGGCACGTCACTGGGTTCCCCACCAAAGACGACATGGAGATCATTGTGGACACTATCGAGCTGCGAGTGCCGGCGGGGCTGACCGCCGTGCTGATCAAGAATCTCTACCTGTTCTGCGACCCCTGGATGCGCAACCGAATGAGCAACGGTGCTTCCGTGCCGGCCTCCGAGTTTGTGATCCGAGAGGTATGTAGGCATCCCAATTAGTCTCTTGTTAAGCGTCACTGGAGTTATAGAACCAGAGGTGATTATATTCATCAATCAGGCCATGGTCAATTACGGTGTCGGCAAGATGATCGACTCGACGCACCCAGAGTTCAACGCCGGTGACCTCGTCTGGGGGATGAGTGGATGGGAGGAGTACACACTCATCACTCAGCCGGAGTCCCTGCACAAGATCAACCACTCTGACCTGCCGCTCTCCTACTACATGGGCGTTCTCGGTCAGCAACCTTATGACCGCATGCAGCATACATTTTTTCATTTCAACATCTAATACTAATTACTAACTGACAATGCGATTCTGGAACGACCACTACATTGCAGGCATGGCTGGGCTCACCGCGTACGCCGGGTTCACCCAAGTCGCCAGGCAAACAAAGGTGACTTCGTGTTCGTTTCGGCGGCGTTGGGCGCCATGGGACAGATCGTCGGCCAGTTGGCAAAGATCGCCGGCTGCTACGTCGTCGGCAGTGTTAGCAAAAGGTCACAGGATTTGGGTCAAGCCAAAGGCCTACTATCACCTTGGCGTGGTTTTCATTATATAGCAAAAGTTCATCTTGGGATACAAGTTGCTCCTAGGATATATTCCTACAGCATCTAGCATAAAGTGCTAAAGTAGGTAAAGGTAAAGCTCCCTGGCTGCCAAGCAAGCTCCAAGATTTATCATGACTAGCTCAAGGGGCATAATAGTAACTAGGAAAAATCTAGACTACTGATAACTCAACTGACAGGCTTATACATCGACTCGAGGGGTTTGCCCGAGGGTCGAGGGGTCCAGCTCGAGGCCTGGAGCTCGAGGCTCATGCAACATTTCTCCCCCTAAGCCTGACAGTTCTTCAACTTGCTGATCTCCTTGAGCCCAATTCTTCTCCTCATTTCTTCAAACTTGGCCTTGCCGAGGGACTTGGTTAGGATATCTGCAAGCTGGTCTGTTGCTGGTGTGAACTCAGTCTTGGTGGTACCATCTTCAACACAATCCCTGATGAAGTGATGCTTGGTCCTGATGTGCTTGCTCTTGTCATGGAAAACAGGGTTCCTAGCCAGGGCCAAATCTAACTTGTTGTCAACTCTGAGCTCCACCACCTCCACTTTCCTCCCCAGCAGCTCTGCAAGCAGTCTTGATAGCCACAATGCTTGAGTTGCAGCTGTTGTCGTTGCCACATACTCAGCTTCGCCGCTCGAGAGTGCAACAACCCTTTGCTTGATGGACTGCCAGCTGATCAGACTGTCTCCAAGAAAGAACAGACACCCAGTGGTGCTCTTGCTAGAATCCATGTCACTAGCCAAGTCTGAATCGCTGTAGCCAATGAACCTTGCCTTGCAAGTAGCTCTGATGTAGTGAAGGCCATAATCGAGGGTGCCAGCCAGGTACCTGAGAACCCTCTTCACATCCTGAAGATGCTCAACTGGTGGTCTCTCCAAGAACCTGCTGACAAACCCCACAGCAAAGACAATATCAGGCCTCTTCTCACCAGCCTTCTATACTGAGTTGCATCAACTTCGTGTTCGTCTCAGCGGCGTCGGGCACCGTGGGACAGATCGTCGGGCAGCTGGCAAAGATCGCCGACTGCTACGTGGTCGGCAGTGCCCGCTCCGACGAGAAGGTAAGCCTCCTCAAGACCAAATTCGGCTACGACGATGCCTTCAACTACAAGTCCGAGACCGACCTCAGCGCGGCGCTCAAGCGGTGCTTCCCTGATGGCATCGACATCTACTTCGACAACGTGGGCGGTGCGACGCTCGACGCCGCGCTGCTGCACATGCGCCAGGGCGGCAGGGTCGCCGTCTGCGGGATGATCTCGCAGTAGAACCTGGAGGAGCGGGACGGCCTGCGCAACCTGTACTACATCATCGCCAAGTCCAACAGGGTGAAGGGGTTCAACTTCAGTCTCTTCTTCCATCTGTACACGAGGTTCGAGGAGGAGATGGCTGAGTACATCAAGGATGGGAAAGTCACCGTCGTGGAGGACGTCGTCGAGGGCATTGAAAGCGCACCGGCAGCTCTAATCGGGTTGTTCTCTGGCAAAAATGTGGGCAAGCAGGTGGTTGAGATTGCTAGGGCTTGAGAGTTGAACAAAAGTCTCGCGTTACTATGTGTGATGCCAGCGGACTGCAGTCTTGGAGTGTAGAATCTGATTGGGCATCGTTATTGTATTTCCTCTTCTCCTTTGATCACATTTATGCGAAACATTTCAGCACAAGTTATGGAGTCTATTTTGAGCTTACGGGGAAGAAGCAGCTCACTGTTATCATGCTGTTGTGGATGTGGTGGGATGATAGAAATAAGAGAAGGGAATAAGGCAGGAACCGGTCACCTTCAAGCCTGGCTGCAGTCTATGCCACCAATTTCCTGAATACAACACAGTGCACGCTATTGTCGGAATTTTGTCAGAAGCCTAGATGGAAGAAACCTTCGAAGGCGTTCTGAAAATGAACTCTGATGGAGCTTTCAACAACGATAGGAAGGATGGCGGTTGGGGCTTTGTACATAGAGATGACCCAAGGCAGGGTGATCAAGACGGGAGCTGGAACAGAGAGCTTCCTCCATGACGCTCTCCGTCCAGAACTCCTTGGCTGCACAGAAGGTTTACAGGAAGCTGCTGGGTTGTGGATCTCTCAGCTGCACATTGAGACAGACGCAACGCTCATCAAGATGGCCATGGTAGCTCTACGGTAGGAGGCATCATCATGGAGATGAAACATTTGCTAGATACTGAGATCCCTTCTTGTAAATTTAGTGTTTGTTGGAGTGGTTCATGTTTTAGCTGCTTATGGTTGTAAGTTCCCCAATGGACAGAAGGCCATTTGGGAGGGTGTACCTCATGAGAATGAGGCGGTAGTCACCTACAATTTCGCCTGAACTGATGAGTAAAAGAAAGCACCTTAAATAAAAAAAATGTTTCTGAAGAACTACAAAAACTTTTTTTCCTCTCCTCCTTGGATCGTTACCTGACCGACTAGAAATCAAACTTCTAGGCTCCGGCGGCCTAGTGATCCTGGTAAACGCCGTGATTGGCAGCCTTCCAATCAACTACATGCCTTCTATTGTGTTGCTCATGACCATCTTTGAATCTATGAGCTTATCGACAGCCGGACCAGGGCTCACAAAGCATCATTGCCTGGGACGAGAAGTGCCATGGCTCAACAATGCGTCATTGCATGGGACCTCGTATGCCTTTCGAAAGCCCTCCAACCGCTAGCGGTTTTGGGGGCGGGGGGAGGGGGTGGGGGGGGTGATTCAAAAACTTTGAGGATCAAAATAACTATCTGCAGACGCCTCCACGCCGGCCGTTGCCCTTGACGCGACGGCCCCGCCCTCTCGACGCGTGCGGCCCCCACCCCGACGCTCGCCTACGGTGGTCTCTCTCGTCCCCGGCTGCCGCCGACACCTCCACGCCGGCCGCCGTCCTCGACGCGCGTGCCCTCGCCCGTCTCGACGCGGGCGGCCCCACCTCGACGCACGCGCGCCGCGCCTCCCGTCTCTCGCACGTCTCTTCATCGAGCGGACCGGCCGCGCTCCACGCCGAGTCTCCGTCGAGCGGACGGCCGCGGGCTCCACGCCGCCCCTGCAACGGCCTCCACCGTCACCGCGGCGCACGCCGACCTCCGTGCTGCGCGTCCTCGCCCACGTGCTGCTGCCTCCGCGCGGACCTCCGACCTCCTCGTCGTCCTGTCCGCGTCCTCGTCGACCCAGCCGAGAGCACGGTGAGGCCACATCCACGACGCAAGAGCAATATGTCATCGAGTCACGGCAAGCTGCGCTTGATATACAAAGGCAAAAGGAAGAATTGGAAGCGAAAATGCAAGAGGAAATCATAAAACAAGTGCAGATACAGTTGAGTGCTCACGGAATTACTACATCAGCTCCGCATAGCCACTCCGTGAATCTGTAATTGGAAACCAAGAACAATGCAAGCTTGTATTATATATGTACTTGGTATCGTACTTACAAACATGTTGTGTACTTTAATTAGTTAATTACATAATATATTTTGATTGGGTTATTTGCGTATACATTGCTCGATATGAAATATTACTATACAGATGAGTATTTATATATTATTTACAGCCTAGAATGCGTACTTGAAAAGCTATTTTAAAACAAAAAACGAATTATGAATTGAAATAAAATCAAAATAAAAAAGGACCCTTTAGTCCTGGTTGATGATACCAACTGGGAGTAAAGGTGCCTGCCAAGACGTGGGCCTGGTCAACTCTTTACTCTCGGTTGGTAAAGATTCACTTCTATTCTTGGTTTCAAAACTTCTACTTCCGAAAGGGTATTCTCGGTTATTTAACCAGGAATAAATGGGGTTGGCAACCGGGAATAAAGCCGTGGTCTGTACTAGTGAGACGGGAAGGTCCGAGTAGTTAAAAAAAGTTTCCTAAAATGTAAACCGCTTGCTTCCCCGATGTCCTTGTTCCTTTATAAACCACGTTCATCTATCTCACCAAAGTCACAAACTCCACCGTGTCACCACCACCTTCTTCTAACTCCTCCCATTGCTCGCCAAGAAACAAAAGAGAAAACCCATGGAGGACTACCATTTCCACTGCTTCCACGCCTCTTGGGAGACCGAGCCTTTCTCGAAGGCGGGGCTCCCAGTCCACGCCGCCTCCCACACCCTCACCTTGATCGTGCCATCGACACCCCACGACAATGGCAACACCATCGGCGAGCACGTCGTCCACCACTTCCTCGACGCCTGTGGCCAGTGTGGCCGGCTGCTCGGCCGGAATAAGGACATCTTCATGTACAGGTTAGAACCTAAACGCCAAGAGGCTACACGGCCAGACGCTAGTGTGAAGTAAAAACGTTGGCGATATATACGAAGCCGCCGTACGTTCTGGTTTTTGTTCTGACTCTGGTGCGCGCGCTTGGTCGAATGGTCGATGATGCAGGGGCAACACCCCGTTCTGCAGCGAGGAGTGCCGGCAGGAGAAGGTGGACGCCGACGAGGCCAAAGAGAGGAGGAGGTTGTCCAAGCAGCAGCCTGCTGCCGCCGCTGCCGCTGCCAAGCGGGGGCGGAAACAGCAGCGGCAGAGCAGCAGCGACCCGCAGACGATCCTGGTGTGGGCGCTGTCGATCGTGTCTTGAGCACTATACGACGACGACGACGACGACGACACAGGCATGCGCGACGACGAGCAGGCATGTATAGATGGTTGTGGCCGGGTTTTGTTTGGAATTTTCCGCATTACTGCAGGTCTTTGTTCTGTTTGCTCGGCGCAACCAGTGCAGGCGCGCGCGCGTGTTCAACTGGTATGTATGTATGTGTGTCCTGCATTGATGTGGTGTGTACTTCAACATTTCTGTGGTATGGATTACGATTTACGATAAACAATATAGCAAATACAAATAGTGATCTACTAGATTCCTTTCCACGTGGACAGATTGCAACAGGTTTCTGATATGGTACATATAAATGCTCTGTAATTCAGTAATGGTGTCTGATCCGGCTGCCTGAATCAACCAAAATTCTAGCTACGATACGCTAGACATGGTATATATCTACCTTCACTTGCCATATTTTCTAAGTAGACAATCGTTTCGATCACAACCTTGTTATAAAGAGTCTGAGGCCTTGTTTAGTTCCGGCTGGATTTGGCATTCTGTATAGTGCCGCGTCAAATCAGCGCACTGTAACATTTCGTTTGTATTTGGTAAAAATTATTCAAAGTTTGACTAATTAGGTTTAAAATATTCATCTCGTAAAGTACAACAAAACTGTGCAATTAGTTTTTGATTTCATCTATATTTAGTACTTCATGTATGTGCCGGTATTTTAATATGACGGGAAATAGAAATTCTGTATAGTGAATTCGATGGCAAATTTGAGGAACTAAACGAGGCCTGAGACTAGCAACGTCGGGATTCTGCCTCTGTTGACGTCGGCAATGATGTATAACCAGGTTTAGGTCTCTTTGCCACTGCCGCAAATTTAGGTTGATCTCTCCGATGTAAACAACCTATCTTACAGTACACTTAGAGAGGGTCTGAGCTTTCCATGTAAATCATTACTGTCCCTTCAGGGCGATCAAAGGATGTTGTATAGAACTTTCTCTACCTTAATACAAAGACGCGTAAACTATTTACGTGATTGAGGAAAAAAACACAACGCTACACTTCTACAAAACTAACAAATTTCTGACCTTGGTATGCTACACATCATATCTTGTTACATTTCCCAAGACAATCATTTCCACTGTCTATAAAATTGTAGCTACGATATATAATTGTAGCTACCATATATAAGCTACACGTAATCGTGTCTTCATCGCTGTCACAAAATACATTTGTAGAGGTGGCACGCCCAATAACCGTCTCAACCAAAATGGTACGTTCTTTGTGTAGGCTGTCCATGTAAAAAGGTTGACGTTGAGTATCGCAAATTTTTTCGCAACAGTACATGCATGTGCGTCTTCAAGGATTAATTGAAAGCCATAACCTCAATAATCGTGTGACTCCGCTCTAACTACCACACTGTCACCGTATAGTCTTTTGCCTTATATAGCAGATTTTATAGTATCGCATTAGAGTTCCTTCTATGGATCTTTTATTGAACATTTGATACCTGAATGAAATCAGGTTTTAGAACAAAATTTTAGATATAATTGATTAATACAACTTTTGATATTGAGCAAGTCTACATCCATGGTCAACTCAAAACTAAAGAAAAATGAGCTCAAAATTCTGTAAAACATATATTTAGGCCTCTAAATAACTCAAAGTAAAAAAAATGCCAACTATGTACATCTTTAGTGTTGAAAACAACAAGATCAATGCAGAACATGTCAAAGTTTTGAACCGAAACCATGGATGAAACCCACCGAGCCTGACTGGCTCCTTCCCTCGGGCGGTGCTGGCGCCGCCGTTACCTCCCCCACGCCAATCCTCCATTCATGCCACAATCCCTCCCTCCCAGCACCAAATCGGAGCCCCACCTTCCTGATCTATCGATCCATGGGCATATTGAGCCGGATTCGTCGCTCCCTGGGGATGCCGAGGCAGCCGGGGCCCTGTCGCCATGGCGCTGCCTACGGCCTCCGCAGCCTCGGGAATCCCACCCCGGAGCCTCGAGCCCACCATGGATGTGTTGCTGGAGCTCGAGGTCATCGCCGAGGGTGGTTGCTGCTCCCCACTGTCGCCAATATCCGCCGCCCCTCCGACTGCCCAGGTGACGGCGCGCGTTGGCGTCGCAGCCATCCCTTCCATCAACGTCTCCTCTCCGCCGCTGTTTGAGGGGGAGAGAGAGGCCAAGGCTGTGGCTGCTGCCATCACGCCGTCGTCACCCTCGCCGGTGAAGACCGGCCCCTGCGCGGACGAGGGGCGTCGCAGCCAACACCTCCATCAATGTCTCCTCTCCGCCGCTGTTTGAGGGGGAGAGGGAGGCCAAGGCTGTGGTTGCTACCATCGCACCACCGTCGCCCTCGCCGGTGAAGACCGACCCTTGCGCGGACGAGGCCTTGTGGCTTCGGCGCCAAGCTCATCGTGTCAGTCGGGGCCCGAAGTCATCCTCGTGCGCCCATTGGCCCCAAGCACGTCGCTGCCTTCCTCCACCCCGGCCTCCCCTTCCACCGGTGATGTTGACGGGTCTCCTCTAGGGGCTGCTACTGCTGGCCGGTAGATGGATGTCATCACGGCCTCGGCCTTCTTTTCCTCCGCCACAGGCAAGCCCAAGCACCTGTGCTGGTGCGACTACTTTGACAATGAAGAAGAGGAGCGCGACCTCTAGGCCACGCGCCGTGCCGCCTCGCCTCTGGTCCCAGATGCTGGCGCTGCTGTCCTCTCCGCTGCTGCAGTCATAGGGGGAGCCCACCCAGCGCCTGCTGGGGTGAGCCAGCGGTAGCGGCATTTGGTGCGCGTACCTACGTAGCGCCACCTTGGCTTGCTGCCTATGGCAAGAGTTTCGGCGCAGCTGCGCCTTGGCCCATGACATAGGGAACCTACGATGCCCCCGCACGCCCATCCAACAAGTGAGCTCCCTCGGCACCACGTCTCCCACGCGGCTGTGCCTATTGATGCCGATGACTTCACTCTTGTGGAAAGCCGCCGGCGAGGGCGCTGCCGTGCCCCGCGTCACCCTCATCACCGGCGGCCAATGCCGACCGCGCTCGTCAGACTTTGCTTCACTGCCTAGGGGATCATTTTGCCGCCCAATGTACCTCCCCGTCGCGTTGTCTCTTCTGCCTCAGCATGAGGCACCGGGCGCGGAACTGCAATCGCCATCGTCGTCCACCCTGGCGCCTTTCTGTGGGACGTGCACAGGAGCCATGCCTTCGGCAATCTGCGAGGAAGAACCAAGGGCAAGCTGGTGCGCATGCTGGTCACCAGGGCGCCGGTTATTGTGGTGGTGGCTACGAGGCTTCTCACGCTCCGAAACAGCTCATGGCCTCTATCCTCATCGGTCAGATCCTTTGTCCGCCTCCTTCGACCGTTGCGGATGACGGCCCGCAGCCTTCTTCCCATCATCGATGTCGACGGTGCTGAGGCAAGCGGCCACGAAGTGTCGGCATCTCCACTAATGACGCCACCGCTACCACTGACCCGCCGGCACTAGAGATGTGCGAAGGCGAGGGGCCACCCGTTTGGGTCGACCCGATGCTTGACGAGCTCGCAGCTTGCCTCGTCACATGCTCGTCTCTGCAGGCCCGGACAGCGCTGTCGGAACCATCGTCACCGCCAAGATTGATCCGACTCTCCTTCACGCTGGATGAGGACGACGTGATAGGGGGCTCTCCACTACCGGCCACCACCGCTGCTGAGGCGTTGGAGTTGGGCGGTGAGGACACGTGGCAGCGGACGTTGGGGTCTTCATTCCATCGCGCATGATGGCTGCCACTCCGCCTGCAGCCCTTACGCATGCTGCCGCTGCATCTACAGTGGCCTCGGTGGTCAGCGTCGTGGGGCAGCAGCCAGTTCTAGTGTTGCCCGATCTGGAAGTGACCCATGACGCCACGTTGCCACAGACCGCGACGCCCGCGGGTGCAGCGCCTCTGAACGACGACGTGCAAGGGTCCAGCGACGCTGATGCCTTTTTCGACTCTTTGTGTCTACCGCTGCAGGAGCCTCTCATCCCCACCACGCCGCGTGTGCATGTGCCAAGAACGCGAGATGATGACTGGACGTCGCGGCGGAGTAACCTCCTTGAGGCAAAATTGGCTTATCACCACCCGAATCCGGAGCTGCAGGCCAGGCGGGTCATTCTAAGAAAGTTGAATGGGCAGCCCTCCACTAACGTGCTGGACTCCTCCGTCAACGACGAGTTCCACCGAGCCTTTGCCAAAGCAAGCCTGTCCGCCAGGAAGCAGGCCATGCAGGTTATGTTTCCTCAGCGCGGTGACCGCCGGGTGCGCTACGTGCCAACGCCTGAATAGGCTGTTTGCAGTTCTCGGCCTCACTGTCGCACAATCAGTTTAGTAGTTAGTACGATCTCGGAAGCTCCGTCGTTGGAGCAGGAGCCTTTTGTTTGTGTTCTGTCCGCCTAATCCTCTTGGCACCTCGCCACTAGGATAGTCGGAATGTAAAAATATTTCTAACTTCGCTTAATGAGGCACGTGCAAAGCACGTTTTCGAAAAAACATGTCAAAGTTTGATATTATTTAAAAAAGTCAAAAAATTAAGTTAAAACCTATAAACACAAATATTTATGTCTCCAAATAATCTTGAACAAAAAATTGTGGGTTACAAAACTATGGACTGCATTGATATAACTTATATGTACATCATGCAAATGTCAAGACTGTTGAATAAAAAGTTATCAACCACAAACTTTTTCATCGTGTCCAGCTGTATAATTTTACAAAAAGTTTTGTTTCATCTTATTATTATTCATAAAAAGTAATGGATTGTTTACAAAGATAGACCTGCCTCTACAAAATGGATTTAGAAAGACAAACCTTGCCTATTGGCCCATAGATGATTTACAAAGATGGCGTGTAAGGCATATACTAATCTGATAATATGGCGTACCATCTCTTGCTTTTCATGAGCTACATAGAAAATATTTCAGATATAGAAGTAAATGGGAGAACAAAGCAAATTTGTTTTGTTTAGAAATAAGTTAAAATGAGAAGGGTTTTTGTTGCATTTGTCTTCGAATAATAATTTTGAGCATGAACATGAATGGGAGCTAGCACAACTGCTTCTACGGATGATGTTGGGACAGGAAGCGAATTCCGTGGGGGCAGTCCCCACTGGGCACCTAGCATCCACGCATGACGCGTGTCTCGTCTCGCTAGGAACTAGGAGCCGCTGCCCAGCCGGCTGATTTGGTCGGCTCGCTCGCGCGGCTGTCTGTGAGTGCTCGGCTCCTGGCTTTCAGGCTCACGGCTCACGGTCACGCCCCATCCGCCCGAGGCATTTTTATTTATTTGCCACTCTTACGAAGGCCCTCCTTAAGATGCCAGCCTTATAAGCGTCACTATATTTTTATCCTAAAACACAGTAATAAGCTTATATTCTTACTCTTTTTTACTGACGTGACATGCCTGCTCGTCGTGCCAGCGTGGCCGAGAGCCTTGGAACCCCAACTTAACACGGGAAATGACCTATTTACCCATGCTGCTTCTCCCTCTCCATTCACTGACGCCTGGGCCCCATATGTAAGCTTCATCTTCAACCTTCAGCCATCACCGCTCAGCGATGGAAGGGGAGTAGCTCGTGCGGTCCGCGTCCTTGGCGCGCAGTGGCCTGGGCGCCCAGCCATGATGCCCTGGGCGCGCAGCCTTGCTCGCGGCGGCCTAGGCGCGCAGCCTTGTTCGTGTCCTGGGCGGACGGTTGCTGGGCACGCGTCGCCGTAGCTGCGAGGCGTCGGCGTCGATCTCCGTTGGCAGCGCGGGCGTGGCAGGGCGCGCATGGATGCTGTGAGCGGAGCTCAGGGCCCTGGCACGACGCGCAGTGCTTGTGGCCATGGCACGGCACGCGGAGCCACACAGGCACATCCGCGGCGACAGCACGGGCGCGGCGAGGAAGAGCGGGCAGGACGTGGAACGCGTGCGCGCACAGCGGCAGCGCACGGAGCTTGTCGCCGTCCGCAAACTCCAGCAGGCACAGCTCGTCGCCATTCGCGCACTCCATGGACGCGCTGGAGCCCCGCGCCCACCACGAAGAGGCAGATGGCCACCACCAGCGCCGACGTGAGCAGCCGCCAGCAGCTCCAACCTCCATGGAGATGGAGGCCGACGCGAGCAGCCACCAGCAGCTCCAACGCGCACTCCAACCGCCATGGAGCTCCAACCGCCAACAGCTCCAGCGAAGCACGCGTGGTTCAGGGGAGGAAGGCAGTTCAGGAGCCCCATGCTTCAGCTACACGAGGGTGAGGTTTTTAATTTGGTGTTCGCTCTCCATCTCCATCGAGGAGCTCCTTCCCTTCCCTCTCTGCGTGGTGGCTGGAGCTGGAAGAAGAAGCTGACTCGTGGGGTCCATGCGTCATTGAGTTGAGGGAGAAAACAACAGGGGCGAATAGGTCTTTTCCGGTGCTAAGTTGGGGCTCCTAGGCTTGCTAACACGCTGGCACGCCCACCTAGCTTGCCACGTCAGCAAAAATGGCAAGAAAATAAGCTTGTTACTGTGTTCTTGGAAAAAAATGTAGTGGCGCTTATAAGACTATCCGCACTCTTTGTACTCTAAATTCATCCTCTACAAATAATATTCTGTCTTGGTCATCAACGTTCTCTCCTCTATATCACTTTCTCCCGCACCCATCCATCTTATATATCATCCTTTATCCACTGTGGGGCCCGCTTATCAAGAATTTTTTTTTCCTTTTTCTCTTCCCTTTTCTTTTTCCCTCTCCTCCTTTATCCATTCGACCCTCTGCCTCGTCGCCTCCAACGCCTCCCGCCGCTCCCGCCTCCACTCCCTCCCTCCGGCGAGCGCACGTGGCGGCCTCGGCGGCACCCATCCATCTTGTATATCATCCTTTATCCACTGTGGGGCCCGCTTATCAAGAATTTTTCTTTTTTCCTTTTTCTCTTCCCTTTTCTTTTTCCCTCTCCTCCTTTATCCATTCGACCCTCTGCCTCGTCGCCTCCAACGCCTCCCGCCGCTCCCGCCTCCACTCCCTCCCTCCGGCGAGCGCACGTGGCGGCCCCGGCGGCACCTCCCTCCGGCGAGCTCGACCCTCTTCCCCTGCTGCGACTTCCTGTGACACCCGGTTCTAAGGATAAAACCAGATATACAATATATGTGAGTCTTAAAGGACAAATCTCACATATAGCTACAAACAGTATCAATTACAATGCTTTAAATATAACGTACAAAATATATAAAAGATCACCTGATGAACAATCAGCGGAAAGACGACTTCAAACTACGGGTGTAGACTTCACTCCACTGGATCCAACTGACTGGTTGATCACAAGCCTAACACTCCTCCTGAGGTGTGGAGGGGATAGCAAGAGTGAGTCTATGTCGAACTCCGCAAGTATAGCAATAAGGCAGTACCCATCAACTCATGATCAATGTAACATAAATAATATAAAGCATAAAATGGTAAACCATGAATAAATTTGCAAACAAAAGTCATCGTATGAATGTAAAGATTCGAAGGCCGCTCGTGTCCTTGAGCAAGGCTAGTATACCAGTTTATTAAACTCTGCGCAAAGGTGTACACTTTCACTGTGAGCCGTGATTTACCATTTCGCCCGAGGCCCGTCGACCTCTTAGCCCACTACCAAGGAAGGCCGACAGGGTTCACTATGAAGCCTTTTAAAGGTTCGTCTAGCTTACTAGGGCTACCGGATCATCAGATAAAGGAACCCCTTTCAATATGGCACATTCCTTCCCGGCTATACACATAAGGATAGAGGCTGTCCTATACCCAACTTGACAACCTCTAACAAGCTAGAAAAGGTTTTCATACTAAGCTAAAGCCAGAGCCATATAGCTCTTACAGCTGTACTGTAAATCCCGTAGGTTCTGTTACAGATAAATCCTCAAGTCGCTAAAAAGTCATTTTTATCGTTTCATTGCTTAAACATTACTTAAGTCACAAGATCATAGTCACATAAATAAAACCCATGCTATACTTGCCTTGTTCAAAGCTTTCCTGATGAACCTGCTGATTCTGGTTGTCGAAGAACTCTTGGTCTCTAATTCCAATCGCACTTGTCGGTCCTCAGCTCCTGATCTTTAACACTCATGAACTGCTCTTCGTCTATTCGTAGCAAACAAGCAACATAAACAGACAAAGCTAAGAACAAACATCAATCAAAAGAAACACTGAAGAAAGAGCGGTCTACATGGTAGAGCTCGTTACTACGATCACAAGAGCGTAAGAGTGACCAACAAAGGAGCTACCGTTGTGGTGGCACAACTAACGAGGTTGATCTAGACTATTCGCATGTTGGAAAGACGTTGATAGATCATTATTCCAACCCACAAATAAATCACATTTTTAAAAGCCTAGAACATGGTAAATGTCACTACAATCGCATAGCTTACGTTGATACGATTCCAAAAAGTATAAAGGCGGCCTTATAAAGGCGGCAGGCGAAACTTGGGAGGCGCGCTTGGGCGAATCGAGCGGCGGCGGCGCGCGTCCGCGCGATGCGGGGCAGAGGAGGACGCTGACGCGGGGGGCCGGTGAGTGGGGCCCACCTGTCGGCGACCGGGCGCGGGCGAAGCTGCGGTGGCTTGCTGTAACACCTTTGGTGTTATATTAACTAAAACCTGCCATGTCATCATATGCACTGCAAAGCATCCATGTTTAGGTCAACCTTAATATGCATTACCTAAAACAAGTTTATAATTCATAGGTTGATTAAGTTCCTGGAATGACTTGTCACATGAAATGATAAAATCCTATTTTAGAATGTCATTGCAAATACTTAGTTTATACTCTATGTACTTGAGATGTAAACTGTGTTTACACTAGTATCAAGCATAGTGTATAAATCTAAGTCCAACCCTAAAAATGATTTCCATATTTGAAATTTAATTTGGATTCCAAAGCTTATTTATAAGCCTGGCAATTCAAATTTTATTTCAAATTGGAAGTGCTATAAAAGGGTTTTTCAAAAGTCAACTTGGTCAACCAAGGGTGTCATTGGGTCAATGACCTAAAAATGTCCTTGGATGATGTTTGTGATCACTAATAACCAACCAATTAAGTTAGAAACCAAATTGAGTTTAAACTCTATTTCAAAAACCCTTTAATTCCAACCCTAGTTTTATCCCCTTTTCTCTAATTCAAATTCTATAAGGAATTTGGAGATACTTTAAAAAGATAGTTTGTAGATCTTGACAAGAGCTACAAAGTTGGTATAGAAAGTTTTTCAAGTTTCCAAAAGGAATTTCAAATTAATTTGAAAATACAGTTTCTAGCAATTATCCCCTTTTGATTTTAAAACTATAATTCAAAAATTATGCATAATTCGAGAAAACCTTGTACATGAAAAATGTTTGGTTTGACAAACTCAACATTTCATAGTTTTGAAGATTTTCAAGTTTTATTGAAAAATCAAAAGTAATTTCAAATACTTATTTCTAGGGTTTTATCCC
>CM041633.1:22342560-22359921 GCA_023333625.1 Bothriochloa decipiens
ACAATAATCATGCGTGTGGGCCATGTGATTTAGGAGGTTCTGCCACACTTGCTGGGCCGCTCGGCCGCTCGGCCTACGAAGGCGGGCGCGCGCGCAGGGCCGCTTGCGGCCATGCTGCGACTGGGCTGCCTCGCGGCCTGGCTGCTGGCGCGGTGGCCTAGCTCGCGATGTGGCGGCCTGGCTGGCCTGTGGCTGCCGGTGGCCAGAGCTGGTTAGCCATGGCCCCTGGCCGGCTGGAACCGGCCAGAGGTGGCTGTGGCTGGCCAGATGAGACTAGGTGAGGCCGGAGGTGGCCCAAGCTAGGTAGGAGCTGGCCAAAGCAAGCTAGGATATCTTAGAGGGTGGCAAAGGGTTGCTAGACTGGACTGCTGCTGCTGGCCTGACTAAGGTGGTTATGGCCTGCTGGGGCTGGCCAAGACTGGCCAAAGCTGGCTAGTTGAGGCCAAACATGGCCAGAGCAGGCTAGGTCAGGCCAGGATAGGCTAGGGCAAACCAGGGTTGTCTAGAGGCTGAACTAGGCCCGGTAGGGCTAGGTAGAGGATGGTGCCTAGCTGGAGCGGTGGCCAACCCTATAGAGAAAAAGAAAGCCTCTCTCTCTCTATCTATGCAAGAGAAGGGATTTTTCCGAAAACGTTTTCCAAAACCTTTTGGAGGCAAAACTTTAGATTTTGAAGCTTCATTTTCAAACTCGAAAAGAAACTAGTCGTGACCTGCTCGAGTTTCAGAAATTCATTTTTCACACACCAACACAACAAAGCAAGGCACCACTCAAACTCACCTATATTTAATTCATAAAATTTTTATAAAGCCACACTTTTTATCATTTTATAGTGACAACAAAATAATTGAATCTTGGCCAATTTTTATAAAGCATAGGCGGCGGCGCTCGTGCCGCGAAGGGAGAGCCGAAGTGGAGGCGGGGCCAACCGAGGGGGCCGCGGTGGAGAGGGTGGCGCGGAGGAGGCGGAGCCGGGAAGGGGACGGGCGGGAGCGGAGGCAGCGACCCGACGCGGCTCGACGCGCGTGCCCATGCTCGCTGCGGCGGCCCGGCCTCGTGCCCTCCCCGACTCGCGGCGGCGCGGCGCGGCCTCGCCCCCTCCATGACTCACGGCGGTGCAGTGTTCGGCCCGGCGTCCCGCGACAGGTCGAGCAACTCCGGCGCTTCCTCGGCGAGCGCGCGGGCGGCCGGCGCTTCCTCGGCGGGCGAGCGCACGGGCGCTCGCCCTCCCCAACCCCGTGGTACGCGGCGCGCATCCTCCTGCCGCCGTGGTTGCGTCGTCGTCGGCGTTCGGGCACGGCGGCCCCCAGTGCGTCCTCGCCGGCGCGGGTCCGGCACGGCCCCGTCCTCGTGCTCGCACCTCGTGCCGCCCGTCCGCACTTCCCCGGTTGCTCCGTCCGCGCTTCCCCTGCTCCGCTTCCCGGCGGCCACGGTGAGCGGGCCTGCGAGCCCTCTCCGGCGCGGCGGGCCCCTCCTCCCTCTACGGCGCCATCCTCTCTCTCTCCCTTGGGCGGGTTGCAGCGCGTGCGTGTTAGGCCCCACGAAGCGTTTACCGGACCTCCTCCACCCCCGCCACAGATGACGTACCACCGTCCCGTCCGCTTGGATACCGTCGCGTTTCCGGTACCCGCCGCAGGCGATTTCTCCGCTAAAGGGTACTGGAGGATGCTTTCCGGTACCCAGTGCGGGTCGTCTAAGGCTGCTCAAGGAGCGGCCTTGGTAAGAGTGGCAAATAAATAAAAAGCCCTCCACCTGAGGCTGCTCTCCGCCGCCGTCACAATCGAGAATCGACTCCGTCTCCAGCTCTCTGCCCGTCGCCTGCCGGCCCTCGACGGCGACTCGGCCCCTGCCGCAAGCCTGCGATCACTGCCCGGCTGCGTCCTGCCCCTGCCCCTGCCCCTGCCGACTGCCACGGCGAATCGGTCCCTGGCCCCTGCCTCATCCTGCGGTCGGCGGTCGGAGGTGCCGCGGACCTAACTGGCCGCAACGGCGTAACCTCCAGCCGCAGGTGTGGGCTGTCCGCCTGTCAAGCTTTGAGCTATGATGAATTGCAGTTCCCCGATCATCGAATCCATTCCCAGGTTCTTCCGGATCTAAAAACTCTATGAATGAGTAACTGATTTAGTTGCTTGTGCTATTTGGGGATTTTATTTATTGTAGGCCTTAACACCCCTCGTTAGAGCATATTGAATTGTTTACTGTCTATTCACCTGCACCTGCAGAGGTTTGCCGGAGCTTCAGTGCTAGTGCTTGAGCCCTGGAGCTTCAGTGCTGAACTGATGCTTGCAAATAAGCAGTACATTGGATTTCAGGGTCTGCAGAACGGCATAACTCGTTATCTTGTTCGATTGCAAGTGGCAGAGCTCAATGCAGTCTCGAGATTCGACGAGCTAGAAGCAGCATATAATGCAGGTACTAGTAGGTTGTCTTCCCTATTGATTCGGTTGCTGTGGTGTTTCTCCATCAGGTTTGGGCAGAGTCCCTTGTCACTGTGTTCAGAGATTAGCAGCTGCTGTTCATATGCCCTTGTCACTGACTCACTACTGTGTTCAGAGATTAGGAGCGACCGTTTATGTTCAGATGGTCATTATTTGCTTGAATCGCCTTTTCCAGTAGATTCATGGTGATTAGTGGCTACTTTTTTTGTTTTTATGTATAATACTAACATGCAGCATTCTGTTCTCAGGTTCATCACCTCATGCCTGTGTTCCTGTCAGTGCACTTCACAAGGATAATCTGACATGCACCACCACCACAGGCCAAAGGGAGAAAGAGAACACCACATTAGCAGAATTTATGCCTAATTGCATAATCCCATGCCCTGGGGCCTTGCAGGTCACAACATATTTTTTTTACCCTTTTAGAATAGACATAGAGGTTGCAACTGATTTTGCAATATGAAGCCATAAAGCTACTACTCCAGTTATTCTGTAAGTAGCAAGTAGTCTATTCTACTGAGTTCTGGAACATATATCACAAGAGTTCACTGATTAAGTGTTACCCAGTTGGTCAATCAAATTTTTGTCTGAAGTTTACTAATCCAAGATGTCAAGCATGTTTTAACACGTCAAGTGTTAGCAAGTGTGTCATAATGGTTTTGATTCCTTTTTCATGCATGACAGTTTGATTTAGTTCTCCTTGTTTTTTTCTTCTGTTTATTTGCAGATCTACTATTGCTTCTCCCAGCAAAGTCCTCAGACCCCTTTACCTGTCTGGGCATTCATTACCTGTGAGATGGGCAACCTATGGATCAGCGAATCTAGTTCTATCTGATGATGGAAAACCCAAGTTTCAAATTGAGGAGGTGAAGCCCTCCGCAAAGAGAAGATATTTGACAAAGAAGCGCTTGAAGGTTCATTTGCTGATGATGGTTTGTCACGGCTGTCAGCCAAGATTCATGGTTTATCTGTGGGGACTTCAACCTAGCTGATCGAATTGTTGAAGAGGACAATTGCTGGGTAGCAGCGGGTTTCATCCCTGTGTCGATGTTACTGGCACACGTAGCGGGGCTTGCAACCTGAAGGGCGCTAGACATCTTTCAAAAAACTTGTAATCTGTAATAGGAATTATGGCCCTACCTTTTGTTTTATCTTCCTTTCTGGTGCTTCTTTTGTCGCGGTCATCTCGCTTAACGATATTTGAAAGGATGTGTGTAAATTCTACCCTCTTAATGAAATCTATGCTATGCAGCATGTTCACGAATAAAATTATCCTGTTCTTAGAGTTCTATTGTTACTCTGGTTGTTATACAAACTTGGGATTGTGATTATGCATATGCCTAGTGAGACATTATCCCGTTTTCAACCTGTGATGGATTGTTGTTATCTTACTACTTTAATTAAATGTATAATACCAACATGCAACATTCTGCTCTCAGGTTCATCACCTGATGCCTGTGTTCCTGCCAGTCCAGTTCACAAGGATAATCAAAGTCGTTCTGGAGTCAGCATGAGTAGTGTTTTTCATCCTGTTTTAAAAGATCTGGTGATGCCACACCACCTTCAGAAGTGATTTGATGAACACCAGAGAATAATATCACAAGTGATGCTCCTAAAACCAAAGCCACCTCCAATCAGGGAGGCTCCTCCAAATGTGTCCTGTTCTTAGAGTTCTATTGTTGCTCTAGTTGCTTTACAAAAATCGGGATTGTGATTATGATGAAAATGACAACTAAAAACTGCAAATTGAGCTTGTTTCTCTTATAGACATGCTGCATGACTACTTGTTGATAATAGGAAATGGGTCATACAAATTGATGCTCCTTAAATAAAATAGTTCAAACAAGAACAAGTCTCACATGTTCCACAAAATGCTATTAATCAAAATCTAACTTTCTAACAGATGATGACAATGTGGCCACTTGCTCAATTTGATGTAAGAGACTTGTAAGTCCACTTTGGATGGAAGGAGCAGATGTGGACGAAGAATGCGTGTACAAACCAATTACAGAGGTTGGCATTGTACCATTAGCATAGCTGCCTGGGATCAAAGGGGCATCCATGGTAGAGAATTGGCCAAACACGTCAGTTTGACTAATGCCACCGTCATGAAGGCCCTGCATCACATAATATGAAATCGTTCGTAATGTTAAATGCAGGTAAGTACCAATGAAAATGCTACTGAGTAATGAGTTAATTTCATGTCTTACGATTGATTCTCATGGACTAGCACCTTCAACTCTATTTTCCGCTGAGTTTTTGGGAGCTTTTCCTGTACGTAGAAATACTAAAAGTTACAATTGAAGCAACTATAATGCAAAACAAAAAAATAGCTGAAATAGGTTCGACCAGTACCTTTCTTTTGAGCACTTTTCTTCTTTGTCTTTCCAGTCTTCTTTTCAACTACATTCTGCAAACGTTTCTCCTTGGCACCTTTTACCACTTGAGGAGTTCTAAAAGACATTGTACCTTTCAATGTGTCTGTATTGCTGTTAGTGCAGTCAGTCAAGACTATGGAAAGCTCATCAGATTTATCTTTCATTTTGCTTATAGAATTTTCTGCTTCTAAGTCTAACTTAGCTATTCCTTTCTCCAAATCATCAAGAAGTTGTTTTGATAGTGAACACTTCAATGCAATGGATGTCGCCTTCCGTGAGATACGTGCAGCATGTGTTTTCAAACTTTTCTTTTCAGTCTATTGTTTATCAATATAAAATCCTCTTTTCGCATATTTTGTCCACCGTCTCTTTATGTATTGCGGCGGCTAGATGAAAACATTATTCACATTGAAGACTTTGAGGGCATGCTTGCACAATATACCTATATAACATAAAGATGTCATGTTAATGGGACCATATTAGAAACTAGGTTGTAATTCAAACTGTGTGTACGTATCTATGAATTCATACTTTCTGCATGAACATGCAATGGTCTTGTCTGCAGTGTTAAACTTAACGGTCACTCCATTATTAGAATTCATATGCATAACCGTATATGTCAAGACTGGCCCATCTATTTGTAGCACTTTCCAAGAGAATGCAAATTGCTTTGTAATTTCTTCCTCAAACTCTGAGTACATTCTCCTTGTATAATTCAGCAGCGGTCTTCAACATAGGTAATTCTAAACTGTAAATAACCGGAGACTTACGACGTGAATTAAAATCTGCATCTAACTCATTTTCACGAAGACTGGCTCAAACCTTCTCACACTCTGTAAGGAGCTCTGAAAGACCGAGTTTCCTATGAAACCTTTTCTTGAATACATTATTCATTCCTTCACTCCTTTGAGTCGAGTTCATGTCAGTTGTAAAAGAGTCACGGTAGACAGCAGCCCATTTTTTCCTCAGACCAAACAAGTTTTGCATCCATTGGTTCTCGTGGAGGTTATACTCAATCAATAATTCTTGCCACTTTTGGATAAATAGAGCTTCCGATCTATCCTCGTAAACACTTCTCTTAAAAGTAGGTAGAAACTTATGAGGATGCTTATGGATTACATGTGCCAGATGTTTAGCAGCATTAACATAGATGTGCCATAAACAAAGACGATGGCTTGTGTTTCCGAACACATAGGCAACTGCTCCTGCCATGGCCGCATCTTGATTAGTGAAGATTGTGCTTGGATGCTTGCCTGACATTGCTGTTAGGAAGGTTTCAAAGAGCCAAACAAATGATTCAATGGTCTCATTAAATATTAGTGCTGCACCAAAAATTATTGTGTGCTTATGATGGTTAGTGCCAAAGATTGGAGCAAAAGGCAGTTCAAACTTATTAGTATTAAACGTGGTGTCAAATGACACAACGTCACCAAATCATGCATAATCCATGATAGATTGACCATCCGCCCAGAAGAAGTTAGCAATCCGACCATCTTCCTCATCTACCTGAACCGCATAAAAAATGTGGGATCCTCTATTTGCTTACGCTTCAAGTATTCCAACAATGTTTGTGCATCATTGGATTCTAAGTACTTCTTGCGCTTGCAACCAATCTCATTATTGCAATACATCCTTGAGAATGACACTTTGTCAGCTCCTCCATAGAACTCCTTCATAAACTCATACACCTAGCCTAGTTTCATCTCTGCTTCCTTTATCTGCCCAATCAACTTTCTATCTGCTTCTGTAACACGCCGCTGGGACTTTAGCTTGTGGCATTTATTTGGACTAGTAAGATAATGATTGTGATCAAATATAACCTTTTAAACTGTCCAAATCCCTTCTCTACTAACACTAAACTGAACACGAGCATCACATCCTGTCCTTGTATTACATGTTGTCTTCAGTACAATAATAACGTGTATAGATTTGTTGAGATCAACTGCTGTTATTTGCAAATATTTTTGTTCACTGCATAGCTGTATTATCGTTTTTGTTCTCTTGGATGAGGTCTAAATGCTCATATATAGCAGCCAAAGTTATCTCATTGAAATTTGCTACTTGCCTGTAGGTTCCTCTTAAATTAGGACTTTAATATTCTTGTTCAGATCTCATTGAAATTTGCTACTTGCCTGTAGGTTCCTCTTAAATTAGGACTTTAATATTCTTGTTCAGATTTGCATCTGGCACAACATCGTTTGGTGACTTTGCTTTGGATATAACAAAATAAAATATGAAAGTCGATAATAGTTTTTGTAATACATCTATCACACTATAAAGTTCAAATGAGGCTCAAAAATGCCATATTTATTTCAAATTAAAAAAATCATGTCTGCATATTACAACATCTTTGCTACTACCCCTATAAAGCAAGTTCAAAAAAAAAAGGAAAGTTGGACAGATTGTTTCTTGAAAGCAACTGTGCTACTATCGCGAGGTTCTGGTGGAATAATCAAGATAGGGAGAATTGCAAAGGGTAAAATACATGAATAGGCCATCAACTTACGCGGGTGTGTCGATTTGGACCATCAACTTTAAAAATGCATTTTTTGATCCAAAAACTTGACTAGAAGAGCATAAAGAGTCCATACCCCTTCGTTTTATGTTTATATTTGTGTAAGACCTCCTATATTTAGTTCCTTTTCGTAAGAAAAACCAGAGCAAGCAGCCACCATACGCAAGCTCACGCAGCGCCGGCAAGCTACCCCAGTCACACCGGCGGGCGAACGCACGCAGCAGCAATCACGCAAAGCGTAGTGGACGAGCGTGCTGCTCCATCGGCTAGCGCAGTGGCTTCATTGGGCGAGTGCGCTGCTCCTGCCGCGAGCGTGTTGGCAAATCTTAACGTCGCTACCAAAATGTTGGCAACGGCGCCAAAAATACCTGTGTGGGTATTTCTTATGTCTATTGGATTATTCTGTAAACGCACAGAATATACCAATGTAGCACTTCACCGAGGATAAGTATTCCAAGGTATCCTTATTTGTTTTATCCCAAGGGAAAGCAGTGCTAGAAATGTTTAATAAAAGGGAGGAGATATCCTTATGTCTACCACAACCTAGTATCAACTAGTGGAGAAGGGGGTAAGTGAATTATAGGAAGGGTAGGTAAGTAAGATAAGAAGAACCTAATTTAAGGATAATTGGCAGAGTGTTAGTTAGGTGGGAGGACAACGAGCGAGTAAATGACTCCTATGTATCTAACTTTACTCTTGTGGACTTGATCCTAATAGATAACTAACGTAGCTAACTGGCTCCTACAAATTGTGTGCGAGGGATATACGAGAGAGCAGGAGACATAACCCCTACTCAAGCGAATATTTGGCTTATGGACGCCTTACCTTTTAAGAACTAGTTCGAACATGAGGAGAAATCCTAATGCCGAGCAGGACCTGTCACTTCCCGCCAGTGTGCCCCTACTGTCCATGCAAACCAGCGGAAATCAAAGGTAAGACTAAGTATGAGCATCACGCTCACACTTACTCTTACAACTCTAGCTAATGCGCAGATAGCTAAAGCTCCTATGCAAGATAGACGATGATACACATACAAGGAGTTGGTGCAGGAAACCACTCCAACTAAGACAACTATACTACTAAGACAAGCACACAACAAGACTATAATGACTATAGACATGCACTAAGTAAATACTTAAGTAAATACTGAGTAAAGTAAAGAAAGAATAATATATTCATAAAAGGAAAGTCTTACAAAAGAGAAAAGGTACAAGAGCTGTACCAGACTCTCCAGAAGACGACTCCGGAGACCCCGATCTTCGCTCGACTCGACTCTAACTCCCACTCTAGACTAACTACTACTACTCTTGCTTGATCTCTCAGAAAGATTGGAGACTTGGAGATATGAGAGATGATTCTCAAGGGTGGAGGCAACCTCTATTTATAGGGGACGGTGGAGTAGGGGCTACTCCACTGCCAGGTCAGCGATCCGTGTGCTCCTCCTTCTGGACCCTTGGATGAAACCGACCTTGGGAACCACCTTAGATGTATGATATTGGCAAAACCATCACGTGGGAAGCATGCATGAGGCGGTGGGAGGCCAACCGACCTGGCTGGGCACCAGGGGGGTTGGCCGACCCCCCTATGATGAGTGGGCCCAGCCAGGGTCTTCTAGAAGCTAGCCCCACCTGTCACAGGGAGTGGCTCCACCAATTCTAAGTGTTGGTCACGTTGCTTGCTTCCTTGTGGGCCCATGGATCCATGTGCAACGATCTTTTACCGTTGAATGAAAACACAAGTTGATCTGAGGGTTGAAATAGACTCCAGGGGTGTTGGCTTGAATCATGCTCGAAGCTCAGCTCAAGGTGGGGCCACAGGGGGGTCGGCCGACCCCCTATGTGGGCCCTCCTGAGCTTTGTTTTGTGTATTTCTAAAATCACAAGCTAAGAGTGCAAGTGGAACTAGTTTTTGATAAAATATGCTCATGATGCTTATTCTTCCTTGAAACCGAGGCATGTTGACGGTGTTTTGAGTGTGAGTTTCTATGGTATATTCACCGTTAACAGAGCACGGTGGCTCCATCGACGGGCATAGGCCGGTCATGGCGGACCGCGGGGACCTGGTCCATCGAGGAGGGCGTGGCGTGGCTGTGCGAGCGCTGGCGAACGAGGCCGAGTGCGAGCAGACCACAGGCTGGCCATGGCGAACCGTCGGCACCAAGTCTATCGCGGCCGGCGCGGGCGCAGGTGAGCGGAGGCGAGTGGATACGGCGGTGCAGACAAGCAGGGCGGGCATGAGCAGATGCAGTGGCGCGGCGGAGCAGGGGCGACACGAGCGGACGCGACCAACAAGAGCAGAGCGGACACGGCGGCACAGCGGGCGCGAGCGGCGTGGACTCGACAGCGGCGGCGCGGACGCGACATGGCCGGCAAGCTAGCCGGCAAGGAGGACGGGGCGTGAACGCGGCACGGCCGGCAAGCTAGCCCAATGCCGTGCTGCCACCTGCCCAGCTCCATCGCGCCGCAACGCCATGGCCACGGCGATTCGGTCCGCAGGCGCCGCCGGCGAGGAGGACAGGGCGACGCTGGCGGGGGCAGGAACAACGGGCGGAGGAACCAGGGAGGCCGCCCGTGGAGAGGCCGGGCTAGCCTCAGCGTGACCAGCATGGAGGGAGGCAGGGGTGGTGGCCCGAACTCTGCTCCGCCCCGTGCAGAGAACAGGAGGGAGGCTGCGGGAGCGAGCTCGTCCAGGCTCGCCATGGCCGCCCACTCACCGAGCTCGCCGCCCCTCGCTGGAGAGGGAAAAGGGGAGGAGCAGAGCTCGCCGCCCGCCGCCGCATCCGCGAGGAGGCCACCCGTGCGCTTGCCGGCGCCGCTCCGACCGCTGCTTGCCCGCCGGCCGCACGTGCTCCTTGGCCGCAGCGACCTCCGACGGGCACGGACGCCGGATGCAGGAGCGCGGCCCGGCCACCGAATAGCCGGCTCGCGCTGCCGCCGAAGGCACGCCTCCCCGACGCCCATCTCCATCTCCTCCGCCGTCGACACCGTCCATGGCCGCGGGCACGCTCCGCCTCCGCGTGCCGCGAGCCCTTCCGTGGGCGCGCTCCACCTTCTCGCGCAGGGGACTCGCCGGGGGAGCCGCTCCTGCAAGGGAGCCGGGGAGGTGGAGGCCGCCGGGGAGGTGCACCGCCGCCGTGCGGGCTCCGTGGGCACGTGCTCCTCAAGCTGCGTCGCGGCACGCGGCTCCATCGCGGGCACGACCGCCGCCGTCGCAGTCACCGGGTGAGAGCACCGTCCGCCGCCGCCGTCGTTCGCCCGGCCCAGAGCCGGGAGTGAGGGCCCGTGGAGTGAGAGGATACGGATGCGAAAAGGAAACTAAATATAGGGTTTTTTTATAAATATAAACATAAAACGAAGGGGTATGGACTCTTTATGCGTCCCTAGTTAAATTTTTGGACCAAAAAATGCATTTTCAAAGTTGATGGCTCAAATCGACACACCCGCGCAAGTTGATGGCCTATTCATACATTTTACTCAATTGCAAATATTCAGAGAGGAGGACATCCAAGTAATCCGACCCATACAGGTCCATCAGGAGATTAATGATGTGGTCAGATGGCATTTTGATGCTGAAGGAAATATGGACGGTCAGATTTCTGGAAGCAAATATGGAGCCTTGATTGTCCACCGAAAGTGAAACACTTTTTATGGAGAAGGAGCCATAATACTCTTGCCGTCAAAACGATGCTGAAACGAAGGGGTGTGAAGATCGATACCCTCTGCAGTATCTGTAATAGACTTGATGAAGATGGTGCACACATGTTTTTCAAGTGCAAAGAAGTAAAAGCAGCATGGCGTGAACTGAACTTAGAAGATATCAGATGTGAACTGATAGAAGCCGGTTCAGCTAGAGGAGTAATGGAAACTATTCTCAAATTAAGAGGAAAAATAAAACTTACTGTGATTTTACTTCTCTGGATGTGGTGGGAGGAGAGAAATAAAAGAAGAGAAACTAGAAGAAAACTTACATCTGAAGAGGTGGCGTACTTAGCAGCTGCTTATGCTGAAAACTTTCTGAATAAGCCAGAATGTGATTTATTCCCGGATAACCGTCAGAAGCCTAGATGGGAGAAACCACCTGACGGCTGGCTGAAACTGAATTATGACGGCGCTTTCCACAAGGAGAGAAAGGATGGTGGTTGGGGTTATGTGATAAGAGATGATTAAGGATGCAAAATAATAAGGCATCAAGCTGACAAAAAGATACACTACAATAGCAGTATCAAGACTGAAATTTGCCCATTGCCTGTACAAGTAAATCTGCCCATTGCCTATACAAGCATCAGACTATAAAAGTTCAATGAGGCTCAAAATGCCATATTTATTTCAGAAAAAATGGAAAGTTGCAGTGATTGTTTCTTGAAAGAAACTGTGCTACTAATAACTCCTACAAAGCAAGTTCAGAAAAAGAAATGACAAGTTTCACAGATGGTTTCTTCAAAGGAACTGATCATTCTGAAATTCAAGCCATCATCCACTCTACAGACACCACAGGGACATGGTTGCAAGGCATACAAAGACCACAACGACATAGATCAGTGATCACAGCAATGAACTTATCACACATACATACCAATGAAACAAACCTAGCCGTAATAGATGTTATTCATGTCACTGTGCACGAACGGTAAATCGACATACCTTTAATGTACGAGTTTCACTCGTGCATGAAGTATCAAAGATGATACGGTCGTCATCTATGATTGGATCGATAGCAGCTATGCTTCGGGCGGAGTCTGTCACCATGGTGGCTGCTACTCCATTCAATGGTGCAGATAGCTGCTCAACGTCTGATTGAGGCTGGACAAAGCAGCTCGCTTTGCTTGCGCGAGTAGGAGACACGCATCCAGCTTTCTCCTCGGACGGCGCCGGCAACTCCGGTGCCGAGTCATGGTTCTGGACGGCCTCCTCGGTCTGGTCCTTCATGGAAGAGACCTCGTGAGCCCCGACGACTCGAGCAGCACGGACAGCTTCCTCTCCTCGATCGGTTGTGGCGGTGGCTTAGCTTAGTGCCGGCGAGGAGTTCTGCCCTCAAACATCGATATGGCGTGTCCCGATCTGGATCTGCGGCGAATCGGCCCAGTTCGGCAATAGGCATCCTTCTCTCGCAAGCTTGGATTGATCCTTCGATACGAAGAAACAGATGGGGCCGTGCGTTTGTAATCTTTGGGAGGGAAGCTGATGAGGTACGAGCCGAGCCGTTGGCGCACAAGCCGAGTTTACCCACTGCGGATCACATCGGACACGCGTCAGGCGTAGGCTGCATGTGCCCACCGCGAGCGGTGCGGGCTATCCCCATCCAATTTATTTCCGTTGGGACAAGCGTCCGACAAGGTCCAGAGGTGAAGGCTAGCTGATGAAGGCCCCTCAGTAAAGGTCCCAAGCGAAGGTCATCCGATGTGGGTCTCATGCGGAGGTCATTTGATAGAGGTCCCCTAACAAAGACTGGCTAGAGATAGCCCCCCCAGCGAAGACCGGCTGGAGAAGGTCCCCTGACGAGGGCTCGCGGAAGAAGGTCCAGGGACGAGGGCTCCCAGACGAAGGTCTACAGATTCATAGATACCAGTTATCATTGGACCTCAAATTAATCCTTCAGGACAAACTTGACCTCAGCACTTGACAAAACCAAAGCTTACAGTACTTACCACAAAATAAAGTATCCGTTGATCTTGCAATTTGCAGGGAAATTTCAACAGTTTTGGTGTCAGGTCAAGCAACGCGTACGTGCACAGCGTAGCAGGATGCGTAGCTTGCTTTAGGATAAACCACAAAAACCTGGAGGGAACTAATAATCTGTACTCGTGCAAGCAACGCGTGCATAGCCCAGCAGTATGCGTAGCTTGTTGTAGGCTTCAATTCATTAAATCGCAGGTCATGTACTAATTAAAGTAGTACTAAAACACCCATGTGATGTGCATTAAATTTACTCCCTCCGTCCTGTAATACAATGCATTGGATGAACGAGGTGCGTGATCTGTCCTATGATATTGAGGATTATATTGACAAGATGATGCAGCCCGGCCTCATTTCTAGGGGAGAGCCTCGTTCTGATTCAGAGGTGGATGAATTAAGCACTCTCATGAAGCAGGCCAAGGACGCCCACGAACGGCACAATAGGTACAATCTTGGGCGTTGGGCATCAAATCCTAGATTTGTGGTCGATGGTGGTGGGCAACGCTGGGCTCCAATTCCAACAGACCTCGTTGGTATTGATGATTCCAAGGTCAAACTTATCAAGCGGCTTAACATTGATGCTGAACAGAGGCTAGTAATATCCATACAAGGACGTCCCGGAGTTGGTAAGACTACACTTGCCAAACAAGTGTACTGTGAAATGGAAGTACAGTTTGAGTGTCAAGCTTTTGTTCGAGCCTCAAAGATGCCTGATACAAGGAGGCTTCTGGGTAGCATAATCTCCCAAATCCAGCGCCACCATCAAGGACCCCCTCATGCTCATGGTCTCCCCGTGCAAGAGCTCATTGATAGCCTAACAAAACATCTCCAACAGAAGAGGTATATAACTAGTACATATATGTTTCGGGGGTGCTCCCTCCTTTTTCGAAAGCCTCTGCAGTATTACAAAATGTAGGCTGATCGAAATCTACAGAAAATTCTTGAAACGAAGATCTTGATATACTAGTCAATTTACATATGTGCTGAGTTTAGATTTCAGGTTTCGGTTTATTATGAGTAACGATAACCAGAATTATAAGGAACAAGGAAAATAATAAAATTACAATACTGACAAGAATCCTATCAATTTTGTTTCTTCTAATACAGTGGAGTTTGAAGTTCAAACATTGAAATCATGTTAAAAGCATGTACCAATATTTTCGAGCTTGCAAGCTCAAAGCAGGCATGCAAGTTTGCCAATCCAAACAAGAAAAATTTAAAACTATGAGGTACACTAGAAAATCTAATACAAAATATAATCATTCCGTTCCGTATTTTCAACATTAAATTTTCCATCTTCATGTTTTTGTAATTGTTGTATTTCACCTAGCTGGCACAAAATATTTATAACATTTTAAATTATTTGGCAGGTACCTCATTGTAATTGATGGTTTGTGGGAAACAACATCATGGGATATTGTTAGTAGCGCATTTCCTGATGACGCTCATTATAGCAGAATATTAATAACTACGGATATCAAAGAAGTAGCTTTGGAGTGCTGTGATTATGAATCTGATGCTATTTTTAAGATGGAGCCACTTGGTTGAAATCACTCCACAGAAATGTTCTTCAATGGAGTGTTTGGATTTAAGCACGAGCGCTCTAAACAATTGAAGGGAAGCTCTGAGGAAATTATAAGAACATGCGGTGGTCTGCCACTCACGATAATTAGCATAGCTAGCATTTTAGCAATCCAACCAGATAACTTAGAGCTGTGGCGCCATGCCAAAGAAGCATTATTTTCTAGATTGAGATATAATCTTACTTCTGAAGTCAAGCTGAGAGAAATAGTAGGTCTGAGCTGCAATATTCTTCCTCGCCATTTGAAGACATGCCTACTATATCTTAGTATGTATCCTGAGGGTTATACATTCTTAAAGGCTGACTTGGTGAAACAATGGAGTGCCGAAGGTTTTATAATTCCAGTAGAAGAGAAAAATAGTGATGAAATTGCAGAATGCTATTTTGATGAGCTTACTTACAGGGGACTGATACAACCCAATCATACCAATATCTCGGATGAGGTGACTTTGTATACACTGCACTCCACTGTATTTGAATTTATTAGGAGCATGTCTATAGAAGAGAACTTCAGCACTGTGATAGACTACTCCAATACCATCTCAGAGCTTTCTGTAATGGTTCGACGACTATCTCTCATATTCAGTAGTGCCAAATATGCAACGAAACCAGAAACCATTAAAGTATCCCCTGTGCGGTCACTTATCTTTTATGGACTTGTTGAGTGCCTCCCTTCAATTATGGAGTTCGAGGTACTTCGTGTTCTTATTCTTGATGTCTGGGGTGACAAGGAAGAGTTAGACCTCAGTGGCATTGACAGATTGTTTCAGCTGAGGTACGTGCGGATTACATCTAATACCATTGTGAAACTACTCGCCAGAATTATTGGACTGTCATATTTGCAAACAATGGAAATTTATGCAAGAGTAACTTCTGTTCCATCAGATATTAGCCATCTCCCGAGATTGTTAAACCTCCATGTACATGATGAGATAAATCTATATAATTGTGTTGGCTACATGGGATCTCTAGGGTTACACACTTTCCAGTCTTTTGACTTCAGTAGTAACTCTGAAGATAATGTACATCAACTTGGTGAGATCATGAACCTGCATGATCTTCATGTCACCAATTCTACTGAAATCTCATACACTACGAAGAGAAACTTGGCAATCTAAAATCTATGATTCTTGCTCCTGTTCCTTGGTGTACACACATTTACTTGGATTTGCTCATAGAGCATACATTCTCTGTCCATCTTCCTTCAGGGACTAAAGTTATTGCCGTCCATTTACATTTTTCCAAGACTCTCTGAATGGATTATTGGACAGCTTCGAAAACTATCCATTTTGAAAATTGTTCTTAGGAAATTGAGGATCAAAACCTCCTCTTGGCTTGACCACCTTGATAGAGCTAGTTATCGATCTTTATCAATATTTGTAATGCTGCATCGGCACCGACCGACCTCGTACAAATATTGATAAGGTTTATATACGGGGTCCGGTGCACCGGTGACATGTGGAGGGCGTAGATTGGACGGAGGGGCAGAGGAGCCGGGGCGGCTAGGGTTGGCGGCGGCCTGCGGCGGCACTGGCGCGGGCGGCGGCTGTGCGCGCAGGGAGGGGCGGCGGCGCGCGAGGAGAGAGAGCGAAGAGATAGGGAAGACCCTATTGTTTATTGATTTGATCTCAAAGGTTACACCTCTTATTTATAGCCCAAGCTAGCTTCAGCCCTAAGCAAACTAAGAAACCCTTATCTTTACGGATTTCCTTTGACAATTCAACCCCTTCTCTTATTTATTCAATCCTTCTAATTATAGGAGACCTAATTTTAGGAAACCTATCGGATGGCAGATAGATGGCGGCTCGGGAGATTGCACTCCTACTCCCTTGGTCGGCGTGCACCTAGGGCACGCCTAGCTAGTGGCAGGCAACCCGTATGGCCGTCGAGCCCCTCCTCTAGCCCATAGTTGGCCCAAATTTCTCCACAATCTGCCGGGCCTCCGTGCTTGTTACGGCACTTACCCCTTTTCCGCTCAACGCGTCCTTGCATTGAAATACTGACTAGCCGTTGACTCCAAGTTGAGGAAGGAATGAGTCCTTGGAAAGCTTCTGCAGATGACAAGTCATCCAGCCTTGCATTGGTTTGTTGAGGATGATGTTTTGGTGTGTGCGGAGTAAGGTGAAGTCGAAACAGTACTGTAGGTTGCCGATGTTTGCCATAGATGTGGAAGGTGTAGTCCTCTGTTCCTGGCTCACTGCTTAGTGGTCCTCTTTGCACTGCCCGAAGAAGGGGTTTGGGAACTGCTGCATTTATTTCAAAAGTTGCTATTACCTTGGGTGGAGGTCTACCAAAATGAGCGATGGAGTGATTTGTTTCTAGGTTGATGTAGACAGGTACACTACGCCATATTGCTGTAGGTATGACTGTCGGTGTTGATGTTGTTAAGTCCACCATTGCACCAAATAGGAAGGTTCCTCTTTCAAATTCATGTGGTGCTAGCCGGTGTCTTCCTATTACTCCAATGATATCGATGTGGGCACGTCTGAGTCGCAAAAATACTTGGCCATTGTTATCAATGAACACTACAAGAAATATGTCATCTATGACATTTATGCCATGACATATAATTAAAATGTCACTAAATCGACTAGTTTATGACATTTGTTTTGGAGCCAGCTCAACTTAGTGACATTAATAAATAAATGTCATAACAAATGTCAAAATGTTGCTAAAATGGTATGTTGTGACGAGATTCGCCATGTCATAATGATCAATTAACTGTTGTCATAAATCTATGACTAAGATGGTGAGTCATAAATTATTTTATTAATTTTT
>CM041633.1:22364921-22395223 GCA_023333625.1 Bothriochloa decipiens
CTGAGCACGCTGACACTTTTCGTCAGCGATCCCCGTCACCCTTCGACTTTGACAGTTACCTGCAGCAGGAGCCGGCGGACGTACTTGTGTCATCGCAGTTACGTGAAGCACCACCACAGACACAGCCCTCACAGGACGAGTACGCGACACCAGCTGCTGCTGGAGGCCGTCCTGCACGTGTTACAGTTCCTCCTTCGCCGCTTACTTACTCAGCCGACCATGTGCGAGCGGGCCGCAGAGCACCAAAGCCTGGCACGATTAGGGGTGTTGCACCTAAGCGTGGACGATATTAGTTTTGTATGATTTGCCACCGATGTTGTTTTCTATGATATTGTACTGATATTATTTTAGTTTTTAGAACTTAATTAATGTTTCACTGTTGTATTTTTTTCATCTATTAAGCTTGGCCGAGCACACGACAACGGCGTTTTCGCACGCCCATTGCATGACTGCGTATTATTTTGCTATTTCTCCGACTTCGATATTTTTTCTGAAATTTCCGAATAAATAAATATTATTTAAAAAAACCCAAATTTTTCCTGAAATTTTCAAATAAATAAATATTATTTAAAAAAAACTAAAACACCAGGTCGCCCTATGGCTGGGCGACGTGGGCCTGGTTGTCCTTTGGCCGGGCGACCTGGGCCTGGTCGCCCTTCGGCCGGGCGATTCTCTCACGTTGCCCTTCCAACGGACGACTGGTGGCCTAACCCTGCAATTTTTTGAAAACAGAGACTAATTTTGTAATTTTTTAAAAATAAATTTATTAATAAAAAAATTCGAGAACCGGCGCACGCAACAATTGGGCTGCATGCATCAGGCCTTCCCAGCGAGAACCAGCGCACGCAACAATTAGGCTGCACGCATCAGGCCCTCCCAGCGAGAACCGGCGCACGCAACAATTGGGCTGCAAGCATCTTAGTTTTGTTTTCTGTACATGAAAGGAAGAATTGCTTCAACTGTATCATATTCTTATTTGAGTACTGAAGAACTATATGTACTTCTAGAGTTATTTGCTCTAAAGACAAGCAACTTGCTTGTGCAAGATGAACTCCATATATCCTATATGCAATTTGGAACTATTGGAGCAGTTTCAGATCATTTTCTTATTGTGAACTTAGAGCAGTTTCAGATCATTACAAGAGAACTGCCCAGGGCACTAAAAGCAACATGAAAGTGTTACATGCTGATCTGTTTTTGAGATTTCATTCTCATGTAAGGTGGTAGAAATAGTTCTCCCTAGATTACTAGGTTGAAGCAAGTACACTGATTCAGTCTTTATTATTGAAATGTAACTTCTCGAGGTCCTTACAATCTGTTTTTGTTTCTTGATCTATTAGGAGTGCAAACAAGTGGAGGATAGTCCTTACTATGATTTCCACCACAACACTGTAGGTGTGTTCGACCATCAATTTTTATATTCAGGTCAGATTTTCCTCTGTTGCATTACTCGTCCTCATGCTAATGCTATTCCGTTCAATTTGGTGCAGATATCTACTGCACATTGCTTCTACTGCACAGTGCTGGTTGTGTTGTAGCTGTCCTACAACAGACCATCAGCTGCTGCCAGTTATTGAAAATATGTGCGTGGCAGACATCTGGTTGTGGCTGATTATGGAGCTAGCTGATATTTGATCATACCAATATTTGGAGGTTACGGGGTGTTGTATGGAAGCATCGTTTATCTCTTTTGCTGTCACAATGCAAATTAATGCATCGGCAATGTATGTATATTACATATATGTCTGTTTGTTACAACTGTATTGGCTCGACAACATGCTTATTGTTTATTTAAAATGGCCGTGCAGCATTTGCTTAACATAAATGTGGAGTTTTCTGTTTTGAATATTTATTTTCTGAAATATGTGTATAAAAGATTGTATGGGCTGGCCGAAAAAAAAACTTCGTGGGCTTATTCTAAGCTGGTTGGGGTGGATCAAAATCAATAGAAGTGAAATGGCCCAAAAAACTTAAAACATGAAATGGGCTAGGTCAAAAATGAATTACAACGATGGGCTCACCCATTATAAGTCTGTTTACTAATGGGCTGTAATAGGCTAAATTTAATTTTATTATGGGCTTTGATCCATAAACCAATGACGTAAAATCAGATGTCATAAATGTTTGTGATATTTAAAATCAAAGTCATAAAGTTATGACATAAATACCTAAATATCAAAAGTCGTCATTATAGACGCTCATCTTTTGACATTTCATTTTTGTCAACTTGGTGTCATAATCGACAACTTATGACTTATTTTTCATATATTATGACATATATGAAATGTCAAAAGATAATATATTTCTTGTAGTGGAATACTATTGCTGTTCTATGTATCGTATGCCCGGTTGGCCATGGTCTTCCTTGTAGAATAAAGGATGGCATCCCTGTATCCTTGTCATCTGTAGTGGGCTGATGTGCCCCAATAGCTAGCATAGTCATAGTAGTTGGATCATATTTGTTGAGGAGCTTCAAAAGGTCAGGAAGTAGTGACGATGCTACTGGGATGTAGAGGCGGCCGTCGAAGAAGATCAGACCGTCATCAAAGGTCCAGGTGTCGCCAGCTTTGCCATCTGCACATGAGAGGGCAATAGAGCATAGTTCATGCTCTTCTCTGATAGCTTTACGGATGCGGTCGAAGATGACATCATCGCGTCTTGTCTAGTTGTCGAGAACGTTTGGCCGACGTGCTCGTTGTGCGCGATGTGTCATGATGCATGGTTGGAGTGTCGGTGCTGGTTCCTGAATCCGGTGAAGTTGATGTAGTCTTGGTGGAGTTGGTGGCTGCCACGGGAGTTGTAGGGGTGCCAAGAGGGTGTGGCAGCAGTCATCGCCGTCGTACATTATGGTTCTATTGGAGAAGTCCCAGATCACACTTCCTAGGCTTGCTAGCCATGGAGTGCTGAGGATGATGTCGACGTCATTGCGATTGTTAAGATGTCGGTCGAGATGCGTAGAGGTACAGTGAATGCAGCTGAGTGACAAGGCACCTCGTTCTTGCTTCCAATCAGGATTGTTGTGCTGATACGCTGTTCACGAAGGCCAATTCTGTGGGCTACGCTGATGTCGACGACATTATGCGTAGATCCAGAGTCGACGAGGACATGGACGCCTACTCCATTAATGCATCCTTCAAATATAGCGGAAAAAATCCTTGTGCCTGTTGATGATCACTAATACTCGTTATTAACCATGAATTATTACATGAAATAGCATGAAATGAACTACAAAGTATAGTTTTAGGGTTTGATTCTAACGAGTTCCACGAGTTATATTGTTCTCGCTTGTTTTGCAGAATATTTAATATTTCACTATATAAAAGTATCTTAAGTGATGAACTAGAGCACATCATTGTAAAGAGCTCATCGAGACAATCGAAACGGACATATCATTTGCTATATTTGGAGTTCCGGAGAGAAAGTCCCCAATAGATATGACTCGGAAGACTCTAGAAGAGCCTAGAACCATCACCAAGCAAGAATTTTAAGGATTAACATAACAATTTCCACAGCTTTGGTGAATTGTGAATTTTTAGGTATCAAAATAGAATAAGCCGAGGAGAAGTAGGAGTCAAGAAACCAAAACAAATCAAATTGGAATTCCACAAAAATTGACGGGAAGGTTCTAGAGGACACGAGAAGACAAGGGAACGAAGCGGGAGCTCGACGGCTAATAAGTGGGGCCGACCGACCCCACATGTCAGGCCGGCCGGCCTGGTGCCACATGGAAGTTGGATCAGCTTCACGTGACAGCCTCCAACCGACCTCTACGACGCATCTTGGCTACTATTTCATGTCGGTTTGATCCGAGGGCTGCGGTTCATCCCACCGGGCTATATAAGCAGGGGCAGACCCCCCTCCAGCATCTCCATCTTCATCTAGAGCAAAAGCTAGGGTTTCAACCCTCCATCCAAGTAGAAGTAGAGGTCCCTCTAAATCTTCTAGTTCTAGTTCTTCTAGTTGATCTTCTAGTTCTAGTTCTAGTTCATCTAGTTGTAAACTAGAGATCAGGTAGAGAGGAAAGGAGAGAGTTGAGGACGAGCCGGATCTGTCGGATCTCCCTCAACATTGTATAATTTCAGCATCTGGTTCGTCTTGAGCAATCTCCAGGTTCTTCATTATTTATTTCTAAGTGTTTTGTTTTAGTTCTTGCTTTATTATATTTACTGAATCTCTGCTCGTATTGAGTGCTTTAGTTTTCACATGGAACTAGAGTAGTAAATATTAGTGTAGACGTGGCGTCTAGCCTAGGGTTTACCCAAGTGTGCGCCTAATCCTCTGGATAGTTGTGGTAGCCCCAAAGGTGACAGCTCTGTTAGGCCTTTGTAATCCACCATGTTAGGGTTGGTCTTTTTGTAGAGCTTTTGGCAGCCTTCTCCCAACTACTATTTTCCTAGTCTTTTTCGAGTGTTGGAAAGGACCTGTTGCTCCGAAATAAGTAAAGTAGAGTAAGCCCGCGACAAGATAGGATCACTTAGAAAACCCTAAAATCCCTCTCTACCCTATAATTACCCTTTCCTTGGACGTTCCTAATTCTTCTTGCACACTTCACGTTCCCCGTGGAAATCGATACCTTGGAATACTCCCGGGTGAAAGCTACATCGGTATCCGTGCACTTACGGATCTTTTTCTGTGTGCACTAAAATACCCAACAAGCTTTCTGGCGCCATTGTTGGGGAACAGTAGCTGTTCTAGAATCGAACCAAGTTCGTCCGAGTTTCCTTTATCATTTTACCATTTATTTTCTTTTACCATTTTAGTTTATCACCATCATACCACATGGATTTAACTCCTATATATAAATTCTTTGCTCCAAAGGGCGACTTGTTGGAGCCTCCACCATCATCATACCCCATTCTTACAGATGGCTATGAGCTTTGCCCTGCTTTCATAGACATGATTAGGGAGTTAAGCTTCTCTGGGTTAGTAGACGAAGATCCATACGCCCACCTTAGAGAATTTGAGTAGTTGTGTTCTTGTCAGATTATTGCTGGCATGACACAAGAGACCCTTAAATGGAAATTATTTCCGTTCTCCCTATTGGGAAGAGCAAAAAAGTGGTATGCTTATTCCATAAGAGACATAAATGGAAATTAGGATGAACTTCAGGACAAATTTTGTCTCGCTTTCTTCCCTCTTTTTTGAATCGCTGATCTTAGAATAGAAGTTCTTACATTCAAACAAAAAGGGAAGGAGACTCTAGGAGCAGCTTAGGCTAGATTTATAAGGCTCACCAATTTTGGCCCAAACCTTGCCTTGCTAGACCATGTCCTAAATTATCACTTCTATCGAGGTCTTAACAAGGAAGCTGCTCTACATCTCAACATCATTTTAGGAGGATCATTCTCCCATAAAATCATTAGTGAAGGGAAAGAAATCTTGAAAAAATCCTTAAAAACACTCCTTACACTAGCGTATTTGATGAATTCCCCAAAGAAGTCAAGCCAAACCCCGACCAACATGAGGAGGAACACACGACCAAATCTAAAATCCTTTCAAATCCTTCGAATGATTTGGTTACCATAGAACCACCCACAGAGGGAACACCCCACACTTTAGAAAGTGATGAACCCCATCCTTCGGTGTTCCTCTTAGAAATTGAGGTAGATCTTTTTGAAGATTTTGGGAATGCCACAAAACTACTAGTTCAAGTGAAGCCTTTGGTGCACTCAGCAGCACTTGAGGATGATGATGGTCCACGCAATGATGCCTTCCTTTTAGGGAACATTAAAAGACTTTCAGCTGTCATGAGCTGTGAGTGGCTGGTGAAAACTGAGTTATCCACTGAGATAGTCCGAATCACTGCCCCCTTAGAATCCATATCACACAACCTTAAGGGGACCACTATACAGGCTTATTATAGTCCTACCGTTAGGATGAACATTATTCCAAAGTCTTTAGCTAAAGAACTCTGTCCCAACAAGTCCATGATTCCATCTCATAAGCTTCTAAGAATTCCTTCTAGAGTTACTCTTGAAAGTTATGGGGTCATAAGGACTACTATGTTACGCATAAGAGGCATCGAGTATTTTTTTGGATTTTCACATCTATGACATCTCGAACATGTCTCTCTTGATTTGTGTACCTTTGGGAACACTCTTTCAAGAGCGACCAAAACAAAGTCTCTTGAATTCAAAGCTATGGAATTCTACTATCGATGTCTCTCTTGCACGCTCACATAACACGATATTAGAACCCAAACCCGAACAAGATCCTATTGAGGAAGTCTTAGTGGCATCTTTAGAGGACATGGCCCAACCAGCTTTTGATGTTGAACACTTCATTGCAGAAGAGGAAGAGTTGGCAGAACCTATAGAGCTAGACCCAATGGAGACGCCACCATAACCCTCAGTTGAGCTAAAACCCCTTCCTCCTGGTTTGAAATATGTCTTTCTCAATAATAATCGAGAAACTCCTGTCATCATAAGTGACAAGCTCTCCCAAGAAGAAACCTATAAGATTGTCACTATTTTAGAAGACATAAATCAGCCATAGGCTACTCACTCCATGACCTCAAAGGTATTAGTCCCACTCTTTGCACTCATCATATCCCTATGGATCCTGATTCATCACCATCGAGGGAACTACAACGGAGACTTAACAATGCTATGTGAGAGATTGTTAAGAAAGAGGTCTTGAAGCTTTTACACGCTGGGATTATCTATCCTGTACCACATAATGAGTGGGTCAGTCCTATCCAAGTTGTACCAAAGAAAGGAGGGATGACAGTTGTTAGAAATGAAACAAATGAACTCATTCCTCAGCGCACTATCACATGGTGGCGTATGTGCATAGACTGCCGAAAAATTAACAAGGCTACAAAGAAAGACCACTTCCCGTTACCCTTCATTGATGAAATGTTAGAACGGCTTGCAAAGCACTCTTTCTTTTGTTTCCTTGATGGTTATTCTAGATATCATCAAATCCCAATCCTCCCTAATGACCAAAGTAAGACCACTTTTACTTGCTTGTATGGAACTTACGCATACCGACGAAAGTCGTCAGATTATGTAATGCTCTACTTCTTTCCAACGGTGCATGATGTCTATTTTCTTTGATATGATCAAGAAAATCATGGAGGTGTTCATGGATAACTTTACCATCCATGGAAAAACCTTCAATGATTGTTTAGAGAATTTAGACAGAGTCTAACAACAGTGTGAAGAAAAGCACTTAGTCCTGAACTAGGAAAAATGCCACTTTATGGTTCAAGAAGGAATAGTGCTAGGACACAAGGTGTCCGAACATGGGATATAAGAAGATAGAGAAAAAATTGAGGTCACTGAACAACTTCCACCTCCCATGAATGTGAAGGGAATCAGAAGCTTTATAGGCCACGCAGGGTTCTATAGGCGTTTCATTAAAAACTTTTCTCAAATCACTAGACCCCTGACTAGACTTTTAGCCAAAGATGCACCTTTCATCTTCAATAATGAGTGCCATGAAGCATTTCAAATCCTCAAGTAGGCACTCATTTCAGCTCCAGTCATCCCACCACCCGATTGGACACTGCCTTTCGAGATCATGTGTGACGCTAGCGACTTTGCTGTTGGAGCCGTTCTCAGCCAAACAAAGGATATGAAGCATTATGCTATATCTTATGCTAGCAAAACCTTGACTGGCCACAACTCAATTATGCAATCATAGAAAAAGAGTTGTTGGCAATTTTCTTTACAATAGACAAGTTTAGATCCTACTTGTTGGAGTGAAGGTAATAATTTATTCAGATCATGCTGCACTTAAATATCTGCTCACTAAGAAAGATGCTAAACCTTGGCTTATAAGATGGATTCTTCTACTCCAATAATTTGACATAGAGATAAGAGATAAGAAAGGAGTAGAAAATTCAGTAGCCAATTACTTGTCTAGGATTCAATATAAGGAAACACATGAATTACCCATTAATGACTATCTGAGGGACAACACACTCCTCACGCTAACACACTCAAACCCCTGGTACGTGGATTATGAATTATATGGTTGCAGGTTATGTTCCACCTGGAGGGGATAAGAGAAAGCTCAAATATGATGCTCATTGCCATTTGTGGGACGATCCATATCTTTATCGAATTTGTGCTGATGGATTGCTATGAAGATGTGTTCCAATGCCTGAAGCCATGAAAATCATAGAAAGATGTCACACATCACCATATGGAGGACACTATGGGGCATTTCGTACAAACGTAAAGATCTGGCAAAGTGGATTCTTCTGGCCAACGATGTATCAAGATACAAAGGAGTTTTTTAGAAGGTGTACCAGATGTTAGAAACATGGAAACATCAACACTCGAGATGCAATGCCACTTCAGAACAACCTCCAAATAGAGTTGTTTGATATTTGGGGAATTGACTACATGGGACCATTCCAAAAGTCTGAAGATGCTGAATACATCTTGGTCGTAGTTGACTATGTGTCTAAGTGGGTAGAAGCATTACCATGTCAAGCTGCCGATTCCAAGCATGCCAAGAAGATGTTTTATGAAGTGATATTTCCAAGATTTGGAACACCAAGAATGATCATAAGTGATGGAGGATCACATTTCATTGGAAGTTCCTAGCAGAATATGGAGTCAAACACAACATTGCAACTCCTTACCATCCTCAGATGAGCGGTCAATCTAAAACATCAAATAAGCAAATCAAGAACATATTGTAGAAGACTGTGGATGCAATGGGGAAGAAATGGAAGTACCAACTCCATGATGCACTATGCGCATGTCGAACTGCATATAAAACACCCATAGGCATGTCACCTTATCAGCTCGTATATGGAAAAACATGCCACTTGCCCATTGAATTAGAATTTAGAGCTCATTGGGCAATCAAGAAATGGAACATGGATCTTCATCTAGCTGGCAGGAACCGTCAGATGCAAATCTTAGAGCTAGAAGAATGGTGAGAAAAAGCTTATCACAGCTCCAAGATTGTGATTTATCTCTTCTCCAAGTTCATTGTATCCTAAGTAAGAGGCAGGAGATCCTTTGTAAAAAAAAGAAGAAAGAAAAAGAATAAAAAAAGAGAAAAAAGAGAGAAAAAGAGAAGTTTATGATCTCTATGCTAAGAAGTTTATTATTGTCATCAAAGAAAGGAGAAAGAAAATATCCCAAGACCTCCACAGCAAAGTTCTTCATAAATTCTTTAGTTGGAGACAGTCTCTCTAGGAGCAAAGTAGAATTAGGTTAGCTACCAAATATTTCCACACACATGCACATCTTAGTCTAAGGGTATGGTCTCCCCTCTGAGGATCCTAATAGTTATAGGGTAAGAGAGAGGAGGCATGATGCTACTCTACCTTATTCCAAAAATATTACATATTCTAAGTGAAAGAGAGAAGGAAAAACACCATCATTGCCTTGCAAAGGATCCACAAATACCGTATATGAGAGACTTGAGAGGGTCATACAAAGGAATCTCTGAGTTTTATTTTAAAAATCTACAAAAACTCTAGAAGGAAGGTTGATCAAAGAACTCAAGACATAGTGCTTGACTTGATTGTTCTATCTTTCAATTGCTCAAGACACAAGTGAAGGCTAAAAGCTGCATGGTTGAAGGTAATATGGATAAATTTAAAAGTCAGAATGTTTTGCTCTAATCCGAAAGAGAATTCTTGTTTGAACGCATGTGTACTTTTGAGGCATGAAAGCATTGTAGCAACTCCTGATCCATTGTTGAGATTGGCTTTGCTCAAGGACAAGCATAGGTTAAGCTTGGGGGAACTTGTTGACAGTCACTAATACTCATTATTAACCATGAATCATTGCATGAAATAGCATGAAATGAACTATAAAGCATAGTTCTAGGGTTTGATTCTAACGAGTTCCATGAGTTGTGTTGTTCTCGCTTGTTTAGCAGGATATTTAATATTTCACTATATAAAAGTATCTCAAGTGATGAACTAGAGCACATCATTGCGAAGAGCTCATCGAGACAATCAAAACAGACATATCATTTGCTATATTTGGAGTTTCAGAGGAAGTCCCCGATGGATATGACTCGGAAGACTCTAGAAGAACCTAGAACCATAACCAAGCAAGAGTTTTAGGGACTAACATAACAATTTCCACAACTTTGGTGAATTATGAATTTTCAGGGATAAAAAGAGAATAAGCCGAGGAGAAGTAGGAGTCAAGAAACCAAACCAAATCAAGTCAAAATTCCACGAAAATTGATGGAAAGGTTCTAGAGGACACGAGAAGACATGAGAATAAAGCGGGAGCTCGATGGCTAACAAGTGGGGCTGACCCCACATGTCAAGCCGGCCAGCCTGGTCCCACATGGAAGCTGGATCAGCTTCGTGTGACGGCCTCCAACCGACGTCTATGACGCATCTTGACCACTGTTTCATGTCGGTTTGATCCGAGGGCTGCGGTTCATCCCACCAGGCTATATAAGCAGGGGCAGACCCCCCTTCAGGCATCTCCATCTTCGTCCAGAGCAAAAGCTAGAGTTTCAACCCTCCATCCAAGTAGAAGTAGAGGTCCTTCTAGATCTTCTAGTTCTAGTTCTAGTTCATCTTCTAGTTCTAGTTCTAGTTCATCTAGTTGTAAACTAGAGATCAGGGAGAGAGGAAAGGAGAGAGCTGAGGAGGAGCTGGATCTGTTGGATCTCCCTCAACATTGTACAACTTCAGCATCTAGTTCATCTTGAGCAATCTCCAAGTTCTTCATTATTTATTTTGAAGTATTTTGTTTTAGTTCTTGCTTTATTATATTTACTGGATCTCCGCTCGTATTGAGTGCTTTAGTTTTCACGTGGAACTAGAGTAGTAAACGTTAGTGTAGATGTGGCATCTAGACTAGGGTTTAGCTGAGTTTGCGCCCAATCCTTCGAATAGTTGTGGTAGCCCCAGAGGTGACAGCTCTGTTAGGCCTTTGTAATCCACCATGTTCGGGTTGGTATTTTCGTAGAGCTTTTGGCAGCCTTCTCCCAACTACTGTTTTCCTAGTCTTTTTCGAGAGTTGGAAAGGACCTGCTGCTCTGAAGTACGTAAAGTAGAGTAAGCCTGCGACAAGATAGGATCACTTAGAAAACCCTAAAATCCCTCTCTACCCTATAATTACCCTTTCCTTGGACGTTCCTAATTCTTCTTGCACACTTCACGTTCCCCGTGGAAATCAATACCTTGGAATACTCCTGATGAAAGCTACATCAATATCCGTGCACTTGCGGATCTTTTTTGTGTGCATTAAAATACCCAACATTACCTCTGAATTATGCTTGCCCATCAGCATCATGAGGCTATCCTTGCTGGAGTGGACTGGGGTTGGTGACGGCGAGTCTTGGCGGCGGTGGTACCAACTGGGGGGGGGGGAGCGGCAACGTCCAGTGGTGTGGACAGTCATGTTCTGGTTGATAGAGATGACAGTTGGGGTACAGGTGTGAGCCGCCACCGCTTGGATCTCATCGTCATTTGTCGTCGGGGTTGTCGACGTGTCCTTCTTGTTCTCCAACTTCTAGAGACAGTTGTTGACATCGATGAGCTCCCCAAGAGCTTCCATCTTGGTGACGGTGTCAGCGACGAACTTCTCGAGAAGCTCCTCGATCTGTGAGAGCTTGGCCATGGTGGTGCTGGAGATTGATCTGGTCGTCCGATACTAGCTATAGGGGGTCTGGCGCACCGGTGACACGTGGAGGGCGTAGATTGGATGGAGGGGCGGAGGAGCCAGGGCTGCTAGGGTTGGCGGTTACATCTCTTATTTATAGCCCAAGCTAGGTTCAATCCTAAGCAAACTAGGAAACTCTTGTCTTTACGGATTTCCTTTTACAATTCAACACCTTATCTTATTTATTCAATCCTTCTAATTATAGGAGACCAAATTTTGGGAAACCTATCGGATGGCGGATAGATGGTGGCTCGGGAGATTGCACTCCCGCTCCCCTATAGATGCCGGCGGCCCGTGTGGCCGTCGAGCCCCTCCTCTGGCCCATAGTTGGCACAAATTTCTCCACAATCCACTGGGCCTCCGTTGTGCTTGTTACAGGTTAGTTATCCGGTTAAATCTATTAAGATTAGTGAGTTCTTGCTTGCTCGTTTAAGTAGATTTGATAGTTATTGATTCTTGCTGTATTTGGTTCTTTTACCATTTATAGTGAAAACCACCTTTCTGGATTAAGATTGGAGTAGATTAGCACCATATTGTCGGTGTCTCGGGACCGGGGGTCTATGATGAAACCATGGCTTCTCAAAATATATTTGATGCACAAGATACACATGAGAATATATCAAAGCCGAGGACAACTTTGTTTAAAGGAGAGGATGATGAGCCCATGGTTCCTCGAGATATACAGATAGCTCAGTATAGTATTATATCAAATATGGTAACTGGTGATTCCTTAGAGTTATCTGATCTTAAATTTGGAGCTGTTCATTTTGATGAGAAATATTGCAAAAGTATGGAAAAATTTACTTGTGGCGGTCTATCATCACAAATATTATTTAGAGGTGCATTATTATTTGTAAAAGAGGAGAAAAAGATGGCCGCATGTCATGGTTAATTATAGGAGGTCTAGCACTCACGGCTTGTCATGGTGAGGTCTAGCACTATATTTTGTATTGGTTGCATGTGAATCATTTTCCTTTCCTTGGTTGCATGTCCACAAGGTTAGTTTAATTGGTGAGTGAGTTTCAGAATAATTCGGGCTGGCCTGCGTGCCACTTAGGGGTAGGTTGAATTTTATTGTGGAGTTATTCCTCATCGAGCTGCCGCTCGAGAAACCCTATCGAATGTTTTCGGATCCTCATGGATCTGTGTTGAGTGTGTGATCGAGCTGCTACAGCTTGGGCACGTCACCAAAATCTTGGAGTTCCCCATCTTCTGCTCATGGTCATCGAGGCTGCGGGTGGAAGAAGTTATCAGGGTTTGGATTGCAACTGTTGTAAGCCGAATCCATCTGTTATCTATCTATCCTCGCTACTGCTCTTATTTAATTGGATACACAAGTATATTCGGTCTTGGCTTGACATTCGTACAATCTGATATATGTGCATGTGAGATTTGTGGATCTGATATTGAGTCTTTAATTGTGGTGCTTGAGTTATCAACGAAGCTAGCTATTATCTATTCTTGGAAACTATTGCTTAGCTGCATGCGTCTTGTTGATTTAATTACCAGCACTTATATTTGCTCTTCATGTGAGAGTGTTGATGCAAAATTCTATCTGCAAACACACCGGGCTAATACCCAAAATCGATATCCGAAGCGTGCTAGTCGATTTGACCTGTTAATCGACAAGGATGATAAAATTGAATAAAATCCGAATGAGACGACAGTGATACGCCCGAACGTCAAAGCTCAGAAGGTATTCGATAACTGTTGAACAGATCAGACGAGACAACAGTGATACGCTCGGAAGTCAAAGCCTGAATCGTGCTCCATAGACGTGGAACCTGCAAGGTCGCTGGAGATCAAGTTGATGCAGCCCGTCAATTCTTGAAAGAACTTGTTGAAAAAGAAAAGGTACTTGACAAAGTCTTCGAAAAGTAAAGTACTGGTAAAGGTAAATAAAAAGTAGATTTATTTATTGATGCTTGGATGTCCATTACAATGCCCTTCGGCACATATTTAAACTCTACTATTCGAAGAGTCCTAATTTAATACGCAAAGCTTAAATATAGAAGAAATAAACTAATTCGTTATACGAACTCTATCTCTTTAAGGAAAGAAATAAAACTCGTATAGGAGTTGGACTTAAACTATGACACAAAAATTGTAAGCTCTGTGTCGCCGATCCTCTGTCCGCTTCCGTCATGATGAAGTTATCTCTTCATCGGCATATCCCTGGCATCGGCAACAATCTTCTAGTCTCCCTGCCTATCTTATCGGCAACAACTCTTTCATCTCATCGGCAACAGCTTTTTAGCTTCATCGACAATGATCCCTTAGATCTCTATCACTCTCATCGGTAACAGCTCTTCGGCTTCATTGGCAATGTACTAGATCAATATGCCTTTCATCGGCAGCCATTCATCGGCAACTTAGAAGCAATGCTAAAGAAAAACCATCCTCCTTGCCGATTAGTCCAGTCTCCGATTCTTATTGAGACGTGCCGAAAAATGGTGTCAACACATGCCCCCAATTTTGGAGTATAAAATACCTTATGCACTGAAATTTCCTCTAGGTCATGATTACCCAAGCCGCTTGAACTTCTCCTCGAGGGTTGCGCGTGCGGTAGTGGAAATCCTGTACCAACAGGCCCATATAATGCTTCCTCCGCCGTGGCCCATTTTTCATCTGTGATTCAAACCCTAGCTTTTCTCTCTCCAGCGGTGACATCAACAGGCGATCCTCTGATGAACTCGATCGGCGCCACTCTTATCGGCGATTCTTAGCCTCCATTAGCATTCTTCATTTCTTCCATCTTCATCACGGCCATGTCTATCCCCTTCAACGTCCCCAAGGTTAATCTTCTTCTTTACCCGTCTTTTGATATTTCTTTTCTCCTTTTCCGCGCAGTTCATGACTCCTCCTCATTTCAATCTTTAATCTCAGGAACTTTACAATAAGCTTCTTATCCCAACACATCAGAATCAATTTATCTGCCTAGGCCCAACGGGGAATCCAGACCCAATTGATATTATAAATGCAAAAACCAATCGAATCCCCTTTAGAACTCAGAATTTTGATTTGGGATTCTGGACTGATACCTTTCGATCCTGGCCGAAAACCACTAAGAGATGGAAAGACTGGTATTTGAGGGTCGCCAGGCCAATGGAGCTGTATTGGGCAGAACGTAGATTAGAACAATGCATCAGACTATCTATTGCCGATATGGAGAGGAATGAGTCACTGTTAATCGCCGCCTCCTATTTCTGGTCCGATACTATGAATGCCTTCATCTTCAGACATGGACTAGCTTCTCCAACCCTTGCCGATGTGTATATGCTTACTGGCTTGGACATCTCATCTGCCGATGACAACACTCTATTCCAGAGAAAACCTGAGCATCGGCTGACTACCAGGAACATCGGCGGCTAGACTGGTTATATCAACGAGTATAAGAAATCCGGATCAGTCAATCACAGGAAGCACTCAGCTTTTTTGAACATGTGGCTTGAGAAATTCATCTTCTGTGGTAGAACAATTGGACTGACCAATATGCACCTTCCTGCAGTAGAGATGTTGGCCAACGACGTCAGACTCCCACTTGGCCGATATCTCCTTGGCTCAGTTTACCATCTTCTTCACCAAGTGTCACAAAGGCTATTGCAAGGCAAATCCATTGGCAATCTGGGAGGCCCTTGGTGGCTCATCAATATGTGGCTGAACGCCCATATGCACAAGTATTTCCACATTGATCTGTTCGCCCAGTGATTCCCTCGAAATCTTCCTGAAGACTATCAACTCGGGGAAGAAGAATCGGCAACACGCCCCCTATCAATTTTGGAGAAGCACTGGCAATATTACCAGGGGCAGAAGCAAACAGAGCTCAGATCGGTAATCTCTTCCACAGACTCTACGTAGGCATCCCTTCTGAGCTTCGGGCCTGGGTCCCATATGTTGATGAAGAAGCAAGATTCCCTCTTTCCTTTAACCTTACCAATGAGGCTTTGAATAAAGATGCCGATATTCTTAGTGCAATAATCTCCCCTCGCGCCATCCCGGTCAACATATTTGGAAGTGGGAAGAACGTCAACCCCACATATGAGTTCTATTATCCATCGGCAGCAGCAAGACAATTAGCCTTTGGACAACTGCCCATTCACCTCTGCTTTGTCGATGTGATTAAATCGAGAGAGATCATCACGAACCGCATGGATTGGCACAAGATTGTTACTCTCCTTCCCGATGCCGATACCTCTAATGTTGATCTGACCGATTGGGCACCGGCTTCCTTCGTCACCGAGTCCTTCAGATTATGGTGGCAAGAATGGAAAGAACAGCTATTTTTTGCATCTCCTCACCTTTACTGGAATCTCATCGATCCCGATCACGCCATCCCTGCCGATGCGGTAAGTCTGACCATCTGCACTTCTTTCAACTTCCCTTTAATCCATCAGCAACTAACTTCTTCTTAACAGGTCGATGACCTAGTTCCAACACTGAGTAAGAGCGGCAAGGTCATACAGCTACAGCCGATCTCCCCAGTATCCATCATCAGCCATAAAGCTCCTTCGCTAGACGCTCTGATGGGCCGTGGTCGTTCCAAGAAGAGCACCAAATTGGCCGCACCCTCGGCACAGACATCTCAGGTAATCACCTCACATTCTTTTGCAGATGTCGATTGCTGTGATTTACCGATCTCACATTTCAGGGCGTGAGTTCTACACCAATCGAATCTTCATCGATAACTCGCCCTTCGTCTCCACCTACAGTACCTTCTTCACCACACCTCGTCATCCTTGATGATTCTCCAGAGGTATTCTTTATTTAAACTTTGATTGTTGGATCGGCACTTTTACTCATCTGTTTCTCTCACAACACCAAGTAGTCGCATCGGCAACCGCCCTGAGTGCGCAAACACTCCAACCATCCATTGCTGATGCCCTCCAACCATCCGATGCCGATGTTTTACAGCACAAGCGTAAGGCTTCAACGGGCGAAGAATCACAATCAAAGCGGGCGAGACCTACACAAGCTCCAATTTCACCATCAGCATCCTCACCTCGCTCGATATCACCTGATGTACCTGTGCAGACTTCTCCATCGGCAACTACTCTTCCATCGGCAATTGTACCCGTACAAGGATCTTCATCGGCACTGGTATCGCAGCAGCAGCCGATCGAGGTACCAATACAGGAAACGCCATCAATAATTGTACCTGAGGTTGCATCTTCAAGCCGAAGGCGAGAGATTTCCTTGAAACAAGTAAGTTAACTCCCTTAGATAACCTTTAACGCTTAGGTTCTTCTGCTGACGTCACTTTTTCCTTTTTTAGGAGCAAGGTTCCCCCGACAGTATGTTCTCCTTTTCTATTAGTGGGATTGTTCCCGATGATGAAGAGCCTGAAGAAAGCTCTGCTCCAGCCCTTGAGGCTTTATCATCTAAAACCAAATCCCGGCTGGAGACGTTATTATCCTTGCTACAACAGGAGACTTCTTTGCTAATCTAGGACTCTGATTCCGTAAGAGCAACCTTCAAAGAGATTCGAGGCCATATTTCTACCGATGTCGAGGAAGCACTCTTCCAAGCTGCACATCTAGAGAGTTGGCAGTTGCAGTACCAGAGGGCTGCCCAGCGAATTGCCGCTAGAGCCATTCAAGCAAAACTCCAGGAGGACATGATGAAGCATAAGCAATTTGCCGATGAGAAACACAAAGACATCGATAAACTAGAAGCCTCTCGTGCAGATCTGGAAGAAACGATTGCTCAACTATCGGGGAGAAGAGAAGCCCTGCTAGCGGAGCTGAGATAGATCAAAGGAGCCTTGGATGCAGCAAATCAGGAAAAGGCCCAAATGCCCGAAGCTATCAAAACTCTTCATCAAGAAAGGGACAACCAAGTCCTCAAGACGCTGACGCTTAAGAAGAAAATCAAGTCAGTTGAAGGCAATGCCGATGAAGACGCAAAGACACTGGAGGAAGCCGACCAAATTCGCCTCCGTGCGATATCAACCATCCGCTCTTTGTTGAACTTGTAAACCTTCTTCCTCATCGGCAAAGTAATACATCAGCAACTTGTAAAACTTTCACATTAACGTAGCACTGATGCACTCTTTTTGAACAAGTACTTTATCTGTTTTCTTCATAAGCAAGTGTTCGGAATTTCATCGGCAATATGAAAGCCATGTTGATATCTGCCGATGGGTCTTTAATTTTGCGCTTTAGCTACCATACTTGAGATTTTGCACCACGGGAGTTTTCCTCTTTATGCTCACGCTGCAATTTCCTCTTCTGAGTCTTCGTTAGACCCTCAGGGCACCACTGAGGAAGCTTCGTCTTCCAGACGGGCTGATAAAGTTTCACGCCTAAATTTGGGCAATTTATATTGGGATCTCTACAGAGTATTGCCTCATCAGGGACTCTTGCATTGGCCATCTCCTCGAGCTCCTCTCGGTTCATCGGCAAGTAGTCACCATGCCTGCCCAGCCTTTCATGTACACTGGTTCTGCCTCCCAGCCGATCATGTACTGATGCCCTCTCTCTGATCGGCTTATCAATGTATCTGCTCTGATCACCATAGCGTGATCTTCTTTTTGTCTGATCGGCTCGATCATAACCATTGCACTCGGGGAAACTATCAACAGTAGGCAATTTAATGCCTTCTTCCCAACAGTAGATGAAGAAGGGGCATCTCCAATGATCTTTATGCCGACGCCATTCTTCTCGACGCAACTCCTCTTGCCGATGTCGATAGCGATCACCTGAAACTCTATATGGAGCAGGTCTAGGAGGTCTTCTGGAACTACTACTTTCTTCAACTATCTCTTTTCCCTTCAAGTCATCAGCAATTGCTTGATTTCTAGGATCCACCGATGCTCTCCTTCTGGCACTTGCTGATGTCAACACTTTGGTCTTGCTTACGGCATCCACCATGTTTGCAGGGAAAGGATGTTGATCAATCTTCATCAGCCTTTGAGCTTTAGAATTATCGAACTTGATCCTCTTAGATTCAATCGCCGATTGCAACTGCTGTCTGAACACCTTGCAGTCATTGGTACTGTGTGAAGTTGCATTATGAAATTTGTAGTACCTTATCTTCTTCAGCTCATCTGCCAATGGAATCACATGATTGGGTGATAGCTTGATTTGGCCCTCTTGAAGTAGCAGATCGAATATTCTATCGGCCTTTGTGACATCAAATGTGAACTTCTCTGACTCCTTTTGACCAAAAGGACAAGATATAGGCTTCTTACCCTTCACCCACTCAGCCAGGCCGATAGTTGGTTCTTCATCTGAATCTGACTCCTCTGCCTCTTCTACAAAGGACACCTTCTTGTTCCAGCTCTTACTGGGTTCTGGTGCTTGAGCACTTTGATCAGAGATTCTCTGCACAATATGGCTTAAACTTTCAAACTCCTAAGAATCATACTGTCCCTGAGATGCAACAACAGAACCTTTGTAGATCATCAAGCACTAAGCTGTAGCACCTATTCTTCATGTCTCATACCCTTTGCACAAAGCTCTCTACCGATTCGTCGCTTCGCTGTCTCAATTTCATCAAATCGGTAAGCTTCTTCTCATGAACACCAGCAAAGAAGTATTTATGGAATTGTCTTTCTAGATTGGCCCAAGTAAGAATAGAGTTTAGTGGCAATGAGATAAACCACATGAATGCCGATCCAGACAAAGAGGACAAGAATAAACGGATCCTTAGCTCATCCCTGTTTGCTGCTTCCCCGCACGGATGATGAATCGGTTGATGTGCTCCATCGTCGACGTATCATCTTGCCCAGAAAACTTAGTGAAATCTGGCACCTTGTACCGATTCAAGAAAGGAACTAAGTCATAAGCTGGAGGGTATGGAGTCCGATAAGAGTAAGTATTAATCTTGGGCTGAATCCCAAATTGCTCTTTCATCACTTCTGCGATCTTATCGGTTAAGAGTGCATCCTGATCTTGCCGATGCACTGGCTGAATCTCCACTGGAGGCGTTGGTTGATATGCTTCTACATACCCCTGTGGCACTTGGCTTGGAGGAATTAGCACATTCACGGTACCAATCTGTGGAGTAAAATTCATCGGCTGTTTTGCCAATGTTTGATCTTGGAAAGCTGCCTGTGGACTATATTGTTGAGTCCCCACTGCCTGGTAACTTGGTTAATAGCAGATTGTTAAACTGGCGCTTGCCCTGGCCAATTGAGATTATAACTCATCGGCACCTGACTTGCCGATGGCTGATAGCTTGCGGACAATTGATGCTCTTGTATAGGTGGATGATAGCCAGCATAATTGCCCTGAATTGCAGATAACCCAGATTGAGATACGAATGGCACTATGGGCTATTCTGTAGTGGAAGCTCCCTGTTGAACTGGTGGAGGATTAGTCAATGGATTCGCATAAGATATCTATTGCGGAGGCGCGTAGAATCCCATTGACAATGGCTGTATAGCAGGAGGTGCAGTAGAATAATGTGACACTTGAGCCATCGGCTGAATTAGAGTAGCCGATGTCATTGGACCCTTCCCTACTACATCATGCACTTGAGGCAATCCAGAGTTGGCAGTAGATGGACCTGGAGGCATCCCGTATCCCCACCAATTAGCAGCAACTTGACTGTGTTGACCTGAAGGACCTGATATTGCCGATGCTGATAGATCTGTGCTCAATTGAGTACTAGGCCTCTTCTGAGATGTTGGATCTAATCCTATCGATGTGGCTTTAATGATAGATGGTCTTGATATAACTGGAGGAGTAGGCGCTTCCATACTCTCAACGGCTGGAGTTGCCGATGGAGTACTGATAGATGCCGATCCCGGCTGATGATATGCGAGTCCAACATACCCTGGTGCTTGTCCTTCTCTTAATGTTTGCACAACATTGTAAACAGTATTGGACAGCATGGTGGAGTGGTTGATCAAAGCTTGATTTAATGTAGAATTAACCATCTCCTGTAATTTACCAGGGTTGGAGTCAAAGGTTACGTGCCGAGGCAACGGTAGATCTTGCTTCTGGATGACTTCTCCGCCCCTATTCTTGCTGAAAGACTTCAAGCAGAGCTACCTGTAATCCTCCATAGCTTTTTCCATGGGTAGCTTCTGATCCTCCTTGAGATCTGACTCTGATATCTCGATGATGTTCTCTGGATTGATATCAGCAGGATTTTCATGATAAATTGTTGACTTGGTCCCACTAGGTGTGCCAAAAGATGTGTTGATGCAAAATTCTATCTACAAACACACCGGGCTAATACCCAAAATCGATATCCGAAGCGTGTCAGTCGATTTGACCTGTTAATCGACAAGGATGATAAAATTGAATAAAATCTAAACGAGACGACAGCGATACGCCCAGACGTCAAAGCTCAGAAGGTATTCGATAACTGTTGAACAGATCAGACGAGACGACAGCGATACGCCTGGAAGTCAAAGCCTGAATCATGCTCGGTAGACGCGGAACCTGCAAGGTCACCGGAGATCAAGTTGATGCAGCCTGTCGATTCTTGAAAGAACTCGTTGAAAAAGAAAAGATACTTGACGAAGTCGTCGAAAAGTAAAGTACTGGTAAAGGTAACTAAAAAGTAGATTTGTTTATTGATGCTTGGATGTCCATTATAATGCCCTTTGGCACATATTTATACTCTACTATTCGAAGAGTCCTAATTTAACACGCAAAGCTTAAATATAGAAGAAATAAACTAATTCCTTATACGAACTCTATCTCTTTAAGGAAAGAAATAAAACTCGTATAGGAGTTGGACTTAAACTATGACACGAAAATTGTAAGCTCCGTGTCGTCGATCCTCTGTCCGCTTCCGTCATGATGAAGTTATCTCTTCATTGGCATATCCCTGGCATCGGCAACAATCTTCTAGTCTCCCTGCCTATCTTACCTGCAACAGCTCTTCCGTCTCATCGGCAATAGCTTTTTAGCTTCATCGGCAACGATCCCTTAGCTCTCTATCACTCACATTGGCAGGAGCTCTTTGGCTTCATTGGCAATGTATGAGATCAATATGCCTTTCATCGGCAGCCATTCATCGGCAACTCAGAAGCAATGCTGAAGAAAAACCATCCTCCTTGCCAATTAGTCCAGTCTTCGATTCTTATTGACACGTGCCGAAAAACGGTGTCAACAGAGAGGCATCTGATGTTCTGCAGTCCTATGATTGGTTAGCCAACAAACCAATTTCCATATGATCAAAGGAATGTATTGTTAAGATTGTTGTTTATTTGCTACTCCGTGATTACATTAGCTTGTCAGACATTAAATTGTGAACTGCTGATATTGTGCTGTGAAAGATCGGGACAAATATTTGGACAGCGTAGGCGTGTCCTCATCAGGTGGTAATCAACTCTTTTGGGTTGCTCATAGTACTTTTGGATTTCTTTTTTTTTTGATGGCTGATTTTTGTTGTGCTGATAAAGATATCAAACATGTGTTGAGACTCTCTGGAAGTTCCTGTTCCGGTGAGTACTATGATTGGGAAGATGACATGGAGAAGTTCTTATGGGGTTGTGGACTTAGTTCATTCATGCAGTTGTTCATGCCACACTAACATTTTCTGACGCTCTTTTGTCATGGTGGCAAGAAACACAAACAAGACATTTGATGAGAGGTGAAGAACCTTGCAAGACATGGGACAATATGAAAGCCGTGTTACAATGGCGCTATGGCATTGGTCCCAAGCTAATTGTTCATTCATATAGGAAGCTTATGCCTACTAAGACTTCTTCGTCGTCTAAGACGTACAAGAAGAATGTTGCTGAACCGACAGCTGTGCATGAGCATGCTGATTTTTCTTTAGTATCGGGGCTGCATTCTTGTGCTTCTTCTTGTGATACTCAGTTTGAGCATAAAATTCATGAGATGGATGATTCCTCAGATGGGTTATCTATGATGGCAAAGGAAGTACATAGTGATGGAACCACTGCTATTGTGAAGGGACAACGGTCCAATATATTTCAGGCGGAGTGCAAAATTCAAGACAAGGTATGAAAATTGATTATTGATGGTGGCAGTTTTGCTAATGTTATTAGTTCAAATTTTGTGAATGCATTATCTTTGTCTACACGGAGGCTACCAATGCCGCGTTATATGCAATGGATGAATCAAAGTGGTACACTAAAAATTACTCATAAGGCTAGAGTTAAATTCTCAGTTGGAACTTATGTTGATACTATGGATTGTGATGTTGCACCATTGAGTGCATGCCATATTTTATTGGGTCGACCATGGCAATTTGATCTTGATGCTACACATGGTGGTTGTTCTAATAATTATTCGTTTGTGCACAAGGGAGTTCATCACGTGCTCAAACCAATGCTTGAGAGTGCTATACACGCTCAGATTTTTCCATCTGTCAAGGTGAAGAAAAAGGTTGCTGAAATTACCTCAACGCGAAGGATGGCTTTGCTTCAAGGGCAGGAGAATAATGTGGATGTTCCTGCTCCAATGATTACTGCCACTGTTGTTGATGTTCCAGTAACTGCTGCAGCTAATGGTCCTCCTAATATTCAAACTGCAGCTTGTGACATTTATGACACTAATTGCGCAACTTCAAAGATTTCAGCGGATATGACAAAGGTTGATATGATCTCCTTATCAAAGGAGACATGTGAAAATATATCAAAGCCGAGGACGGCTTTATTTCAAGAAGGGGAGAATGATGAAACCATGGCTTCTCAAAATATATTTGATGCACAAGATACACATGAGAATATATCAAAGCCGAGGACGGCTTTGTTTAAAGAAGGAGAGGATGATGAGCCCATGGTTCCTCGAGATATACAGATAGCTCAGTATAGTATTATATCAAATATGGTAACTGGTGATTCCTTAGAGTTATCTGATCTTAAATTTGGAGCTGTTCATTTTGATGAGAAATATTGCAAAAGTATGGCAAAATTTACTTGTGGCGGTCTATCATCACAAATATTATTTAGAGGTGCATTATTATTTGCAAAAGAGGAGAAAAGGATGGCCACATGTCATGGTTAATTATAGGAGGTCTAGCACTCACGGCTTGGCATGGTGAGGTCTAGCACTATATTTTGTATTGGTTGCATGTGAGTCGTTTTCCTTTCCTTGGTTGCATGTCCACAAGGTTAGTTTAATTGGTGAGTTTCCGAATAATTCAGGCTGGCCTGCGTGCCTTATAAGCCTGGCCTGCGTGCTACTTAGGGGTAGGTTGAATTTTATTGTGGAGTTATTCCTCGTCGAGCCGCCGCTCGAGAAACCCTATCGGGTGTTTTCGGATCCTCATGGATCTGTGTTGAGTGTGTGATTGAGCTACTACAGCTTGGGCATGTCACCGGAATCTTGGAGTTCCCCATCTTCTGATCGTGATCATCGAGGCTGCAGGTGGAAGAAGTTATCAGGGTTTGGATTGCAGCTGTTGTATGCCGAATCCATCTGTTATCTATCTATCGACGCTACTGCTCTTATTTAATTGGATACACAAGTATATTCGGTTTTGGCTTGACATTTGTACAATCTGATATATGTGCATGTGAGATTTGTGGATCTGATATTGAGTCTTTAATTGTGGTGCTTGAGTTATCAACGGAGCTAGCTATTATCTATTCTTGGAAACTATTGTTTAGCTGCATGCGTCTTGTTGATTTAATTACCAGCACTTATATTTGCTCTTCACGTGAGAGGCATCTGATATTCTGCAGTCCTATGATTGGTTAGCCAACCAAATCAATTTCCATTTGATCAAAGCAATGTATTGTTGAGATTGTTGTTTATTCGCTACTCCGTGATTACATTAGCTTGTCAGACATTAAATTGTGAACTGCTGATATTGTGCCGTGAAAGATCGGGACAAATATTTGGACAGCATAGGTGTGTCCTCATCAGTCTAGACAGAGCGACAAGTAATGTTGCGGGTACGGAGGCTGTGATGGTGTGCACCGTGGACACGAATGTTTATACTGGTTCGGGAAGAATCCCTAAGTCCAGTCCGAGCGTGAGCTCGTGTTGCTGTGCACCATATACTCGTAGTAGGGGGTTACAAGCAGGTTTGAGAGAGGGAGGAGAGTCCCAAGTCACTGAGAAGAAAGGAAAAAGAGTGGAGGTGGCTAAGTCACCCCTCTCGGCCTCAGTGGAGAGAGAAGGGACTGGATCCTAGAGCCTGAGGTCTTCATCGACTCGCCCAGGCTGGCTAAAATTCGTCTTAGCTTATGGTGGAATGGTCCCTGCCTCCCCTTTTATAGTCCAAGGGGAGGGCAGAGTTACATTCTTAGGGTAGAAGGAACCGGGTAGAAAGAGGGATAAGGAAGGGTAAAAATGGAAAAGAAATGCTTCTACAGAGTCGATTGAGCCTCCGGCGTGCTTGCTTCTGCTTTTCCTGGGTGGACAGTGTGGCTGATCGGAGGGCTGGCCTCTCCTAGGGCAGCGTCGTGTCGTGCCATACCTTTGGCCTATGCCCTCGGTACCATTGGCGTGGGCAAAGGCATGGCCGGCACTGTTCAGCGTACCTTTCACCACTGTAAGTTAGGCAACACAGTGACGGTGAAAGACAGTGGCCATGCTTAGGTTGTGCGCGGGGTTGTGCCCGTGGTACAATCGGCATGCTTCGTCCCATCGGAATGGGCACACGGAGGTGCGAGGCTGCCAGGTGGGCCCGCTAGGCCCGCCTGGTCAGTCACTGAAGCTGGGGGCACGCTCAAGTGCACCCTGCTCACGCGGAGTGGCGGATGGCCTGATGTTAGTCCGGTCATGAGTCCCGTGGTTCCACTGGTGGGCCAGGCCTATACCGCTTGTACGACTGGTGCCCGAGCTTGGCCGTATGGGCCGATTAAGGGCGATTAGGCTACTGATGGGCCGTGCCTTAGTCAGGCCGTGCGTAATATGCTTAGACGCATATGTCTATTTAGATGTATGGTGTTGTTGCTTTATTCATGCTTAATCTTGCTTTGACGATGGATCTGGTCTCATCGGCTGTTTCGTTTCAATCTTGATCGAAGATAGCATGTGGTCAAAACATGTTTAGACGTAAGTAGGGCTTGTTAATCAATGGAATATAAATCTAGGACTGTTATTCTGGTTGTATTGGCTTGACCAACCCCCACTGTTAGCACTATAGGTTGGAGACTTGAGGTTAATAACGCTTTGCTTGTGCTTGTATGTCCCTTGGCTGCATGCTATGCTTTGAATCGGCTGTTATAGCCGATTGTCTGTGCTTTAATGATCACAGCATGTTTTATGACTTTGATAGGCATAGATAGATTTGTTAATCTTGATGATTCAATCTGTTATCTTTGTTATGGCTGCAACTTCTTTGATCGGTCCCCACCGATATTTTTGAAATTTTCCTTCTATCCATAGGGTCCGATAAAATTAGGTATCGGCCAAATTTTTCCAGTTTTCCTACTTTTACTCAGACGGCCCAAATTCAGCCGCGTGATGATCCCGTACTCATAATGTTTTATCCTTATTTTTATCTATGAACAAGTGATGTTTAATAGTCTATGAATAGTTTCAAATTAAATTCAATGAATTTTTAAAAAATAAATTTGATTTTTTTTTAAATTTTGTCCGAAATTTCCGATATATCTTGTTTATCCTATTTATCCATGACCTCCAATAAATTTTTATTTCTGATAATGAAAACCTTGCTATGACCCCTTCTATCCCTGAGTCGGCTGTTTTAGCCGATTTTGTATGCTTTTCGTGCCAATTCTTGTTTACAATTATCGACTCTCTGTGCTCTGTTAATTCTATTCACATGTTTAGTCGATTTTAACTGATTTTAACCGTGGAACTGCTAATCATGCTTATTTACACCATTTTACATTTCATGAGCAAGAGGATATCGACTATCTAGTCGGTAGCCTTCAAAATTAGCCATTTGGCCACATATTGGAACTGTGAGTCATAGCCGGCACGTTCCGCCTTTTGTTACTGATCGGTTTCCTCTCCCTTGTTAATTACAGGTCAACTTGACTGGCACGCCTCTAGTCTCGATGCTGACGGCCGAGTGTTGAAGTCAGCGGATCTACAAAGCTTGCTCCAGGCTAGGATCCTTCCGGCTTGCAGCGTGTCCGCGCCATGACCGATGCTTTTTTGTGGCAACACCTCCCAGCCTTGAAGTTCTCAGGGTTCTAGTAGTATAGCTTGTCAAACATCCTACCTGGTTGTATAGCCTGTCAAACCTCCTACCTGCTCGGTGTTTCATGTCCTTGTTGTACCGCTCGAAGAGGTCATTCATGTCATCATTTGCCCGCAGGATCCTCCAGCGGACGTCGCTCAAGATATCTTCATTCTCTTGGTCACAATCCTAATAATCCTCCTCTTCGGAATCATCAGAATTTTCAATCAGTTATGACCTATTGAGACAATAAATCATTGTGTTGTTGAGATCTTAACACCCAGTTCATGTGTTACAAAGTAATAAGAAAGCATTGCAATTTGGTTCTCGGCCAGCATTGCCCTTAGCCCTTATGTTAGAGATTTAGAGACACCCACAGTTAATAATTTACTATTGGATCTCAAATATGATCCTTCCGGACAAAGTTGACCTCACCCTTCTGACAAAACCACAGCTTAGAGTACTATATCCACAAAATAAAGAATCCATTGATCCTGCAATTTGCAGGGCAATTTCAACAGTTTTGGCGTGAGATCAAGCAACGCGTGCACAACCCACAAAACCTGTAGTGAAATAACAACCTGTAGAAGCTAAGATCGATGTTGTAGGCTTCAATTAATTAATTAATTATATACGTTATATATATAAATAAAAGCGCCATGTGCAAAGAAAGACTGCAAACATGCAGAGCGCTTGGGGGTTGGTCGGCCGCAGGATTTGCCACATAGCACTCAGAGGAGCCAGCTTTAGATTTTGCTGCAACTTGCTCGGCCAGCTGACTGCACCTGCCTCGATGATCTTGTCCTCTTCGGAGGCTGCTTCACCATACCATTGGAGGATGTTTGTATTGTTTTGCTATCCTCCGCAACCACAAGGAACCTTCAGGGCCCGTGTGAAGAGTGGAGACACTTTAACAATGCAATTCTAGTTTCCTCTTAAGTTAAACCATTCCAACTTTATATTAATTTGAAAATATATTTCAGTTTATGACATCAAATGTATAAATTGAAAACATATTTTATTATGAATCGGATTATATTTATTTGGTATCATAGATATTTTTTTAAATAAATTTGATTAAGTCTAAACTAGTTTGAAATTGGACAAAGATAGAATATGCATTTCTTTAAGATGAAGTGGTGAAAACAAGAGATGAACACCATATATTAGAGCACCTCCAGTGTGTCCAACAGAATCGTGGGGAGAGAAAAAAGTTCAAACCAAGGCAAAAAATTTCTCGGTTCGATTCTTCCCCATGGTTCGAACTCAGGGCAATAAAAAAATTCACATCTACGGCACGAGAGTGTGAAGCTATGCGGCGCCCATGGATGGAACGGCGATTCCCCCAGACCCACCCGAGCCAGCAACCCATGGCCGCCCAGGCCACCGCAGCAGCAGCAGGGGCTTCCCGGCGACGAGCTCCAGCGTGCGCGCCTAGAGCCCGGCCTTGGAGGCCTGGTTCCGCAGGAAGGCCACGGCCGCGGCGGCGCTGCAGGACCCGGCGGAGCTCCTACGTGCGCGACCCGATCCACCGGGCGCTCGATGCAGCCGCGCGTGTGCCTACTCCGCTCTGCAGCCACTCGTGCGCCTAGCACCGCTCTCGCCCGGTAGAGGTGCTCATGGCGACCATGGTGGACGGCCGCGGCGGCAACCGATACTGGGGACGAACTGGGCGGCTATAGGCAACGCGAGCAGGCCACGGGGTGCGCGAGGGCGAGGCGAAGCTGCGAGTGCGAGCGATTGGGCGGAGGTGCAGCGGAGGCGACTAATCTCGCCGGCGGACCGAGCTTGGCCGGCAGCGAGCAGGAAGGGAAAAAGTCCATCTTGGGCCGATTCGAGAGAGTTCAGGCCCCACTGACCGATGCTCACGCTGTAGACGCCGAACCGTCCTCAAAATCGATTTCAGAAGATGCAGTTTTGTCAGGCTTTGGTTCGATTAACACTGGAGGTGCAAACGAGTTAGACTACAGTAGAAAAGAGGCTATTATTACTTTGCCACTCTATTAGAGAAGTTAACTTTAGGTCCCGTTTGGCCGGATTTCTTGAGACTCTACCTCCGTGCTACAGTGCCAAAGGAGGCACAAATTATGGTTTCACTTGGTTTTATTTCATTTTGTCAATTTTTGAAAGAGAAAAACAACTCTTGTTAATAGTGCTGCAATAGTGTGAGATGTTGGAGAAGCCGAAGCCTAAGAAGCCATGCCAAAGACACAGTACAGAGCGTACTGTATTATCACCGTTTTGAGACTCACTTATGCTTTCTTTTCGGTGGAGCATTTTATCTCTTTTAAGAAAGCAAGGTGATATTAAAATTTTACAGGATGACTACATCATGGATGTGTCCAAGAAACATTTGGTTTGGACATGGCTAGAAATACACATTGCATCGTGTCCATTTCTGTGATACGAATATAATACAAATGGATTTGAAACATATATGTACATATAGATACATATCTAGCATATATGTTATATTAATGTGAATGCAAATTTAAACTACTCAACTTGTGCCATCAGTTTCCTCTCTTACTGTAGTCCAGCCAATCTATCTTCACTACGGAAACTGGTTCTTTGTTGACTGCCGAAAGCAGTCGGCAAAGACCAGAATCCAGTCGACGAATATTTTGCCGACTGCATTCCACTCTGGCAGTCGGCAAAGGTCAGTCGGCAAAGAAGAGGTCGGCAAAGGATTCTTTGCCGACTGCCACATGGAGGGCAGTCGGCAAAGCCTTTGCCGACTGCCAAACGCGGAGTCGGCAAAGGATGCGGCCCCGTGTCGTCTGGCGTCTTCTTTGCCGACTGTCTACATGGCAGTCGGTAAAGATTTTTTATTTTTATTTTTCAAAAAAGTCTTTGCCGATTGCCTTATCTGACAGTCGGTAAAGATATTTTTTTTAAAAAAAATCCTTTGCCGACTGCCAGCCATGGCAGTCGGCAAAGCTGGAATTTTTTTTATTTTTTTCCTGTTTTTCTATATATATAATAGCAGGCAAATAAAAAATATATATATAACACAAATTCACACGTATATAACACAAATGCACATATATATCACATATATATCCAACAATATATCACAAAATCCACATATACGTCCAACAATATATCACAGAGTATCACAAATTCATACAAACGCCTCACTCGTGCTGTGACCCGCCGCCCATATCCCCAACATGGTATGAAGGCCACGAAGACCACGAGGACTGTCCTAGCTCGAGCCCGTGCGGCGCCGACTGGTACTGGTGCCCCCACCCGGAGTACGGGTGCTGGGTAGTCGGAGGAGGGCAGCTCGCTCACGCGGAGGTCCCGTGTTACATAGGCCCAAGAAGGACGCCACCCAGAGGCCACGGGAAGTGTGGCTGAGGGGCAAGAACAGGCCACCCATGGCCTGGAGAAGGGCCATCTCGAGGAGTCGGGTTTGAACCCGCCAACTGTTCCTGCACAAAGGAGAAGCGATCTCATTAGTACCTGCATGATGGCCGCACAAGCCAAAATAATGGACAAACATATATACTCACCGGAGTCCCTATAGGGCCAGGAGGAGGTGGTGGAGCAAACATCGAGGCAGGCAACGGAGGCACGACCACACCAGGGATCTGAATGCTCTGAAAGTAGCCGACAAACTTGATGGGGAAGTGATTCCCTGATCTTCCGTCAGATTGAGATAAC
>CM041633.1:22400223-22493253 GCA_023333625.1 Bothriochloa decipiens
CCTTGGAGAGGATCAGCAGGTGCACAAGAAGAAGCGATGTCCTCATCGAAACTCCTGCATCTGACGATGCGTTTGCTGCCGGACAGCCTCAAGCTGGCGCACCATCTCCTGCCGATGGGCCTCCTCTCGGGCCGCCATCTCCCGTCGATAGGCCTCCTGCGAGGCCTCCTGCGCGGCCCGCATCTCGCCCAGCTCGGACTGCAATGTTACACCCTCGATGTTTAAACAATGCAAAATGAAGGGTACATATGTAAAACCAATGAACAACGAATAAAACTAAAGTTACCTGAACCGTCGCCAATGCCTGCATGTGGCTCGGCAGCCGAGGTCGTAGGGGACGTCGGAGGAGGTCGTGCTATCGGATTGACGAACCTCACGAAGGGTGGGAACAGTGGCCAGGTCGATTGCGCTGTGGGCAATAAAGTACTAGCCGTGCATTCCCTCCTCCTGTCCTCATCAGGATGTCTGTATCCAGGGGCTGGGTGGCAAGATCGAAGGTCGGACCATGTCTTTTGCGAGCCACCTCGGTGTACTGGACCATCTTCTCATAGGCGTTCGGGTTGGTGTGCGCCTCGGGCCCATTCGCCAAGCTGTAGACGTTGTCCGGATCTGTCGCTTTGCCCTTGTGAGACAGGGCGTAGCCCTCGTACTCATTGATCACCTGCCCCTCATGCACCTGGGACTGCGAGAAAAACACAAGGATGATTACACGTAATGAGATTGAATAAATAAATAAATAAATAAATCGACAGAAGCGTACCCATGGGTCCATGAACCCTCCGAGGGACCGGCTCCCTTGGTGGTGTGCCGGCCCTGTCCTCTCCTTGGCATATGCACTTCTACGGCGATGCTCCATGTATGACTCCGGCTTTCTCCACTCGTCCACAATGGCCGCCCAGCAGTCCATGTGTATTTTGCACCAATCAGCAGAAAACTGCATGACATGTGAGAAGATAAATCAGAATTAATATTTCCTACTTATTTTTCATAGAAGGAATCAGAATTAATGTTTCCTACTTACCTGGATGTAGAACTCCCTGGCAATGTCAGTCTCAGGGTAGAGGATCATCTTCCTGGCTTTCTTCTTCGACAGCGACAGGCGAAGCACATCGGCGTAGTAGGTGATGAGGACCTAGATGTGCGCCTCGTAGTACATGTCCTTGAGTCGCCGAATTACAACCTTGTCCTGCACCACCGATGCCTGGACCTTATGCCCCGGCTCGCACATGTACCACTCCTGCATATAGATATCATGTATCATTTCATTGTTTCAAGAACGTCCAATGAATGCGTAGTATTGACAAAGCGGTGCAATGAAGACTCACCCAGAACTCCCTCTTGATCTTGGTCGCAATGGGGACCTCGTATTCGTCCTTGACTTTGAAGAAGTCCTACCAATGCTAGGGCGGACCTGTGGTCCCGTCGTCACGGGTGACAAGGCTAGGGTCGTGCTTCTTAATCAGGAAGCCCAGCATGCTATTAGGATGGCGTCCAGCTATCCCTGCACAAGCTTCCAGCTTCTGCATGAGTCATTAAAAAAAATTATTAGTTTGAAGTTCAATTTTAAACATGTCATATTTATTAGTCATGAAAACATAAACGGTTACTTGTCATAGTCGGATCGAATCACCGGACGGTGGTCTACCACGATCGACACTGAAGGGAGGCGCGTGATCCCATGCCGGTGGACCCTGCTTGAACCTGAGGAAGCTGTCACCCCTGGTTGCCTCCTCGCCCCCGCCCTGGTCGCCCCATTCCTAGTCGCTCTAGTCCTGGTCGCCCCCCTCCTGGTCGCCCCCTCCTGGTCGTCCCCGTGTTGGACGCCTCCCTCCTGGACGCCCTCGTCCTCCTCGTCCTGCATGTCGTAGTCTGAGGTAAACAGTTGCCTCGTTGCCGAGGGACGTGAGTCGGTCCTCGCTGATGACTCCACCAATGGTGGCTCCTCCACTGCCTGCTCGTCGACCTTAGGCCTATGGTAGACTGACGCGACCTATCGTCGAGGTCGTCTATTGCCACCCTGCATTTTGTCCTATGCCTGCAATGACAAAGACAAAGATTATACCAATTAGCATAAAATTTTGGCAGAACCTCCCCTGTATGGGGAGGTTTCCAAAACCTGCAAGAAAAAAGCCGGCTCGATGGCTGACAACACATATACGGCACGAAGGCCACACATCAACAAACTTGGCATGAAGGCCATCAGTGACAACCCTGGGGCTTTATCTTCTTCTAGGGTTTAGGGGCAGGGACGACGGTGTGGACGAATGACAATGGGCAGGGACGACGACATGGACGAACAACGTCGACGAACGAATTCGACGACGTGGACGAACTACGTCGATGAACAGCCACCAAGGTCCTCCTCCTCGCTTCTCCTTCCTCTCCTCCTCCTTCCTTCTCTTTTCCCTCTTCTCCTTCTCCTTCTCCCGTCTCCTCCTTCTTCTTCCTCCTTCTCCTTCTTCTTCGTCCTCCTCCTTTTCTTTCTCCTTCTTCTTCCTCCTCCTTCTTCTTCCTCCCCTTCTTTTTCTTCCTCCTCCCTCCCTCCTCCTTCTTCTTCTTCCTCCTTCTCTTTCTTCTTCTTCTTCTTCCTTCCTCCCCTTCTTCTTCTTCCTTCCTCCCCATCTTCTTCTTCCTTCTTCCTTCCTCCTTCCTCCTCCTTCTTCTTCTTCCTCCTTCTCTTTCTTCTTCTTCTTCTTCCTTCCTCCCCTTCTCTAGCAGCCGGGCGACGGGGCGTGTGGCACGGGCGGGCGGCGTGGGCAGCCGCGGTGGCGGCGGGCGCGGTGGCATGCGGCGGCGGGGCGCGCAGTGCGGGCGGCCGCGGTGGCGACGGGCAGCGCGCGTGGGCGAGCGACCCGGGTGGCCGCGGTGGTGACGGTGGCTCGCGCGGGCGCAGGGAGCGGCGGCGGCGGCGGCGCGTGCGTGCATGTGTGTGCGTGAGTGTGTGCGTGTGTGGGCCGGGCGGCCGGTCCGTTAGGGTTAGTAGTTTTAAAATTTTATTTTTTTATAAAAAACATATTGCTGACTGCCAATACGGGCAGTAAGCAAAGAATGAATCTTCGCCGACTGTCAGGCCCAAGGCAGTCGGCAAAGATTTTTTTTGAATTTTGAATCCAAACTTTTTATATAGCCCAAACATATTGTTTACAAGCACATATTTGAATTTGGGACTTTTTTACAATATTTTGCTATATTTCATTCATTTATTTTATTTACTTGAATTTTGCCATAATCCAAATGTGAACTGCAGGTGCATGAAATAATGAAACGTAGTCATTCAAAAAATAATATTCATGTTGAAAAGTGTATTTTGAGGCCGTGTCCATAAACTCACCCAAAATTTCGAACGTCTTGTCCATGAAACATGATCATCCAGGTGCGGTAGAAGTGTTTTTTAATTATATAAAATTCAAACGAAGTCCGAAAATTAATTATGATCACATGTGGAGATGTCTGGGTTTTAGACATCCGACATCGCAACTTGCTCCAAACATTCTCAAATATTTATCATAGCCTCCACATGCGATAACATGATACGTCGGCAAGTTTCGTGATTTTTGGACTTCATTTGGATTTTATATAATTAAAAAATACTTCTACCGCACCTCGCTGGTCATATTTCATGGACAAGACGTTCAAAATTTTGGGTGAGTTTATGGACACAGCCTCAAAATACACTTTCCAACATGAATATTATTTTTCGAATGACTACGTTTCATTATTTCATGCACTACAGTTCAAATTTGGATTATGCAGAAAAATTCAAGTAAATAAAATAAATGAACGAAATATAGCAAAATATTGTAAAAAGGTCCCAAATTCGAACATGTGCTTGTAAACAATATGTTTGGGCTACAGAAAAAGTTTGAATTTAAAATTCAAAAAAAAAGAAATTTTTGCCGACTGCCGCGTTACCGCCAGTCGCCAAAGAAGCCGCCTTTGCCGACTGCCTAGTATGGCAGTCGGCAAAGAGGGCCGGCCCTGGGCCTTGCTCGGGCCACGTGGCAGTTTGCCGACTGCTCGGCGTGGCAGTCGGCAAAGAATCCATCTTTACCGACTGCCGGATGTCAGGGCAGTCGGCAAAGATCATGGCGACGGACGCCGTTTGAGCCCACCAAATTTTGCCGACTGCCCATCTTTTCCAACTGTTAGTATCTTCTTTGGCAGTCGGCAAAAAAGGCTTTGCCGACTGCCTTTCTTCGCCGACGGCCGTGGTAAGGGTAGTCGGCAAAAGTCTTATTTGCCGACTGCCCCTGCTTTGACAGTCGGCAAACCTGTTGGTAGTCGGCAAAGGACCAGTTTGCCGTAGTGCTCGTCGCCGGTTTGTAGCAAAGGCGTCGAGATACAGGAAGGTCATAGTTTTAAAAAAAATACTTAACGTAAACCGCTTGCTTCCCCTGCAGTCCTTGTTCCTTTATAAACCACGTACGTCCATCTATCTCACTCACCCACCGCAAAGTCGCAAACTCCACCACCACCTTCGTCTTCCTCCTCCCGTTGCTCGCCAAGAAACAAAAGAGAAAACCCATGGAAGACTACCATTTCCACTGCTTCCAAGCTTTTTGGGAGACCGAGCCTTTCTTGAAAGTAGGGCTCCAAGCAGTCCACGGCCCCTCCCACACCTTCACCCTCAGCGCTCCTTCAGAGTCACAGTGGCCGCCACGCCACGCACGCCATGACAACGATACCACTGTCGGCGAGCACGGCCACCAGTTCCTTGACGCCTGCGGCCGGTGCGGCCAGCTGCTAGGCCGGAATAAGGACATCTTCATGTACAGGTAAGACCCTAGACGCCAAGGCTACACGCCGCTAGTGTCGAGTAATAATGTTGGCGTGTATAGCCTCCGCTCTGGCTTCTGAATTCTGACTCTGGTTCACTTGTTGGACGATGCAGGGGCGACACCCCGTTCTGCAGCGAGGAGTGCTGGCAGAAGGAGATGCACGCCGACGAGGCCAAGGAGAGGAGCAGGTCCTCCAAGTAGCCTGCTGCTGCCGCCGCTAAGAGGGGGCGGGAGCAGCAGCGGCAGACCACCAGCCAGACGATCCAGCTGTGGGCGCTGTCGATCGTGTCGAGCACACGCGAGGATAAGCATGCAGAGATGGACGTGGCCGGTTTTTCTTTGGAATTTTCCGCATTAGTGCAGGTGTTTGTTCCATTTGCTGGGCGCAACGAGTGCAGGCGCCCGCGCGTGTTTAACTGGTAACTATGTATGTGTGTGCTGCATTGATCTGTGTGTACTCCAACATTTCGGTTGTGTGTATGAATTCTGATTTACGATAAGCTAGCAATAGCAAATAGAAATATTTTGATCTAGATTCCTTTCTACGTGGACCAATTTGCAAGAAGGTATATATATGTGCTTCGATCCTTAATGCAGTAATATGCTGTCCGATCCGGCGCTAGACATGGTGTATACACCTGCATTTACATGTCGAAAAAAGGGCCCGTGGCCTAGTGTTTACAAAAGACTCAGTAGCGCCCTAGGTCCTGGATTTGATTATCTGTGGGAGCGATTTTTTTTTGGGATTTAAAGGTAATGTGATTTTAGTGGTAGACAATGTTCCCATCCACCCAACAACCATCTCAACTAAATCCTCCTTGTAGGCTGTCACTGTAAAATGGTTAAGCTTGAGTGTCTCTAGTCTTTTTCACGTAAATTGATGCTCATGCATTTTCAAGTATTCAAACTCATAACCTCAATACTCATGTAACTCCGCTTTTATTGAATATTTGGATGATTAGTGAAGAAATCAATTCCAACAACAAAGTTTTTAAGATCTAATTTGGTTAATGCAACTTTAATATATAGAGCATGTCTACACCCCTGGTCAACTAAAAACCAAAAATTAGAGTTCAAAAGTCTGAAATTTATAACATATATTTAGGCCTCTAAAAATTTGAAAGTGAAAAAAAACATCAACGACAAAGACGTAGATAGTGTTGCGCACAACATTAATGTGTGTAGACCATTTCAACGTTCGATATTGTTTGGAATTTTTTTAAAAAATTTCAAGTTAAAACTTAAAAAGTTAACAAAACAAATATTTATGTCTCCAAATAATCTGAAATGAAAAGTTGTCGGATATAGAATTATCAATTGCATTGACATAAATATACATCATGTCCATATATACGAAGACATTTTAATAAAAAGATGAATTCTAGAATCTAATCATTTAATTTGAACATTTGGGATGTTGATAAAAAAGGTGTTAAAAACAATTAAAATTGTTGATCGTCTCCGGCTGTATAATTTTATATAAAGATTGGTTTCATCTAATCTAAACCAATCTAAAAAATACTTAACATTATTGTTGTGAAGGCTTCCCCTGGCTCGCCCGAAAAAAAAAAATCGAAACTCACCCTGCGATCGGGACTGTCCCATTGCAGCCCGACCCCACCTCGACTTTCACGCGTGGCTGGTTTGATTGCCATCATGCGTATAGCAAACAGATAGCTATCTGATTTGCTGGTCATGGATGCGTGCATATATTGCTAGAATTTAGAAAAATAATAAGAAGAAAAATAAATCATGCATGATTCGATCTAGCGATAGCTTTCTTCTATTTTCATGACCTTCGTTGCTTTCCTCCACCATCTTTATAAGCTAGGGATAGACCAAAAAAACAAGAGGAATCCTAATCCTAAATTTAGACTTTGTCACTAAATCTGTATTCAGAGATATTCAGAGTCATGTCTGCATCTAGCAACAAGTTAGTGCCCTTCAAGTCACGGTAGAGATTTGCATGCCCACCTGAGAATCACTATGCAGGTACTTGATGGCCCTGTGTGATTCCCTCGATAATTTCTAGATGCTTGACACAGTTGATGGATGCTTCCCGTTGTTGGCCTACTTGCTCGTACGATACAACACCAAAATATAGTAAATTCCGGATAAAAAGATGCATATTGCAAATGCAAGTTGTAGCAAAAACACAGATTCCGTACTGAAGATAATGGAATCCAAGCTATCGTTCGACATATACTCATAAACTAGCAGCATCTTCTCAGTTTGATCTCTCCATGTCTTTCTTTTTTTTTTTTTGGCATTTGATCTATCTTGATGAATCAAACAAGAAATGCTTCACCCTATGTGATCTTAGCACCTCCTATTATTTGGCCTGAAATGTAATGATTCTTCACTGAAGGGCCATCATTTGTTTGTGTCAAGAGTTATATAATGATTCTTTAAGATTTGACATCTCTTAAGAATCAACTTACCTCTACTGCTATACAAAAGAAGACATATTTTCATTGGACACCTAGAATTTGAGTGGGGGCATGTGCCCTCCTCCCCTCTATATGTACTAGGTCCACCCATCGATGAGGTCCATCTCAAGTCCTACCATCTTGGACCTGCTTTTCCAGCACGGATTAGATGACAAAGGAGTATCAATTATCTTGACATTTCAAATGTAACCATAGATGACAGTATACCCGTACTTTCAACAACTATCTTTTCAGATGCGTCAAAAAATATTGCCAACAACATTCATGATTGACCTTAGTAGTAACAAAATTTATAGGATTAGTTTCATGTTTCTCAATCAACATAAAGTATCTTGGCCTCTCAAGAACAATTTATCAAGTACACTGCAGAAGGTTGTAACTTAAGAATGCACTAGAGAATTGCACGCACAAGTAAGACCTTAACTTAAGGTTTCTACATACTCATGGGGTTTTATTGGCTTCAAGATGGGGTGCATAAAAGATGGACAGCATTAGAGAAAAAATTTTGTGGCAAGAAGCAGAAGAGAAGTTCAGATATCACATGGCAAAATGGGAGATGGTTTCTAGACCAAAGGACCAGGGGGGTTTGGGCATAATAAATACCAGGTTGATGAATGATTGTCTATTGGTAAAATGGATTTGGAAGATATTTCTGGAACCCAATGAAATTTGGTTTAAGTTGCTCAAAGGAAAGTACATGAGACAAGGGGGTTTTTTGTCTTCCTCTCCCAAAGGAGGTTCACAATTCTGGAAAGGATTACGCAAAATTAAACATTTGTTTCACTGGGGAGCTTTGTTTAGAATCAAGAATGGAGAGAATTGTAGATACTGGATGGATTGTTGGTTGGGTCAAGTACCTTTAAGAATTGTATATGGGGACATTTTTAAACTAGTTAGAGATCCTAATTGCCTGGTTAGTGACTGTTGTGAAGAAGGGGAATGGAGCATGGACTTTAAAAGGGCTTTGAGCATGCAGGAATATGAATCTTGGGTTACTTTAGAAAATCAATTACAAAATGTTAATCTTGACTCTGAATAGAGTGATACTGTGACATGGGCTTTAGAGAAAAAAGGGCTCTTTTCTGCAAGATCTTTATACAGGTTCCTTTCTGATTGGGGGATGCCCAGCAGGTTTGCTGGACACATCTGGAAAATGTAAAATTCCTTTAAAAGTTAAGTTCTTTCTCTGGTAATGCTATAACAATAAGCTTCAGGTAACTAGCTGTTTAGCTAGGAGGGGGTGGAAGGGGGATATTCATTGTGGCTTATGTGGTTGCATTGAAAGTTTGAAACTGTGGATCACATTTTATTTCGCTGCCACCTTGCTAGGATGATTAGGGTATGAAGAAAGAAATTTTTGCGCCCAGTTCTTGCCCAAACTCTTTGGAGGATTTCATAATGACAACTATCATGCCATCTACAGGTTCGTGATAAATAGTTGATAATAGATGGCATAATGTACCGCCATCTATAAGTTCCAAGTTCCAGCCATGCATCTTTCCACACTACCAAGTTTCAAACATGACCCCTTGAACATCATGCAACCACTACTTCCATTTGTACAAGCAAAAGAACCAAAACAAAACCATTGCCATTTCATTTCTTAGAACCCCTTCTTGTCTCTGCAGTACTTCCTCCTGGTCTCGAAGTTCTTAGTGGTCTGGTTGTACTATAGCTTGTCGAACCTCCTACCTGCTCGGCGCTTCATGTCCTTGAAGTTTTGCTCAAAAAAGGTCGTTCATGTGTCATCAGTCGCCAGCAGGATCTTCCAGCAGACATCGCTCAAGACATCGTCATTCTCTTGGTCACAATCCGTAGAATCTTCCTGTTTGGAATCATTAGAATTGTTGTCTTCAAATGAGTATTGCCCTAGAATTTTGACTTCATGCATTTTGGTAGCTATGACCCATTGGCACAATAAATCGTTGTGTTATTGAGATCTTCACACCCGGTTTGTGTTACAAAGTAATAAGAAAGCATTACAATTTGGTTCTTGGCCAACTAGAGCATTGCCCCTAGCCCTTATGTTAGATATTTAGAGACACCCACTGTTACTAATTTACTATTGGATCTCAAATATACTCTTTCTCGACAAAGTTGACCTCACCCTTCTTACTAAACCACATTGTAGAATACTATATCCACAAAATAAAGTATCCGTTGATCTTGCAATTTGCAGGGCAATTTCAACAGTTTTGGCGCGAGGTCAAGCAACGCGTGCACAGCCCAGCGTGCAGTATCCGTAGCTTTGTTTTAGGATAACCCACAAAACCTGGAGTGAAATAATAACCTGTAGAAGCTAAGATCGATGTTATAGGCTTCAATTAATTAATTGTATACGCAATATATAGTATAAATAAAGGCGCCATGTGCAAAGAAAGACTGCAAACATGCAGAGCGCTTGGGGGTTGGTCGGCCGCAGGATTTGCTACACATAGCACTCAAAGGAGCCAGCTTTAGATTTTGCTGCAACTTGCCCGGCCAGCGGCCTGCACCTGCCTGATGATCTTGTCCTCTTCGGAGGCTGCTTCACCATATCATTGGAGGATGTTTGTATTGTTTTGCTAATTCACCAAACCACAAGGAACCTTCAGGGCCCGTGGGGAGAGTGGAGACACGTTAACAATGCAATTTTTAGTTTCCTCTGAAGTTAAACCATTCCAACTTTAATTATTTTGAAATATATGTCAGTTTATGACATCAATGTATAAATTGAAAACATATTTATTATGAATCTGATTATATCAATTTGGTATCATAGATATTGGTGATTTTTTAATAAATTTGATGAAGTCTAAACTAGTTTGAAATTGGATAAAGATAGAATATGCATTTCTTTAAGATGGAGTGAGTAAAAAAGCGATGAACCACTACGGGAGACAGGAGATTTGCCTAGTGCCTCTGGCTTCGCCGAGACACCATATATTTAGCCTGTTTGGGATTATTACTGCAGTAAAAAAGATGCTATTATTAGTTTATTTGCTAGGAATATACGAGCATTAAGCTTAATTTTGCCACTCTATTAAAGAAGTTAAGTTTAGGTCCCGTTTGGGTGGGTTCCTTGAGACTCTAGCTCCATGCTATATTATGGCTTCTCTCGGCTTCATTTTAGTTTGCTAGGAGAGAAAAACGGCTCTGGTTAATAGTGCTGCTATAGTGCGAGCCATGCCATTGCATTATCCACCATTTCGAGACAGTCTTAGAGTATGGGCACAACTCCAGCCTATTTCTCATAATCTCATCTGTGACTCACTTATGCTTTCTTTTCGGTGGAGCATTTTCTCTCTTTTAGGAAATCAAGGTGATATTTAAATTTCACAGGACATCAAGGATATGTGTCCATGGAACTTTTGGTTTGGACATGGCTAGAGATACACATCGTGTCCATTTTTGTGAATTGTAATACGAATATAAGCCATGTTACCTAGAAATGGATTTGAAAACGTAACGTACATAGATACATATCTAGCATATATATTGTTATATTGTTATATTAATGTGAACGTAGATTCCAAACAACTCAACTTGTCTCATCAGTTTCCTATCATATACTTTAGTCCAGCTAATCTGACTTGTCGCCGATTTGTAGCCCAGAAGTCGAGAAACAGGAAGGCTCTAGTAGTTAAAAAAATGAATTACTAGAGTGTAAACCGCGCGCTTCCCTGCTGTGTCGTTCCTTTATAAACCACGTCCACCTATGATCTACCTATCTCAGTCATCCACCGCAAAGTCGCAGACTCCACCACTTCTCCACCACCTTCTTCTTCCTTCACCCGTTCCTCTCCAAGAAACAAAAGAGAACAACCATGGAGGACTACCATTTCCACTGCTTCCAAGCTTCTTGGGAATGGGAGACCGAGCATTTACTGAAGACGGGGCTCCTAGTCAACAACGCCGCCTCCCACGCCCTCACCGTAGGCGTGCCATCGTCACAGTGGGCACGCTACGCGCCCCACGACGACGGCAACACCATAGGCGAGTGCGGCCACCACTTCCTCGACGCCTGCGGCCGGTGTGGCCTGCTGCTTTGCCGGAATAAGGACATCTTCATGTACAGGTATGACCCTGGCGTACTATTAGTAGTGTCAAGTAATGTTGGCGAGACGAGGCCGCCGTTCTGGTTTCTGAGTTCTGAACCTGGTGCGCGCGTTTGGGTGACGATGCAGGGGCGACACCCCGTTTTGCAGCGAGGAGTGCCGGCAGCAGGAGATGGACGCCGACGAGACCAAGGAGAGGAGGAGGTCGTCGTCCAAGCAACAGCCTGCTGCCTCCGCCGCCAAGAGGGGGCGGAAGCAGTAGCGGCAGAGCAGCGACACGCAGACGGTCCAGGTCTGGCCACTGTCGATCGTGTCTTGATCTTGAGCACGCACGACGACGAGCAGGCATCCATAGATGGGGTTGTGGCAGGGTTTTGTTTGGAATTTTCCGCATTACTGCAGGTGTTTTGTTCCGTTTGCTCGGCGCACGCAACCAGTGCGTATGCAACTGGTATATGTATGTATGTGTGTGCTACATTTCTGTTGTATGGATTACGATTTACGATGAACAATATAGCAAATACAAATTGTGATATACTAGATTCCTTTCCATGTGGACCGATTTGCAACAGGTTTCAGATGGTATATATGTGCTCTGTAATTAAGTGATGGTGTGTGATCCGGTTGCCTGAATCAACCAAAATTCTAGCTACGATACGCTGGGCATCGTATATATCTACCTTCTCTATCTTTATATAAAGACACGCAAACCTTTTGCGTGATCGAGAAAAAAACAATACTACTACTAGAAAATTAACAAATTTCTGGCCTTGACACGCTACACATCATATCTTCACCTGTTATATTTCCCAAGAAGACAATATTTCCGCAGTTTATAAAATTGTAGCTACGATACATAATTGTAGCTACCATATATAAGCTACACGTAATTGTGTCTTCATTGCTACCACAAAATACATTTGTAGAGGTGGCACGCCCAATAACCGTCTTGGTTGATGTTGAGTGTCGCAAGTCTTTTCTCAACAATAGATGCATGTGCATTTTCAAGGATTAATTGAAACCCATAACCTCAAATAACCGTGTCACTCCCCTCCTAGTATGACACCGCCATCATATAGTTTGTGGCCATATATAGCAGATTTTATGCTTTTGCATTAGAATACCTTCTATGGATCTTATATTGAACATTTGGATACCTCAATGAAATCAAGTTTAACAACAAAGTTTTAGATATAATTGACTGATACAACTTTTGATATAAAGCAATTCTACATCCATGGTCAACTGAAAACAAAAAGAAAATGAGCTCAAAAGTCCGTAAAACATATATTTAGGCCTAATTCAAAGTAAAAAAAATTGTCAACTACGTACATCTTTAGTGTTGAAAACAACAAGATCAATGTAGACCATGTCAAAGTTCGATATTGTTTTAAAAAATAAAAATTTAGTTAAAACCTATAAAAATAAATATTTATGTCTGCAAACAATCTTAAACAAAAAGTTGTCAGTTACAGAACTATGGACTGCATTGATATAACTTATTAAATGTACATCATGCCAATATCAAGACTGTTGAATAAAAGGTTGTCAATCAAAAAAAAAACTACAAACTTGTTCACCGTGTCCAGCTGCATAATTTTACAAAAAGTTTGATTTCACCTTATTATAATAAATAAAAAGCAATGAATTGTTTACAAAGATAGACCTGCCTCTACACAATGGATTTAGAAAGGCAAACCTTGCCTAGCCTCTACAAAATGGATTTAGAAAGACAAACCTTGTGTAGCTCTACAAAATGGATTTAGAAAGACAAACCTTGCCTAGCTATTGGCCCATAGATGATTTACAAAGGTGGCGTGCGGCATAGAAGAGTTGTCAATTCCTCACTAAAAAAATGAACAGTCTCAATATTCGAATATGATAATATGGCGTACCATTTCTTGCTTTTCATGAAGTACATAGAAAATGTTTCAGATGTACAAGTAAATGCGAGAACAAAGCAAATCGTTTTGTTTATAAAAATGTCAAAATGAGAACCAATTCCTTGTTTTTGGAGCATTTATATCTTAGAATAATAACTATGAGCATGAATGAATAATGGGAATTGGGAGCAAGCACAACTGCTTCTACCGATGATGGGGGACAAGCGTCCGACGAGAAGACTCCTCGGTGATGAAGAGCCCCTCGGTAAAGGTCTCAAGCGAAGATGACCCGACGTGTGTCTCATGCGGAGATCCCCTAACGAAGGCCCCCTGACGAGGGCTCCTGGATGAAGGTCCGAGGCACAAGGGCTCCCAGACGAAGGTCTACAGATTCATAGGTACCCAGTTGTCAAAGACCTCAAATTAATCCTTTCGGACAATCTTGACCTCAACACTTCTGACAAAACAACAGCTTACAGTACTTACCACAAAATAAACTATCCGTTGATCTTGCAATTTGCAGGGCAATTTCAACAGGGCGTTAGGTCAACGCGTGCATAGCCCAGCAGTATGCGTAGCTTGTTTTAGGATAAACAACAAAACCTGGAGGGGACTAATAATCTGTACAAGCTATGATGTTGTAGTCTTCAATTCATTAAATCACAGGTCATGTACTAAAGTAGTACTAAAACACCCCTGCGATGCACATAAAATTTATATTGTAAAATATATAAAGGCACCATATGTATGCAAAGAAAGACCGCCAACAAGCAGAGATTGGGGGTTGGTTGGCCGCAGGATTTGCCACATTACCACTCAAAAAGGAGCCAACTTTAGATTTTTGCTACAACTTGCCCGATTAGTTTGGTAGTTGGATTAATTGGGCTTGGCCCATGATTAGTTCAGCGACCTACATAAGTGCGGAGTGGTGGGATCCTGTGTTTACTGATCTTTGGTACAAACCTCAATGTGATTGAGGTCATGAACTTTCTGTGTAAGAACTTTGACAAGAAAGATTTGGGAGTGGCTCATGTAATCATAAACATTAAGCAACTGAGAGGTGGTGGGGTCACTCTTGTCTAGTCCCACTATGTGGAGAAGATCTGAGGTCACTTTGGTTATAGTGACTGCAAGCTTTGTTTTCACTCTTGCTGCAACTTGCCCGGCCAAGCCTACGCTTGGCTTGCCTCGATGTCGACGATCTTGTCTTCTTTGGAGGCTGCTTCACCATATCATATCATTGGAGGATGTTTGTATTGTTATTTTGACCGTGTAGAGATAGGTTAACTAGCTATAATCGATTTGCTATCATGTGAAACCTAAAATAGTTTGACTTATGATAAAATACAGAACTACGTACATTTATCTCTAAGATGGAGTAGTGACAGTAATAATAAACAAATGAACAACATTTATATTTAGCTGTTACTTAAGATGGAGTCATAGTCAATAAACATGTACCGATACATATCTGGCATACATGTCATATTTGAAACAACTCAACTTGTCTCATCAGTCTGGCATGTGAATGTAAATTTGATAAAGCTCAACTTGTCTCGTCAGTCTCCTACCTTATATATACGTTTTATTAGTCCAGCTAATCTAACTTGTCGCCGGTTTGTAGCACAGGCCTCGAGATATAGGATGGCCATAGTAGTTAAAAAACCCTCTCGTTCCTTTATAAACCATGTCCATCTATTATCGATCTCACCCACCCATCGCAAACTCCACCACCTTTATAAAGCGCCCGCGGAGTCTATGAAACTCATACTTAGAAGTTTTAAAAAAATTAAAACTTTACACACCAATAGTACCAAACTAGATGGGCATTGTCCTAAAATTTCAGATTCCAATACTTTTATAAAAATTCATATGAAAAAAATAAATTAGTGGGCCCTGAATTTTGTCCTCCAGTGTCCTACAGAAAATAATTGCACCTTGGTACCAATAAGGCGGCAAGATGGCCAGTGATGGCGGTGTGGACCTGAAATAGTACTTTGCTTTTGGTGATGTTCGTGACTGGCGTCCTCATCGTCCCGCCATCCATGGAACCTTAGACTCATGCATGGTGTTGTGCTGAGTGCCACTACCACCGCGGCTCTCATCGCCCCAGCCAAGCACAACGATATGGCCATACCGGCACACTTGGAGTCTGATCTCACCCTGCAAAGAATGATGTTGCACGCACACCAAGGCGCTGCACCAAAATGGCCATCTCCAGGCCGTGCTCGAACCACTCTGTGGCTACATTCACCGACCAGCATATGCTCACATCACATACCCCAAGATCTGATGCAGCTGGGAGGATTCATTTATAGGGGAAGATTGTATTGGGATAGGCCGTAGACGTTTCACCATCTGGATGCATGCCTGGTGCATGGTGGCTAGTGGGGACGTTTCGATGCATGCGTGATGATGGTTAGTGGAGAGCTCAGGAGACAGGAGGCATGTGGCAGGAAGGTATGGTGGGAGAGGCAGGACGTCCATGTGTATTAGTTTGTGGAATTGGAGAAGAGAACGGCCATGTGGCGGCTGGTGGTGAGACGCTTTGGTTGGCTGCACCTACGGGACTTGAGGTTAGTTAGTTGCGGGTCCCGCCGACGACTTGGCTTCACGAAATTGCACAGATTTCAGCTAGTGGGTCCTCCTGTTTAGATATAGTAGTTAGTGAGATAGTAGATAGTAGATTTAACCAGATAAATCGAGCAAATTCAGCAATTCAGCATAGTTGAGCAAGGTTCTCATGTTATGATATGCATGTGACAGCCAATTTATCCAAATCAATTGGAGGGCCCGAATCAGTATTTGTGGACTTTACACGTAACTGGTGACATCGTTGCGTAAAGGTATTTTACTAACTTTCCAGGAGATGTAATTTTCTTGTAAGCACTAGGGGAGACATGTTCTTTGCCGATTGATGAAAGCAGTGGGCAAAGGCCCAAAAACAGTTGACAAAACCTTTGCCGACTATTTTAAACGTGGGCAGTCGGCAAAGGCCTGCCGGCAAAGAGTTGGTCGGCAGAGGATTCTTTGCTGATTGCCACGTGGCCGGCAGTCGGTAAAGACTTTGTCGACTGCCAAAGAAGCAGTCGGCAAAGATTTTGTGAAATAAAATAAAAAAAACAAAGGGCCGTAAAGCCCATCTGCAGGGCCCGCCAAGCCCATCGACGCCGTCTGCCGCGCCGCCGTCCCGACGCCGCGCCCAGCGCCGCTGCAGCCGCCGTCCCTCCCTGCCCAGCGCCGCCAGGGACGCCTCGCCGCGCGCCGCCTTGCTTCGATCCGCCACCGGGGAGCCGACCGCGCGCCGCCGGGCCGCCACGCCGCCGCGCGCTGCCTGGGGGCCGTGCATCGCCCGCCACCGCGCCGCCACGGGCCGTCGCTGGGAGGAGCCGCAGCAGGGAGAGGGGCCGCGTGCCGGGGAGGGCCCCACGAGCCCTCCGCGCCGAGAAGGGGTCGCGCCGCCGGGGAGGGGCCGCGCGCCGCCATAGGAGGCGTTGCCAGGGAGGGGCCGCGCACTGCCGGAGGAGGCCACGCCGCGGGAGGAGGGGCCACGCGCCATCGGAGGGGCCGCGCGCCGCAGGAGGAGGGCGCGCGCCGCCGGAGGGAGGAGAGGGCGCGCGAGAGAGAGAAAAGGCTGACGACGAGAGAGAGAGTGGGGGAGAGGGCGCGAGAGAGAGGGGGCCGGCCGGCGGCTGGGATGGGGTGGGATGGGGGGTTGGGGTTAGGGTTAGGCTATTTATATATGGCGCGCTCGGGTTAGGGTTACGGCTACTAGGCCTATTGGGCCTGTGCCTTTGCCGCGTGGCCTATGAAGAGAGCCTTTGCCGACTGCCAGCCTCAGGCAGTCGGCAAAGACAGCACCCTTTGCCGACTGCCTCAGGATGGCAGTCGGCAAAGTGGCTTTTGCCAACTACCAACCGCCAACTGAGGCACTCGACAAAGAATTGATTTTTTTGAATCTTGATTCCAAAATTTTTCTGTGGTCCTTCAAAATTGTATTGAATCATATTTTTGAATTTAAAATTTTTTATAACTTTTTGCTATATTTCTTGAATTTATTTTATTTAGTTTTCTCAAAAAAGCAAATTTGAACTGCAGGTGTATAAAATAATGAAATGTAGTCACTCAAAAAATTATATTCATGTTGGAGAGTGTATATTAAGGCCGTATCCAGGAACTCACCCAAAATTTTGAAAGACTTGTTCACGAAACATGACCATTCAATTGCGGGTGAAGTATTTTTTAATTATATAAAATGCAAACGAAGTCCAAAAATTATGAAACTTGGTGAGGTGTCATGTTATCGCATGAAGAGCCTCTGATAAAAAAATTAGAATATTTTGAGTAAGTTGCGACGTCGGATGTCTAAAACCCAGACATCTCCACATGTCACCTCAAGTGATCACATGTGGAGATGTCTAGGTTTTAGCCAACCGATGTCATAACTTACTCGAAACGTTCTCCATTTTTTATCACAGCCTCCACATAAGATGGGATGACACCTAGCCATGTTTTGTGATTTTTGGACTTCGTTTGTATTTTATATAATTAAAAAACACTTCTTTCGCAATTGGATGGTCATGTTTCGTGAACAAGGAGTTAAAATTTTTGGGTGAGTTCCTGGATACGGCCTCAAAATATACTCTCTAATATGTTTTTGAATGTCTAGATTTCATTATTTTATGCACCTGCAGTTTAAATTTACTTTTTTGAGAAAAATGCAAGTAAACAAAATAAATTCAAGAAATATAGCAAAAAGTTATAAAAATTTTAAATTCAAAAATATGATTTAATACAATTTTTAAGGACCACAGAAAAAGTTTAGAATCCAGATTCACAAAAAAATCAATTCTTTGCCGAGTGCCTCAGTTGGCAGTTGGCAAAGGCCTCTTTGCCGACTGCCATCCTGAGGCAGTCGTCAAAGGGGGCTGTCTTTGCCGACTGCCTTGAGTCTGGCAGTCAGCAAAGGCTTCTTTGCCGACTGCCTATCTTCGTCGACTGCCAGGCGCTTTGACAGTCGGCAAAGAGCTTCTTTGCCGACTGCCCGCGCTTTGGCAGTTGGCAAAGATTGGGGCAGTCGGCAAAGCCGCTGTTTCCCGTAGTGAAGAACAGGTGCTGTTTCCGTAGTTCAAATTTAAGAGAAAAATGCTGTCTGCATAATTAGTTAGATTCAGGAAACGGTATACAATTTAAAATTCTATTTTAGACTCAAGACAGATACAATATGCTTGCTACTTTATGGCTCTGACTTCGTACCCCAGTTCTGCATAAACATATTGCTTCCTATTTTCAATTATTCAGTACTTTATAATTTTTCCAGAACTTAAGTGAAAATGACCTATTTAGGTGAGTTCTGAAATAATATTATACGGGTAAAAGAATTCTGTTAAATTCATATTCTTAGTCAAGTTTAGAGTTAATAACAGGGGGTCCAGCTGTACATGGAATTTCCACCCGAGTCCTCTTCCGGCTTCCGCTGAACAAACAGGTCCTGGTCCTGACGTCACGGGTTACGTGTGCTCAGAAAACCGTCGTCACGAATGACTCTGGCACCTGCTGATGTCCGTCCCGTCTATAAAACTGTGCGAGGAGAAGCGCATGCTGCATCGGCAGTAGCATACAAGCAGACCATCAGCAGCAAGCTAAAGCGCGCGTTCCACTACAGAAACGACCCATCTCTTTTATTCTTTCGCAGGTAGAGGAAAGGAAATGGCCGGCAGCAGGGAGAAGGCTTCAGCGGTGGTGTAGAACAAGAAGGTGGTGCTGAGGAGGCACGTCACCGGGTTCCCCACCAAAGACGACATGGAGATCATTGTGGACACTATCGAGCTGCGAGTGCCGGCGGGGCTGACCGCCGTGCTGATCAAAAACCTCTACCTGTCCTGCGACCCCTGGATGCGCAACCGAATGAGCAAGCACGAAGACGGTGCCTCCGTGCCGGCCTCCGACTTTGTGATCGGAGAGGTATGTACGCATCCCAATTAGTCTCTTGTTAAGCGTCACTGGAGTTGTAGAATCAGAGGTGATTATATTCATCAATCAGGCCATGGTCAAATACGGTGTGGGCAAGGTGATCGACTCGGCACACCCGCCGGTGACCTCATCTGGGGGATGAGTGGATGGGAGGAGTATACACTCGTCACTCAGCCGGAGTCCCTGCACAAGATCAACCACGCCGAGCTGCCGCTCTCCTACTACACCGGCGTTTTCGGTCAGCAACCTAATGACTGCATGCAGCATACGTTTTTCATTTCAAGAACTAATACTTACTAATTACTGACTGACAATGCGATTCTGGAACGACAACTATATTGCAGGCATGACGGGGCTCACCGCGTGCGCCGGGTTTACCCATGTCGCTAGGCCAAACAAAGGTGACTTGGTGTTCGTCTCGGCGGCATCGGGCGCTGTGGGACAGATCGTCGGGCAGCTAGCAAAGATCGCCGGCTGCTACGTGGTCGGCATGCAGCGCCAGCTCCGACGAGAAGGTAAACCTCCCGAAGACCAAATTCGGCTACGACGACACCTTCAACTACAAGTCCGAGACCGACCTCAGCGCCGCGCTTAAGCGATGCTTCCCTGATGGCATCGACTGTTGGAATGATCTCCACCACGAGTTGCCCAACGGCCACTCTGGGCCCTTGACTGCGCCCTGATCGGGGGAGCCCAGCCCAATACTCGGCTGGTGGGCCCCCGTCGCACAGCGTCTATAAAGAGGACGCGGGGCCAGGGGCTCAAGGAATGAGGTTCACCACTACAGCCGCCACTCCCCACCATACTAGCCCTAGACCGATCGAGAGGGTGGCGCTGCCAGCAACGGGAAGCTCTACCGGCGTCGTCACTGCACCACCGCTTCACCACCCGTCGCTACCCTAGCACAAATCATCACCGGCCTTCTCTGCCAAGACCGAAGGTATGGTCCTCCACTCGGTCTCCACTCTCGTTCCCTCTCCATCGGATTCGTGCACCACATGATGGTGCACCATGAAGGTTTATGTTGTTTATCCCAAGTTCAAGTGATTCCACCCACTAGATCCGCACCTAGTCGATCCCAAATGTCTAACAATAGTATCAGGAGCCTGGCTAACATGTGGATCAAGATCGGGGAATGAAATCAAAGAGAAAAAGAATTAACCGAATCGAATTGGATCGAGGTAGTACCCTAACTTAGAATGGGGAAGAAACAAAAAAAGATGAATCGAGTCAAATTGATTCGAAAGGAACGAAACCTAACCCTAAGGGGCAGGAACCTACCTGGTCTTCCGCCACCGCTTTCATGCGGAAAGAAGGACCCGCCGCCGGGTCACTGGCTCGCCAGCGCTGAGGCCCTCCACGGAGTCACATGCGCACGGGATCAGGGTGCCGACGAGGCCGCTTGACGGCAGTGCGCTCACCCAACGGGGAGTGCGAACGCTGGCGAGAGGGCCCGCGGCGACGCCAGCCATCTCCTTCCTCCGGTAGCCATGGGTGGCGGCTGCTGCTCCACTAAGACGTCGAGAGAGAGAGGGGAGCGGCTAGAGAAAGGAATGATGGTGGAGCTCAATCAGACTAGATCCGGCGAAGCTCACTGGCCACTATGGCCGCCGCCGATGGCATACGGAAAAAGGAAGGCGAGCTGGTCCCGACGGCGGAAAATCCGCCGTCGGTCACCATTGTGCCGCCTCTGCTCCTCTACGACTACTGGGCACAGAGGAACGGAGTGAGAAAGAAAGTGATTAGGGTTTTGGGGAAGGGCAACCGGCCAGGGGTTTTGGCCTCACGAGTATCGCGCTCATCCGTCCGATCAGGTTCAACGGCCTAGATCAGTTAGGTGGACTTTAGGCCCATGTGGGACGACAGTTTCCTAGCCCAGGCACAGGTTGCAGCCTGGGACGCGGGTGTGATGGGCACGGGGGAGCGTCGGTGCACGTGGTGGGCCACCGTCCTTTTGGGCCGGTTTGGCTTACGGGCCAAATGAGCACTAAAAAAAAGGAAAAGGAAAAATGAAAAGGGCCTCTACCTCCGCTGGGCCTCGTCGGCCAGCTGTGCCGCAGAGAGAGCCGAGCACTAATAGGCTGAGCGCGCGCAGCTGAAGCGCTGCTAGGCCGCGGCAGAAGTAGGCCTCGGGCCGGTAATTTGACCACAGGCAAATGAACAGTATCACATGGTTTAAAGTTTTAATAATTTTCAGAAACGTATAGTGTTGAATTGCGTTAAGTTTTGATGTTTAAATCTCTGACAAATTTTTGAACCAACGGATAAAATTTTTCAGAGAGTAAATGTGTACAGATAAATGCTTTTGAATATTATTATTATGAAATGATTTATTTATAAGTTTCCGCTGCAAAGTCAAATTCATTGTTCTCTCATTAAATCCGAACCAACGGGAGGATTTAATTTAGAGAGCAGATATAGATATTTAGTAAATGCTAAATGTTTATCCTCTGATTAAAGTTGGAACCAACGAGAAAATTTTAATTAGAGGAATAGTTGATTTATGGTTAAGAAAATTATGATCTTGTTATTTTCTGATCAATGTTGATGACAACAATATTATAATTTTATTTATGAGACTAAAGTTTAAAGTTTAAATCTCTGATAAATTTTGCATCAAAGTGACCAATTTTCAGAGAATAGATAAAGATTGATTATTGTATTTTTCCTATTTCCGCTGCAATGATGGTAATTATCTTCTAATTAAATTCGAACCAATGGGAGAATTTAATTTTGAAGAGTGTTATAAAAATGTTTGAGTTTTCTCTATGTTAATTCTATTTCTGCCCAATAGTGATGTGAAATTAATGTAGAAGAATGATGTTTTATTTTATTTCTGTCCAACGGTGATTTAGAATATAAGAGAAAGTTTTAAAGTTTAATGTGCATGTCTTTAACCATATCAATGAAGGGGTTATTTTCATGCTCATTATTGTTGATTATTGATTAAAGTTTTTGGTCAAAGAACTTGACGCTTTCATGCTTGAAGGCAGAAAGGAAATGAACAGAAGATGCCAAGTGAAAGTTCTGTATAAAAGAAGGTCACTCTTTAAGGGATAATGTTCTCTTCAAAGAATGGCTTGAAAGAAAAGATTTCAGGGATATTGATCCAAGAAAGAAAGATAGAACAATAAGATTTTAGTATAGAAAATATCCTTTTATGTACTCCTTATAAAGAAGAATTTGATTTCTAGTTTTTATCATTTTGATAAGAGATGTAATAAGTCATAACTTCAGTTGTAATCATCATAATATGAAATGTAAATGTAATGAGTCATATGTATGTTTAATTTGACCAACGTTAGATTAAATGTGTGTATTAAAAGAGTATTTAGATTTATTCATGAATTTGGAAATAGAATATGCTCTGAGAGCCAATTCTGGCATTGATGTCCCTTTATTGGGAATTATCCCGCATGGCGAGGGAGATTTTGACAAAGCTTATCCTACATGGTGGGAGAAGAAAGTTGTATATGAACCAAAGATAAGAATGAATAGCAAATGTGCCTTGCAAAAGTATTGAAGAACTCTATTGAGGGGGAGGATTGTGAGATTATTAAGAAAGATACTCCCCAATATTTCTGATTTATGATGCATGATGTGCATTCTGAATAAATATGATCTATAAAGGATGAATTTGATCATTGAGGGAGTACAACGGTCATAATATTGATACCCCTAAGTAAAGAAATAGCTAAATTCCTGAACCTTTTATGGTTTCGATAGAAAGATAGCGTAGTCAGAGATACTAGAATGGTGCTCAAAGCATCATAAAAGTTATAATAGATTAAACCCAAATAAGAAATTTGAAGATACATCATCTTTATAGAAGATGGAGTAATCTGGGGAGCATGGTATTTAGATACCAAAAGAGTTGAATAGAAGTGGGATTGTATTCTGATGAGGACATCACTCCATTGAATGCACAAGATGATCCTCCGCTGGACATTCAAGGTCCAATCACAAGAGCTCGCGCACAACAATTAAATTTACAGGTGAGCTCGTTCTTAAGGAAGTCTTTTTATGATTTTGAGAATAGATTGCTACCTAATGATTATATTGTACTTAGGAATCATGGAGAGGACCAAGGGATGCATAAGAGATGGCTTGGAGGCGTGGAGGACCAGCAAGGGCGCCCAAGTCAAGGTGGAGGCCCAAACCGAGTCGACTTCGAGCCTGTTTCGGAGTCCAAGACTAGTGTGGAGTAAAGTGGACGCCCAGGACGCATCTAGACTCCGTTTTTGATGATCCACCTATGGATGAAAAGATAATTTCATAAGAAAGACAATGGCGTTGGTTTGAGGTCAAAATTCCTTCGTAGTCATCAGAAAACATCAAAACAAGTTAGTGTCCAGAATCTATTCCGGTGCTGCGTCACCGTTTTTGGTCCGTTGGGCCGTGTATCGTTGTTGAGCCAATTAGGGGGCGCGTCCAGGGGTGGCGACGACCCTTAGATCTCTATAACTAGCCGCCGCCTCTCTCGTTAGGTTTTGGGTTTTGCTTAGATTATTCTGTTCATAATAGTTTCGCCGCGCCGTCGGTTTGTGAGACCCCAACTCGTGAGATTAATCATTCATCTGCAATTGGTTGCATTCTTTCGTGCTCTTGCTTGTGTTCTTCGATTAGCAGGCAAAGGACTCAGCATTCTTGGCGAGGTCGACTGTGCTTCGACGGTCGATAACCAGAGGAGACGTGGTGTTGCGATTGCGGGGTTCAGAGCCGAGTTGTTCGGAAGCCGGATCGAATTGTGTCGCGGTTCCACCAAATTGAGAGTTATTAGAACCTTTCGAAAGATCGGGAACCCTAGTTCACATCAAGTAGTAATCAGAGCTTCAGGTACACCGTCAGGTTCGCCTTTACCCTAGTTTAGTTTATTTTCGCCTTCGTCATATAATCCAAAAAAAAGCCAAAAACAGTTTAGTCTAGGTTTTTCCCTTATCCCAGAACCACGTTTGGCCTTTGCATAGTTCTTGTCAGATTTCGTAGTGTTGAATTTGTGTCCTGGTCAGGGTCTTGTTGCTGGTTAGGTTGTGTTAGAGTCCAGTCGTATGTTTTTTTCCATCGTTTTCATTCAACACTGTCCCCTTCCACCGTCCCAAACAACAAGTCAAATCCACCATATTACTCGACTTGCCCCGCTAGCCGCCTTGTGTCAATTCTCACTGCCGCGCAAACCGTAGATAGGTCGCCGACCGCTCATTGTTGCTTGCATCGCAGCCCTCCTTGCATCATCAACTGAATACCTACTGCTGTGATCGGTGTTGGAGTTTAGGGACGCTTCGCCCTAACTGCCGCCGCCGTGTTGTGCCTTCCGAGAAACATAACTTGAGATACCTTCGGTAAAATAGGCATAACTTTTGACTCGTTTATCAAAAAAATTTGAAATTTTTATAGCAGCTTCTTGACTCCATTTGGAGCTGACCCAAATTGGCCTTTGGCCTGTTTGGTCCAGTTAGAATTGACAAAAAAGTTCAGCAAAATAAAGAAAAAAATTGACAATGTTCTTGCACGCTTTTCAGAGAACGTGCTGATTTTCTATAGACCACATTCCACCTCTATTGTAGGTGCAAATTTTTGTGGTTGCATCTTTTGTCATACTTGTTCAGAGAAAAATTTAAAAAAAAAATAGTGTAAAAAAAGTTTGTTCAGAGAAAAAAAGGAAAAAAAAGGAAAAACAAAAAGAAGTTGCTTGTTCTGTGATTGCGTGTGCTACATTGTGCTTTGTGCTTCATTCATACTTGTCTCTCCATCATACTTGTGCTTTCATTGTCCTTGTTCACACACATTTGGTACTTGGAACACGTTAGGCCAGCAACGAGAACAAGTAATTGGGACTATAATTCAATATTACTTTCTGTCTTTGAATTGTGTACCACTCACATATTTTTTGGCCAGCCTTCCTAAGCCCCACATATACTTCTGGACAGAAAAAGTTGTGACACCTGTAATCTCAGTACTATGTCTTTCAGGTATCCGTGCCTTGCTGGTAAGAACCGGTCGGAACTTGTTAAGGTGTTGCCTTTTGCTCTAAATTTGAGAGGCACCACTCCATATTTGTAGAGGATTATTAGGGATAACTTTCACCGTTTGCTGCTTGTGTTTTGTGTCTACAATGGCAGGTGATAAGGGAGAGAAATCACCAAAGAGTTTTTAGAGTGTGTCAGCCAAGAGCAACTACAACCTGTTATAAACAATGCTCAGAAGGACTTGAACGAGACAGTTACCAAGGCGGTAACTGCTGCACTCATTGATCTCAAGATTGCCAACACCCTTGAGAGATTGGATAAACGATTGTCCACGCTGACCGATAGGGTAACTGCTTTAGAAGAACCGCCACCATCTGAAGAAAATAATGATGGCAGCAATGCTGGCGATGAGGTATATGATGCTGATGGTAATGTTGATAGAGCAGTGACAAGAGAAAATAGATTACGTCATCGTCTTCACACAAATACCACAGGTATGGGTGGCGCTCAACATTTCAACCGCCACCGAGGTAATCGTACTCATGCTCCCGATGATCCTTATGCTAAGGTTAAATTTACCATACCTTCTTTTTCGGGACATTATGATGCTGAGGAATACCTTGATTGGGAGATGACAGTAGAGCAAAAATTCTGTGCCCATCTTGTGCCTGAGCAACATCGCATTAGACAAGCCACTAGTGAATTTAAAGATTTTGCTATCATTTGGTGGACTGGTTTAGTTGTAGATAATTGCCAACCTCATACATGGGAAGAACTTAAGTTTTCTATGCGTGATAGATTTGTGCCACCATCGTATCATAAAAGACTAATGCGTTTAGAACAGGGACATAAATCTGTGCAGGATTATTATGGTAAACTTCAAAAAGGTTTGATGCGTTGTGGCATAGTAGAGGGAACTAAGGATTCTATTGTTCGTTTTTATGCGGGTTTGAGGGAGGAAATTCAGGACATAGTTGATTATTCAACACTGTCAACCAGTTGTTTCAATTTGCTATGCTTGCAGAGAAGGAATTGCAGGGGTGAGATAAGCAGGCCAAGAGCAAGGCTGGCACCTCATACACACCACGCACGGGAGCATCATCGGGGTTTCCCAAGGTATCCTCCTTCCGCGCGCCTCTACCAGTGAACAAGAGGACGTCTTCTGCGCAACCTTCTGGTTCAGGTAAAAATTTAGTGCAGAAACCATCGAAGAGTGCATCTTCTGTTGCCTCAACGGGATGCACTCCTAGCATTCAGTGTCATTGGTGCCATGGTTACAGACATGTGCAAAAGGACTGTCCAAGTCAGCGGGCATACATTGCTACAGAGGATGGGTACATCAGCACCTCTGACATGGAAGATGATGATGAAGAACAAGATGTTCAAGAAGAAGGTGAGGTCTTTGGTAGCAAGGACACATCAGCCTACATGAGTGTCATTGTGCAGCGAGTGCTTAGCGCACAAGTACAACAACCTGAGAAGCTGCAACACCATAATTTATTCCAAATTTTCTTTGTCATCAACAACCGGCGAGCACGTGTCATCATTGATGGGGGTAGCAAAAATAATTTGGTGAGTTCAGATTTGGTTAAGAAGCTTGACTTGTCTACACGCCCACATCCCCATCCATACCATATTCAGTGGTTGAATGATTTCGGTAAGGCTAAGGTAACAAAAACTTGTAGAGTTTCTTTTTCCATTGGTACCTATGTTGATTCCATTGATTGTGATGTAGTACCTATGGAAGCTTGTTCACTTTTATTAGGTCACCCTTGGGAATTTGATAATGATGCTGTTCATTATGGTAGAAGTAATACATACACTTTTGTTCATAAAGGAAAGAAAATTACTTTGGTGCCAATGACCCCAGCTGAAATTGTACAAGCTGATAAAGAACGAGCTACTAGTTTGCATGATGTTAAATCTAAAAATCAACAAGTTGCAAATTCTGTTTACCACCTAAAAAGGATAAGTTCACACCTAATTCTATGGTCGAGGAAATTAAATTGAAGGGTGGTGTTATGCTTGCAAGAAAATGTGATCTTGCTGAAATTTCTGATGATGATATTTGCTATACTTTGGTTTGCAAACGAGCTTTATTTTCTCTTGATGATGTTGTTAGTTCGAGACCTCCTGCTGTCACTAACCTTTTGCAGGAGTATGAGGACATTTTTTCAGCTGAGATACCCCCGGGGCTACCACCTATGAGAGGAATAGAGCATCAAATTGATTTGATTCCGGGAGCGACATTGCCAAACCGTGCTGCTTATCGAACCAACCCTGAAGAGACTAAGGAGATTCAGCGACAAGTCCAAGAGCTTTTGGACCGTGGGTATGTACGAGAAAGCCTTAGTCCTTGTGTTGTTCCTGTGATTTTGGTTCCTAAGAAAGATGGTTCTTGGCGCATGTGTGTTGATTGTAGAGCCATTAATAATATTACTATTCGATATCGTCATTCTATTCCTAGGCTTGATGACATGCTTGATGAGTTATGTGGCTCTATAATTTTCACTAAAATTGACTTGCGTAGTGGTTACCACCAGATTAGAATGAAACTTGGAGATGAATGGAAAACAGCTTTCAAAACTAAATTCAGATTATATGAGTGGTTAGTAATGCCTTTTGGTTTAACTAATGCACCTAGTACTTTTATGAGATTGATGAATGAAGTTTTAAGGGCTTTTATTGGGTGATTTGTGGTAGTTTACTTTGATGATATCTTGATTTATAGCAAGTCTTTGGATGAACATATGGATCACTTGCGTGCTGTTTTTAATGCTTTACGCGATGCACGCTTATTTGGTAACCTTGAGAAGTGCATCTTTTGCACGGATCGAGTCTCTTTTCTTGGATATGTTGTTACTCCACAGGGAATTGAGGTGGATGAGACAAAAATTGAAGCCATTAGGAGCTGGCCAGTACCCCAATCCATCACACAGGTGAGGAGTTTTCTTGGTCTTGTAGGTTTCTATCGCCGCTTTGTCAAGGATTTCAGCACCTTTGCTGCCCCATTACATGAGTTGACAAAGAAGGGCGTGGTGTTCCAATGGGGTAAGGCGCAAGAGGAGTCATTTGAGATGTTAAAAGATAAGCTTACACATGCACCATTGCTGCAACTTCCAAACTTTGGTAAGACTTTTGAGTTAGAATGTGATGCTAGTGGAGTTGGCATTGGAGGTGTTTTGATGCAAGATGGTAAACCTGTGGCATACTTTAGCGAAAAATTGCATGGTCCTGTTTTAAATTACTCTACGTATGGTAAGGAATTGTATGCTCTTGTACGTTCTTTAGAGACGTGGCGTCATTATTTGTGGCCTAAGGAATTTGTTATACATTCAGATCATGAATCACTTAAGTATCTTCGTTCTCAAAATAATCTAAATCATCGACATGCTAAGTGGGTTGAATTTATTAAATCCTTTCCTTATGTTATCAAACACAAGAAAGGAAAGGATAATATAATTGCTGATGCTTTGTCTAGACAATATACTATGTTGTCCCAACTTGATTGTAAGATTTTTGGGCTTGAAACAATAAAAGAACAATATGCGCTTGATCTTGATTTTAAAGATGTGTTGCTGAATTATAAAGAGGGCCGTACATGGAACAAGTATGTGATAAATGATGGATTTGTGTTTAGAGCTAACCGTCTCTGCATTTTAGTTGGTTTTGTTCGTCTTTTGTTGCTACAGGAAGCGCATGGAGGAGGATTGATGGGCCATTTTGGTGCTAAAAAGACGTAGCTATTTTGGCCACACATTTCTTTTGGCCACAGATGAAGAGAGATGTTGAGCAGTTCGTGGCGCGCTGCACCACATGTCAAAAAGCTAAGTCTCGCTTGAATCCACATGGGTTGTATATGCCTCTTCCTGTTCCTTCTATTCCTTGGACAGATATTTCTATGGACATTGTTTTAGGATTGCCTAGGACCAAGAGGGGAAGGGATAGTATTTTTGTGGTTGTGGATCAATTTTCTAAGATGGCACATTTTATACTATGTCATAAAAGTGATGATGCAACTCATATTGCTGACCTCTTTTTCCAAGATATTGTTCATTTGCATGGTATGCCGTCTACTATTGTTTCAGAGCACGACGCCAAATTTTTGAGTCACTTCTGGCGAACTCTATGGAATAAGTTGGGCACAAAATTGTTGTTTTTAATAACTTGTCACCCACAAACAGATGGACAAACAGAGGTAGTGAACCGCACTTTGGGCACCATGCTGAGAGCTGTTCTGAAGAAAAATTTAAAGATGTGGGAAGAATGTTTGCCTCATGTGGAGTTTGCTTACAATCGGGCGACACATTCTACCACCAAGGTAAGTCCTTTTCAGGTAGTGTATGGTTTTAACCCTCGTGCTCCAATTGATCTTTTGCCTTTACCTACCAATGAAAGAACGCATAGTGATGCTAGTGCACGTGCTGAATTTATTCGTAAGTTACATGAAACCACTAAAGAAAATATTGAAAAGATGAATGAAAAGTATAGAATTGCTGGTAATGAAGGTAGAAAAGAACTTAAACTTGAACCAGGTGATTTAGTATGGTTACATTTGAGAAAAGATAGGTTTCTAGAGCTGTATAAGTCAAAATAATGCCAAGAGCTCCTGGTCCTTATAAAATTATTGAGAAAATAAATGATAATGCATACAAACTTGAGTTGCCACCTGAGTTCGGGGTTAGTCCTTCTTTCAACATTTCAGATTTGAAGCCGTATTGGGGAGAAGAAGATGACCTTGAGTCGAGGACGACTCCAATTCAAGAGGGGGAGGATGATGAGGACATCACTCCATTGAATGCACAAGATGATCCTCCGCTGGACATTCAAGGTCCAATCACAAGAGCTCGTGTACGACAATTAAATTTACAGGTGAGCTCGTTCTTAAGGAAGTCTTTTTATGATTTTAAGAATAGATTGCTACCTAATGATTATATTATACTTAGGAATCATGGAGAGGATCAAGGGATGCATAAGGGATGGCTTGGAGGCATGGAGGACCAGCAAGGGCGCCCAAGTTAAGGTGGAGGCCCAAACCGAGTTGACTTCGAGCCTGTTTCGGAGTCCAAGACTAGTGTGGAGTAAAGTGGACGCCCAGGACGCATCCGGACTCCGTTTTTGATGATCCACCTATGGATGGAAAGATAATTTCATAAGGAAGCCAATGGCATTAGGTTGAGGTCAAAATTCCTTCGGAGTCATCAGGAAACATCAAAACAAGTTAGTGTCCAGAATCTGTTCCGGTGTTGCGTCACCGTTTTTGGTCCGTTGGGCCGTGTATCATTGTTGAGCCAATTAGGGGGCGCGTCCAGGGGTGGCTACGACCCTTAGACCTCTATAACCAGCCGCCGCCTCTCTCGTTAGGTTTTGGGTTTTGCTTAGATTATTCTGTTCACAACAGTTTTGCCGCGCCGTCGGTTTGTGAGACCCTAACTCGTGAGATTAATCATTCATCTGCAATTGGTTGCATTCTTTCGTGTTCTTGCTTGTGTTCTTCGATTAGCAGGCAAAGGACTCAGCCTTCTTGGTGAGGTCGACTGTGCTTCGACGGTCGATAACCAGAGGAGACGTGGTGCTGCGATTGTGGGGTTCAGAGCCAAGTTGTTCGGAAGCCGGATCGAATTGTGTCGCGATTCCACCAAATCGAGAATTATTAGAACCTTTCGGAAGATCGGGAACCCTAGTTCACATCATATGCCCACTACAATAGAGCAATAAATTGCTCAACCCCTGTTGATGTCATACAAACACCTGTTGTTAGCTCCCCAGGAAGATGAATAAATGAACAAGGATCTTGTAATACAGGAGCCTAAAGAATTAATTGCCTCTTGGTAACAAAAGTGCAACAACAGTCCCATATGAAAGATGTGCCAATACCTAAGGCCCTAAAAGGTCTCAAAGAATAAGGCTGTCATGGGTCTACAAGATGTATGTGGCTCCGGACGGAATAGAGAAAATGATATATAACGTGACTTATGATGAAAAGATTCAAGTAAGAAGAATGAACAGATTACAATAAATATTAGTGGCACATTATGGTTTAAAGTCATGTCATATGAATGTAAGGATGACATTCCTCAATGAGAATTTGTATAAAAAGTTTACATGGCACAACCAAAAGGTTTTGTCATGGAAGGAATAAAATGTATGGGATGCCGCTTAAAGAAATTTGTTTATGGATTGAAGTAAGCTTCAAGACAGCAGTACTTGAAGTTTGATAGTATAATAAAAGAATTTGGGTTTTAAAGAGAATATAAAGGACAATTGCATTTATGCAAAGTTTAAGAATGGGAAATTCATTTCCTAACCCTATATATGGATGACGTCCTACTTGTTAGTAGTGATGTTAATCTGCTATAGAAAAAGAAGAAGTTGTTGTCCTTAAGTTTCAATAGAAATGATCTCGGTAAGGTCTTATTCATTCTAAGAATTGGAACTTACCGAGATAGGAGAAAAGGGGTATTAGAGTTATTGCAGTTGCATACCTAGAAAAGATTCTAAAGAAATAAAGTATGCATGCAAATAAACCTATGCTTGTTCCTATGATCAAGGGTAATAGTTTTGGGAACCTTCAGTGTTCCAAGAACCAATGTAAAATTGACCAAATGGACGTCCTATATGCTTCAGCTGTTGGAAGCCTAATGAATGCTTATAAGTAAGAAGTTACCTTGACATAGTTCATGTATCAGGATATTTTGGCAGAACTCCAGTCCAGATATAGATCACTGGAATGGAATAAATAATGTCTTGAAAAGATTCATAGCCTCATTTTGAATAAGGAAGATAAAGTACTCTCAAATAGTTATGGGTACAAAGAATAAAGTTTAGCGAGATGTATAGTGAAATCCACAATCATTAACACTCGCTGTAGGAGCTTTATTGTGGAAAAGTTTCAAAGAAACTATTGTGATATCATCAGTGATGTAAGGTTATAATATAACATGTTATGAGGCTACGTGACAGGCAAAATGGTTAAGAGAATCTGGAATTAATAATGGTTGACAACAACAATAACCATTTAAGTAATCGACTCCTATGACAACGAGTCAAGTGTGCTACCAAACACGTTGACATTAAAGTTATACGTTGTAAAGGAGAAAGTCCAGAATCATATTAAAAGTATTGAACACACAAAGTAACAACCAAGTGCTAGCGGATTCGCTTACCAAAGGTGTTGGGTAATGAAATTACGTGTACAAGGAAGGTGAAAACAATATGCAGGTCACAATTGTATTTCATTCCGTGCCAAGAACTTACACCCCAGGGGGTATTTATAGGCCCCCTAGCTTCGCTATTTGAGAAATCTTACATAATCAATCACGAACTTCCTATACATTCGACTAGAAGGCATATTGGCGAAGTAGTGAAACATACTTTGCCCCTTCCATGTTGTCTTCTTACGCAACTTCGGTCTTGGTCATGATTTCTCAATTTAGCTGGCAACTTCATAAAATCTTCACATGAAGCCATTGAGTCAACTTTGTTGGTCCTCAAAATTCTAGCGAAGTCATCTTCGCTGGAGAACTTGAAACATGTAGAAAACATATACACGAAGTTCGAAATAGTCTCAACAAAGTTGCCATGTTATCTTCGCTGAGCACCTAAAATGCGACAAATTCATCTTCGCCAGTCAATACGAAAACATCGAAGCGAAGTTGTAAATAGTTATGACAAAGTCATCTTCGTCATCTTCGCTGGACATGTTAGTATCTCAAATATTTGTAATAAAATGTTTGTCTCCAAAGTTTGGAAAGGATGCTTGAATGTCAAAGTTGTTCCCCAACAGCAGCCCCTTGCGGGCGAAAGTGTACTCCAAAGGTCTGAATCCCGTGAAGTTTATATGAAACTTTGCTCATCAAACGCCGTCCAAACTTTGGAGTTGGCCTGTTTAGATTTTGAACCCTACGGCTAGTTTTGACTGGTTGACCAAGCTTTCCTATAAATAGCGAGGCCTCCCCCCTGAAGCCATCATTTTCAAAAGAAGGGAAGCTCTGCCAAAATTTTTCTTGAACTCTAAAGTTTGAGATAGCTTTTCCTAGTGTTTTGCCATTGTGTTCGCTTGGATTCAGCACTTTGGTCGAAGTTTGAGTACCACCTTCGTCAAGGTTTGTTCCTTTGACTTTTACAGATGTCTTCGCGTGACTTGCAAGATCAGATTCAGTCTCAGGAGAGTCCTAAGGCCGAAGAGGGCAGGTCTCAGATGGATTCTGATGAAGAGAATCTTAAAGATGTTGATGCTTCTGTCGAAGATTTGGTGAAAGACGATGAAGGTTTTACCTTGACTTTCGGTAAAACTTTGTTTGAAAAAAGTCACCTTGACGAAATGGTTCGATTGAAGATTGTTGAACGTGATCAAGTGAGGGTTCCTGATCCTATGGAGACTAACCCAAAACCTCATCCTAATGAATGTATCGTATATCGGGATTTGTTTACTGCTGGACGTCGCTTCCCCTGCCAAGAATTTATTGAAGGTGTCCTTAAGGCTTTCAATATTCAGATGCATCATTTGGCACCAAATGGTGTAGTTAGGTTGGCTCAATTTGTTTGGGCTGTTAAATGTTTGGAGTGCAACGCTGATATTGCTGCGTTCTGTGAGCTTTTTGAAATGCACACTCAGTTCAAAGAATTTATGCTTGAGGGGTGGGTGATCACTAAGTATTTTGCTTGTTCAAGTTTCAAGACAGCTCGCAATGCCGTTCAAGTTTCTTCGGCTACCAGGAACAAGTGGGGTACTGGAGATTGGTCTAGATTTTGATTTTATCATAAAGTGCCTATGGTCGAGGAGCGGGACCCTGTTACGAGGAAGATGGTGAAGAAGTATCTGATGGCTGCTAGAATGGAGATTGAGAAGTTTAAGCTATCCCCGTCTTTTCCTTCTTGCATGATTTCAAAGATTGCTGTGAAGGCATACAAGTGTACAGCTTCGCTGCAATGTGCTAGTGATCTGGTTGAAGAATATGCTGCTGCTAAAATTTGGCCATTGAAGAAAGGGTGGTCTTTTGAACGTTTTCATCCTACGAAAGTTTGGGGTATAAACTACAAGTATCCGGATAATGATTTTCATCGTCCGAGAACATTTTCTTCTAATGAGGAATTTGTGAAGTCTGTGGAAACCGGGCCAAAGATTTGCTTGGCAAATATGTGCTGAGCAAGAAGAATAATATTGATAAGGTCCTTGGTAATGATTACAAGCGCTTGAATAGAGTTTTTGAAGTTGCTAATGTTGAATATGGCGATAGGCCTCCTCCTTCTTATGCTCATGAGAAGAAGCATGGTAAGAAGGAGGCTACTATTTAGATTAAGGAGAAGAAGCACAAGTCTGGCGTTACTAGGAAAGTTATTGCTAAGAAGGTGAAGATAAATCAAAGTCCTTCTGTTTTGTTGGATGCTGAAGAGATTGGTGATGTGCTTGAACAGAGTTTGGATATGGAGGGGAATTTGGTTTCTGATGTGGGTGCTGGTGGTGAAGGTGTTGCTGAGGTTCTAAGGGGTGGTGGTGATGGTGGTGATGTTGGTTTTGCTATCTCTCAAGATGTTGAAGATGAGGTGAGAAAAATTTGTATGACTTTCTCTTCTAGTGGTTTGGTTCCACTATTACTTACTCCACTTAACAAAAACTTACAGAATTTGCAAGCTCATGGTGCTTCTGCTGGTGGTTCTGATGAAGTTGGTGCGGGAGCCAGCTTGGTTTCTGAGAAAGATACTCGAGCTAGGGATTTTCAGGAAGTTGGTGGGCCGACTTCGCCGAGGCCTGATGCTGAGGCTTCTTTTGCTGAGCCGGTCGAAGAAAATGTTGATGCTGGGAGAGGAACTTCGGTTGAGAACCTAGCTACGGTTGAAGCCAGTGAAGTTGATGTTCAGAATATGTCGAAGAAAGCTAGAGGCTCTAGAGCCTATTCTTTCAATCTTGAAGATAGCGATGATGAAGTTTTTGATGACATTGTCAATGATGATTGCTTGGCGCGCTTAACCAGTTCTACTATCCATGTTGAGAGTGGAAAGAGTGTTGAATGCAATCTGGGCGAACGTGTTTCTACTGGTAAGTACTAGGATTTCACGTTTCTTTTTGATTTGGACAATTTTGTTTTGTTAATTTTTGATTTTTCTTGTAGAAACTATCTTTCCTCATGCGCCATCTTCTCCTCGAAAACAAGTTGATTTGAGCAAGTTTGGTGGTCATGATCCCGTTACTCCCGTTGTCCCCGTTGATGGCGAAGGGGAGGTTTCTGAAGCTCTCAAGCGTGGGTTAGTATTTTGTCAAGAGAAAAGTTTAGGTCTTGATAGTTTCAAGTTCATTGGTGTCGGGGCTGATAAACTTCAGATGATGCCTCATAGTTCTGAGATTCAATTATCGAAGTGCATAGATGAGGCTTTCACTGTGTCTGATGCGGAACTTGAGATATCCAAGAAACCCTTGCTCGAGGTTGCTGATGCTGGGCTGTCAATGATGTATAAGTGTTCTCTTTTGATGTGGGGTTTGCGAACTAGGTTAGAAGAAAGGAAGAAAAACTTTTTCCTTCGCGAATGTGACTACCAAGCTGAAATTGATAATCTAAAGAAGCAACTTGCTGAAAAGGAGAAAGAGATAGATGACGCTGTGGACGCCCATAATGTGTTGGAGGGCAAACTTATCAGTGCTCTTGCTCAAGTTGAGGAAAGAGATGATGTTATCAAGAGGATTGTGTAGGAAAAAGTGAAGTTGAGGGAAGATGTGAGGCACATTGAGAGAAGAATTACAGATCAGGATAAGTCTTTCTTTGACAATTGCAATCATATTTGGGAGCTCTGCTTTGAATGTTATGATAAGTTTGGGGCTAGACCTAGGGACAAGTGTTGGGATCTTGGTGATCGGGATAGTTTTTTCAGTTGGCTTTGTCACCAATATGAGGATCTGTCTCAGGTCATGGAGACCACTGTTGATATTGGTGCTTTCTACTCTGCTTGTGCTTTGTTTCATCTGATGAGACAAAGCCAAGATCCATTATTTGCACAACTTTGTGATGCCAATTATAAGTTCCCTCCTGTGAGCGAACTGACCAACGTGACGAAGGCAACACAAGTGTTGTGAAATAAATATCTCGAGCAGTACTGGAGGTCAGGTGGTTGGGTCCATTGCTTTGACAAGGCCAGGGAGAAGTTACAGAAGGTAAATTTTGTACTTGATTACAGAAGGTAAATTTTGTACTTGATTGTTTTATTTTCTTTTGGGTGTCGTATCTAATTTTGTATCAAATTGCAAAAGAGGCGGAGGCAACTCGGAGGGAGACAGAGGAGGCTACGAAGAAGGAAACTGATGCCAGAGGGCGAAGCGGTGCCGGGCCCAGCGATGTTAGTGGCGGCCATTCTTAGGCTCTAGCTGCTTTTTTATTTTGTGAGATGAGGGATTTTGAGATACAATGACTCTAAGTTATGGTCTTTGTAAGATATACACTTGGTAGATGTTTGACTATCTGTCCGTCCTGCATAGGTTCCTCATGCTGAGGCTGCGCAGGATGTCGAAGACATTGTTCTGTTGTTAATGTGTAGAGATGACTTTGTTTTTGAGCCTACTGAGTTTTATGATTTTTGCGCGAAGTGCGATGCTTGTGTTGTCGATGAATTTCTTGCTCGTAAGTTTTGCTCTCGTTATTTTGAACTTGAACTTTTTTTGTGATTTTGTCTTTCAAATCTTTTATAGACGTGAACAAGCAATGCCGTAGCGTCCGGCCTCCTAATTGCCGAGTTTTTGACTTTACGGGCTTTGCACAGGTAAAGGTTTGACGTGTAAGGTTTGTTTTTCTTCTGTGGTTGCTCATGTTTGCTAAGTTTTCTTCTTATAGTCATCTAAGTCAAGTACTTCACCGGCAAGTGTTTGTGAGGACTATTTATGTCGTTAAGCAAACGAGATTATGGACGAAGTTGTGAGCGACATACTTGGTGATGCTGCCGAGGTAGTTAGTTCTCGGGATGACTAATTTGGTAAATATATTTTTGTAATTGGATAGGTTGTATTGCAAGGCATATTGTGTTGCGATGTTTGTGAGTTTTCCTTCGCTTGTACGGCTGGGTACAGAATAAATACTTTGAATTAAATTGTGTATGCACTTTGTATAGAAATATGTAATCGAGAACTTTACCTTAGTAAATTTTGAAATGTTCTCTTCTTTTTCGTCCGAAGTGGACGCGTGCACTTTGCTTGGAAGCTTGAAGCGTTTTCGCCTAAGTGAAACCAAGTCAAAAAATTTGCCTTAGCAAATTTTAAAACGTTGTCCCTTCTTTTTCGAGCGAAGTGGACGCATACGCTTCCTTAGAAGCTGAAACATTTCACCTTGGTGAAATAAAGTTAAAAAATTTGCCTTAGCAAATTTTGAAATGCCGTCCCTTCCTTTTGGAGTGAAGTGGACGCGTTCGCTTCCTTAGAAGCTGAAACATTTCACCTTAGTGAAACAATGTCGAAAAATTTGCCTTAGCGAATTTTGAAACGCCGTCCCTTCCTTTTTGAGCGAAGTGGATGCGTACGCTTCCTTAGAAGCTGAAACATTTCACCTTAGTGAAATAAAGTCAAAGAATTTGCCTTAGCAAATTTTGAAATGCCATCCCTTTCTTTTCGAGCGAAGTGGACGCGCTTCCTTAGAACCTAAAACATTTCATCTTAGTGAAATAAAGTCAAAAATTTTGCCTTAGCAAATTTTGAAACACCGTCCCTTTCTTTTCGAGCGAAGTGGACGTGTACGCTTCCTTAGAAGCTGAAACATTTCACCTTAGTGAAATAAAGTCAAAAAATTTGCCTTAGCAAATTTTGAAATGCCGTCCCTTCCTTTTTGAGCGAAGTGGGCGTGCACGCTTCCTTAGAAGGTGAAACATTTCACCTTAGTGAAATAAAGTCAAAAAATTTGCCTTAGCAAATTTTGAAACGCCATCCCTTCCTTTTCGAGCTAAGTTGACGTGCACGCTTCATTAGAAGCAGAAACATTTCACCTTAGTGAAATAAAGTCAAAAAATTTGCCTTAGCAAATTTTGAAATGTCGTCCCTTCCTTTTCGAGCGAAGTGGACGCATACTCTTCCTTAGAAGCTGAAACATTTCACCTTAGTGAAATAAAATCAAAAAATTTGCCTTAGCAAATTTTGAAATGCCGTCCCTTCCTTTTCGAGTGAAGTGGACACGTATGCTTCCTTAGAAGCTGAAATATTTCACTTTAGTGAAATAAAGTCGAAAAATTTGCCTTAGCAAATTTTAAAACACCGTTCCTTCCTTTTCGAGCGAAGTGGACACGTACGCTTCCTTAAAAGCTGAAACATTTCACCTTAGTGAAATAAATTCAAAAAAATTACCTTAGATAAGTTAGCATTTTTTAGATTTAATAAAATATTGATGCTAACTTAGTTTTTGTAAAAATTTGTGCCGATATGAGAGTATATATTGGATATACTCTTCGGTGTTTTGTACTTTTAGTTATGCGATGTAGAAACATATCTTTGGGGAAACTATTTTCTCATTTATATTTCATGAGGTTTACAAAGAGACTACCTCGTTAAAAAACCACTCACCCTGCGAAGGGTTTCCCCTGAGTGGAAAAAGAGTGCAGCTCGGTTATGCTTTCAAGAATGTAAACTTTCTTGTAAAGAAAATTCTTTTTTTTCTTTTGCTGAAAAGTAGACTAAATCTTGCGATCTTGCTTATGGATAATACTTGCGGAGTGCTTCTATATTCCAAGTGTGGCTGAGTTCCTCACCTTTTAGATTTGCTAGATGATACGCACCTTCCTTGTTTGTTCTGGTGATGATGAAAGGACCTTCCCACTTTTGTTGGAATTTTTCCACTGTGTCTTCATCTCTTTTTCTTTTGAGGACGAAATCTCCTGGTGCTAACTCTCTTGGCTTGACTTTTTTGTTGTACACTTTTGTGTTTCGAGTTGGTATTTCTTGATTTTCTCAAGTGCTTCATTTCTGTCTTCTTCGAGTAAATCCTTGCTTGTTGCTTGATTCTCTTCTATGATCATTTGAATGTTTGTTCTTGGACCTTCATATTTTATTTCTTCAGGGGTCATTGCTTCATCTCCGTAAAGTAACTTGAATGGAGAAAAATCTGTTGGCCTTGACTTTGATGTATTGTGAGACCAGATGACTCTTGGTAATTCGTTGACCCATTTTCTTTTTTTCAGATCTGTTAAGCACTTTGAAATTCCTGTGCAAATTATTCGATTTGCTCTTTCGACTGCTCCGTTGGACTGTGGGTGCCTTACAAATGCAAAGCATAGTTTGATTCCCATTGAGTGGCAATATTCTTTGAAGTCTTTGCTGTTGAATTGGGTTCCATTATCCACTGTGATATGTCTTGGAACTCCAAATCTACAAATAATGTTTTGCCATAGGAATTTTTTCATTGTACGAGAAGACATGTTTGTGATTGGCTTCGCTTCAATCCACTTGGTGAAATATTCAACTACAACTATTGTGTATTGATAATTGCCTTGAGCCGGAGGTAACTTTCCAACTATGTCGATTACCCATCTTGCCAGTGGCCAGGTTGGTTCGATTGGTTGTAGATTTGTTCCTGGTGCATTGACTTTACTTCCTGCCATTTGGCAATTGTGACAAATCCGGATGATTTCTTTGCTGTCACTTTGGGCAGTTGGCCAGAAAAACCCTTGTCTGAAGGCTTTCCCAACTATTGATCTAGCCCCAATGTGACATCCGCAGATTCCCTCATGTACTTCTTTCAGCAGGTTTTCCCATCTTCTTTTGAGATGCACTTTAGTAATGGTTGGCAAACTCCTTCCTTGTACAGTTCTTCGTTGATGATTTTGTAGCTTCTGGCTTTTTGCTTCATTCTTACTTCGTCAGCTTCATTTTCTGGTTCGTAGAATCCTATGAGGAATGCCACAATTGGAGTTCTCTAGTCTTCGCTTTCTATGATGTGTACTTCTTTCGGTTGTTCAACTTTTATTTTTGTTGAGGCTTTGGTGATAGTTTGGAAGAATACTTCTGGTGGTAACTCTAACTTTTGGGCGGCAGCTTTTGCAATTTTGTCTGCATTTGTGTTATTATTTCTTGAAATGCTTTTCACTATGAATCCAGTGAAGTGTTTTTCTTGATCTCTCAGCAGTTGGAGATACTTTGCTAGCTCTGGATCGCTTGCTTTATAATTTTTCTCTATATGCCCAGCCACAACTTGAGAATCTATCTTGACTATTAGTTTTTGAATCCCCATTGCTCTTGCTTTGCAAAGTCCCAATAATACTGCCTCTTATTCTGCAATGTTGTTGGTGCATTGAAAGTCTAGTCTTGCTGCGTATTTGAGTTTGATTCCAAAAGGTGAGGTTATGATTGCTGCTGCTCCTACGTCGGCGAAGCCCCAAACGCCGTCACAATAGATTATCCATTCTGGTTATTGCATTCTTTCTTGATTGTATTTTGAAGGTGTCCAATCTACTATGAAGTCAGCCAATACTTGAGATTTGATTGCTATTCTTTTCTTAAATTTGATGAAGTATTAAGACAACTCTGCAACCTATTTTCCCAATCTCCCTGAGGACTTACAGCCTTGTAGCACTTCTTTGAGGGGTTGATTTGTTGGCACTCTTATTTTGTGAGCTTGGAAGTAGTGTCTCAACTTTCTAGATGCCATAAGTATTACGTATGCAATTTTCTCGATTTCTGAATAGAATATTTTTGATCCAAACAAAGCTTCTGATGTGAAGTATAGTGGAACTTGTCTTGTTGAGTGGTCCTTTTCTTCTTGTATTAATACTGCGCTGACTGTACTTTTGTTTGCTGATACATATAGTAGCAAATCTGCCGTTGGGTCAGGTGTTGCCAAGGTTGTGGGGTTGGATAGATGTTTCTTTATTTCTTCGAAAGCTTCTTGTTGTGCTTCACCCCAGTTAAACTTTTCTTTTTTTCCTTTTAGTGCTTGAAATATTGGGAGGCTTCACTCAGCTGATTTGGATATAAATCTGTTCAGCGAAGCTAGTCTTCCTATCAACTTTTGGATATCCTTGATATTTCTTGGCACTTGCATGTTTAGTATTGCCTTCACCTTCTCCGAATTCGGGTCAATTCCTTTTGCGGATACGATGCACCCCAAAATTTTGCCTGTTTGAACTCCAAACGTGCATTTTTCTAGGTTCAACTTTAAATTTTCTTTTCTGAGGTTTGAGAAAGTTTCTTATAAATCTTTAACATGGTCCTCTCTTTTCTTACTTTTGACTACCAAGTCATCCACATATACAAGTAAGTTTCTTGGTATTTGATCTTTCAGGACTGTAGATGTCATTTTGATGAAAGTTGTTCCTGCGTTGTGAAGCCCCTCGCCATTCTTTGGAAACAATAAGTTCCGAATGGTGTAATGAAACTTGTGTACTCTTTGTCTTTTTTCTTCATCCAAATCTGATGGTAACCTGAATAGCAGTCGAGGAAGCTGAGCATTTCACTTCCAGCTGCCTGATATACCAAGGTGTCTATTCTTGGTAATGGAAAGTTATCTTTTGGGCATGCTTTGTTGAGATCTGTGAAGTCTATGCACATTCTCCACTTTTTGTTTTTCTTCTGCACATGACTATGTTTGCGAGCCAAGTCATGAACTGAACTTCTCTTATGACTTCTGCATCTAGCAATGTTTGGACTTTGGCTTTCGCGGCTTGCGTTCTGTCTTCCGACAGCTTTCTGAGTTTTTGCTTTTTTGGCCTGAAGTTTGGGTCGATGTTTAATTTGTGTTCTATGACATCCCTGCTTACCCCTCCTAAGTCTTGTGCAGACCAGGCGAAAATGTCCTTGTTACTTCACAGGACTTGTATTATCCTTTCTTCTTCTTCTTTCGATAGATTTGTGTCGATGATAACTTATCTTTCTGGTACCATTGGGTCGATTGGTACTTTCTTTGTGTCTTCACAAAGGCTTCTCTTTTTCTTGTGTCTTCGCATTTTTAGTTTCAAGCTCATCATCTTCTTCTTGTATTACGTGGATATTTTTGAAAGCCGGCTTGCATCTCTTTCAATGTTTCTTGCCTCTGTTTGATCACCGAAGACGGTTATGATGCCGTTGACTGCTGGCATCTTTATGCATAAGTATGGGTAGCTTACTATGGCTTCAAAAGCATTTAAACTTTCCCTTCCAAAGACTGTGTTGTACTGGCTATGCATTTCGATAACATCGAATGCTATTTGCTCTGTTTTTGCATTATTCACTATTCCAAATGAGACTGGCAAGACAATTCTACCGATAGAGTTTATTTTCTTTTCACCGAAGCCAACTAATGGATGCTCGGCTCTTCCCAAAGTTTTTCTGTCAATTTGCATTGCATCTAAAGTTCTTGTAAATATGATATTTGTTGAGCTGCCACCATCTATTAGAATTTTTGTTACTGCCCAACCATCGATGTTTGCTTCTATGACCATTGCGTCCATATGAGGGTAATCTTTGAGTTTGAGATCTTGTTCTGAGAATATGATTGACATGTGGAACCATCTTGTTTTCTTGTATGGGCCTTCGAGTGCTATGGAGTTTACTCTTCTGAAATAATTTCTTCTTTCATTTCTTGTGTCGAGCTCCATGCTGTTTCCCCCAAAGATTATCATAATTCTACCTTTGCTTGGGATGACTGCGCTCCAATTGCTCATTGACACTTCGGGCGTGTTGTTGTATTGAATTTGGTGGTTGCTATTTGCTATAGAACTTTCAGGGTGGAAACTTTATTGCTGACTTGGGCCCCATTGATTTTGTGGGTACGCTGCTAGCGGTTGGCAATTATAGATTGGCGGAGGTGGTGGCAACATGTGCTGAGGGTAGGTTATTGGCAAGTAACTTGTTCTTTACGGAGAGAGATGATTGACAACCTTTAACTATGAAGTTGCTCTATTTTCTTATTGTACTTCTTCAATGCTTTTCTTTACTCTTGGGCACATCTTCGATGTGTGACCAGCCCCTTTGCCATGTATGATGCAGTACATTTCTTCGAGCCTCAAAATTTTCTGTTCAAAGTTTTTGCTTTGGTTGTTATAATTTGCTCTTTGCTGAAGGTTTTCCTTGTAACTTTTGCTGTTTTGAAAATTTCTTTGATTGTTTGATCTTGATCCTTGACTGGCAGCTTCGTTCGTGTTATTGATGTGATTTATCCTTTGAAATGGTCTCCGCTCTACAGTTGTTCTTGGGTGTTGGGAATTGGGAATTGTTACTTGATCTTGACATGTTTCTTTCTCCATTCTCCGCTTCTATTCTTTTTCTGTATTCTTCGTCGGACTCACAGTATTTTCTCATTTCTTCGTATAGTTTTTCAACTATGGTCGGTCTTTCCCTTTTGAAGTGCGTGGAAAGTTGGCTTGCTCGCAGTCCTTTGATTGCTGCTATGATGATGACTTCGTCTGGTATGTTTGGTATTTGAGCTTTTGCTTGCATGAATCTTTTGTAATACTGGCTCAGCGGTTCTTTTGGTTGCTGCTTGATGTTGAAAAGATCATCGCTTGTAAACTCAACACTTTGTAGGCCTTGGAAATCTAAGAGCAATGTTGTGCGAAGTTGATCCCAAGATTTGATTGACCTTGGTTTTAGTGAAGAGTACCACTGCTGTGCTGGTCCTCTTACTGCCATGATGAGTTACTTCGCTAAGGTGTTTACATCTCCCCCACTTGATGCAACTGTTGCTTCAAAACTCATAAGGAATTATCTTGGGTCAGACATGCCATTGTAAGTTGAGATAATGTTGAATTTGAAACCTGTTGGCCACTTCGCTAGCTGAATGTCGATCGACAAGGGTGACTTTGTGTCAATTGTTGCTATTTGACTTTAGTTTTCTTTGCTGTTGGTGTTTTTTCTTGCTGAGTTTGGTTCTTGAATCATGACTTTGCTCTTGTTTTCTAATTCATCATTGAGCTTTCTTAATTTAGCTTCTGCTTCTACAATTCTTTGTTTTAAAGAGTTTTCTCTTGCCTTTTTTCTTGCTTCCTCTAGTTGTTTTTTCTTGACGATGAGTTGATCTTTGAGTTCTTTGAGTCTTCTTTCTTTGTTCTGAGTTTCTTCTTCTTCTTGAACACATCTATTTTCTGTTTCTGTCTCATCTTCTAAAAGTGGGTCTCTATCCTGGTTTGAATTGTCTCCAGCCGAAGTTGCTTTTTTGTGAAGGGTTATGAGGATGCTACGCTAGCCAGAAAAACAAAACTTTTTTTCCTCATAAATCAGGATCTACTGCTAGTTATAGGTCATGGGATTACCACTAGACACGCAGATGCAGTGCAGTTGTGTGGTCGTCCGTCACGTCAATCCCCTCGCGCGGTTCATCCCAGTGCTCTAGATGCAGCACCTTGAGGTATCCCACACGTATAGGGAAGAAGCAATGCGCCTCCGGACTACTAGGCCCATAAGGAACAGAAGGCGCGAGCATGGGGAGGCCGACGACAGCTGTCAAAGGCGTCCAACCCTCACCGCGCACCCTACCCCTTGCTTATATAGGCGTCCCCAATGAGCTCATGAGTTGGAGGCCCATTAGTAACCCTAAGCCTTGTCTAATTCGGGTCCAACCCGAATTAGGCTTCTAGCCCCTTAAGCGTGCGACCCTATGGGTTCACGCACACATTGACATGGGCCGAGTACTCCTACTCGCCCAATAGTTGATAGCGGCCTCTAGCAAGGCGTGACAACTCATACGTGCACGCAAAGATCATATCAGACGAACCACTACGACCATATACAAGTTATTCCCTTTGCCACCTGATATATGGTTCAACTCGTGGGTTAACACTTAACCCAAGCACGACCATGCATTTGTTGATCCAATCACTTGAGTGATCCAGTGAAATCTCTCTTGAGTAGAGAGGGGCAAATTCCATCTTGATTGTCTATGTCTCATAGCATGCTTCCCGACCACCCGAAGACCAACTTTATAACTACCCAGTTACGGAGTAGCGTTTGACAGTCCCTAAGTAGGCCGTTTCACATCTTGAGTACATACCACAATCTCAGGTCTGAGGACATAACGTATATGACATGAATAGAGACTTTCTCATGTCGGGTCAGTCCAGCCTACATGTCTCACATGTGCCCACATTATTAATTTGACATCTCCATGTCCATGACTTGTGAAACATAGCCATCAACTAATACAGGTGCTGGTCTAATATTCAAGTGTGTTCTCACAAGAACGCCGACCAGGGACAACTTTAGAATGGCCATTCAAGTAATTGAGTTCCACAGACAATTCACATAATTGTCAATCAATACAAGTTGTCTATAATGGATATTCAATGAACACTTTTTTAATCATGGATACAAACAGAATATCATCATCTCATGATTAGCTCTAGGACATATTCCCAACAGTCTTCCACTTGTACTAGAGTTAATCTCTTAGATGTCTAATCCCCATAGAGCTCATGTGCGCCTCATGCTTAGGCTATGGAAGAGCCTTTGTCAAAGCATCTACTATATTCAAATCCGTATGTATTTTACATAGTTTGATCTCTTCTCATTTCACAAACTCTCGAATGAGATGAAACTTCCAGAGTACATGTTTGTTCTTCTAGTGATCCCTAGGCTGCTTAGCCTGTGCAATTGCCCCATTGTTATCACAATGTAAATTCAATAGGCCCAACGCATTCGAAAACACACCAAGATCAATGAGGAACCTCCTCAACCAGACACCTTCCTTTGCAGTGCCAGAAGCTGCAATATACTTGGCTTCTGTTGTAGAATCAGACACCGTCTCTTGCTTGGAACTTTTCCAGCTAACTACACCACCATTTATTATGAACACAAAACCTGATTGAGATACTGAATCATCCCTGTTAGTTTGGAAGCTAGCATCGGTGTAACCGTTTACAACGAGCTCCTCCTCACTCCATAGATAAGGAACACATCCTTAGTCCTTCATAAGTACTTAAGAATGTTTTTAACCAACATCCAGTGACTCTCACCAGGATTGGCTTGATACCTGCTCGCAACACTTAGAGCATAGGCTACATCTGGACGAGTACATATCATGGCATACATGATGGAACCAACTGCCGAAGCGTATGGAACCTTACTCATGCAGTTGCGCTCAGCATCAGTGGAAGGACACTTCTTATCACTGTAGCGCACACCATGTGACATAGGCAAGAACCCTTTCTTGGACTGTTCCATGTTGAACCTCTTCAACATCTTGTCAATGTAAGTACCCTGGCTTAATCCTATCAGCCTTCTCGACCTATTTCTATAGATCTTAATGCCCAAGATGTATGTTGCTTCTCCTAAATCCTTCATAGAAAATCTATTATTCAGTGAAGTCTTTACAGATTGCAACATAGGAATATCATTCCCAATCAATAGTATGTCATCCACATATAAGATCAGAAACACAACAGCGCTCCCACTTTCCTTCTTGTAAACACAAGGTTCTTCTTCATTCTGATGGAAGCCAAACCCTTTGACGACCTCATCAAAATGAAGATTCCAACTCTGAGATGCTTGCTTTAACCCATAAATAGATTTCTTAAGCTTGCATATCTTTCCAGCATTATTAGGATCAACAAAACCTTTAGGCTATATCATATACATGTCCTTTTCTAAATACCCATTTAGAAAGGCTGTTTTAACATCCATCTGCCATATCTCATAATCAAAATATGCAGAAATTGCTAGAATGATCCGGATAGATTTAAGCATCACTACCAGTGAGAATGTCTCGTCGTAGTCAACCCCTTGAACTTGTCGAAAACCCTTTGTGACAAGCCCAGCCTTATAGACGTGAACATTTCTGTCCATATCCTTCTTCTTCTTGAAGATCCATTTGCACTCAATGGGTCTAACCCCATCAGGCGGGTCAACCAAGTTCCAAACTTGATTGTCTCCCATGGAATCTATCTCCGATCTCATGGCACTTTGCCATTTCTCGAAATCTGGATCCATCATAGCTTCCGCATAATCCGCGGGTTCGTCATTGTCTAACAATAACAAATCCCCACACAATGCATGAAGTCTTGCTGATCTTCGTGGTTGTGGCGGTGTCTCCACTGCCATGGGTGTCTCAACTTGCTATGCTACAATAGCATCACTCGTAGAGTCAGTCCCTACTGGCTCATCTTGAACTTCTTCAAGATACACCTTTTGTCCATTCTTTTCTGTTTTGAGAAACTCTTTCTCTAAGAAAACACCATTTCGAGTAACAAACACTTTGCCCTCTATCCGGTTATAGACATAATACCCTAAAGTTTCCTTTGGATATCTCACAAAAAAGCACTTGCCCGATTTGGGTGTTAGTTTATCTGATATAAGTCGTTTGACATAAACTTCACAACCCCAAATTTTCAGAAAAGACAAACTGGGACTCTTACCAGTCCACATCTCATATGGTGTCTTAACTACGGATTTAGAAGGTACCCCATTCAATGTGAAAGCGGTTGTTTCTAGAGTGTATCCCCAAAACAATAAAGGTAGGTCCGACTGGCTCATCATGGACTGAACCATGTCCAATAAGGTCCGATTACGTCGCTCAGACACGCCGTTTCTCTGAGGCGTTCCGGGTGGCATAAGTTGTGGAACAATTCCACAACTCTTAAGATGATTGCTAAACTCGTGACTTAGATATTCGCCTCCATGATCAGATCGCAAGGCCTTGATCTTCTTGCCACGTTGATTCTCTACTTCATTCTAAAATTATTTGAACTTTTCAAATGTTTCAGACTTATGCTTCATTAGGTAGACATATCCATATCTACTAAAGTCATCAGTAAAAGTTGTAAAGTATTGAAATCCTCCTCTAGCTATCGTGCTCATTGGTCCACATACATCAGTATGTACAAGTTCTAACAAGTCAGACGCCCTCTCAGGAAATCCTTTGAATGGCGCCTTGGTCATCTTGCCTAGCAGGCAAGCCTCACATGTCTCGTATGATTCAAAATCAAACAAAGTTAGAAGACCATCATCATGGAGCCTCTTCATGCGATTCTCACTTATATGACCCAAGCGACAATGCCACATATAGGTAGGACTTAACTCATTAAGCCTAGGCCGTTTAGCAGTAACATTACAGACAGGTGCATCATCAAGATTTAAAATAAATAATCCATTCACAATGGATACAAAAGCCACAAACATTTCATTCTTGGAGATCACACAACCATTTTCTTTACTCGCAAAAGAATAACCATCCTTCATCAAACATGAAGGTGATATAATGTTTCGACTTAAGCTAGGAACAAAATAACAATTATTCAATTCCATGATAAATCCTGATGGCAGGTGAAGTTGCATCATCCCGACGGTCAACGCGGCAACTCTTGCATTGTTGCCCACACGGAAGTCAACCTTTCTCTTTTCCACGCTTCTACTTCTTATCATTCCCTGCATCGTATTGCAAATATGAGCAACCGATCCGGTATCAAATACCCAGGAATTGATATATGAATTAGTGAGAAAAATGTCTGTAACATGAAAGACAAGGGTACAAGTAGCAGTAATACCTTTACCACCACCATCCTTCTCTAAGGATGCCAAGTACTCCTTGCAATTCCTTTTCCAGTGACCTTTCCCCTTGCAATAAAAGCAGTCTAAATTTGCAGATGGTCCAGCCTTAGCAGTAGATGGGTTTGGCTTAGAGATCTCATCTCTAGCCTTGCCCTTCTTCTTGCCCCACCTCTTAAACCAAGGTCTATTCTGGACCGCCAACACTTGGCTACTACTGGCACCTTTCTTGATGTCAGCTTCTGCTGTTTTCAGCATACCACACAGTTCACTCAAGCCTCTCTCCACTCCATGCATATGGTAGTTCGAGATGAAGTTTCCAGCTGGGCAGAAGAGACGAGAGAATAAAATTAGTGGCCAACTCTTGGCCGATTGGGAATCCTAGCTTCTCCAACCTTTGAGTGTAACCAACCATCTTGATTACGTGTGGTCCTACTGCTGCGCCCTCTGCAAGCTTGGTTTCCACAAGCACCTTAGAGACATTGAACCTTTCAGTCCTGGCCTGCGTGTAGAACATCTCCTCAAGTGCCACGATCATATCATTCGCTGAGTGATTGTTATCGAAATGTATCTGTAGATCAGGTTCCATACAAGCAAGCATAAGGCAACTCACTTCAAGATCAGCATCGCATGCTTTCTTGTAAGCGGCTCTTTCAGCAGCAGGTGCATTTTCACTAGGCTCATCTAGTAATGGGGTGTCTAGAATATCTTCCTTTTTCTCAGCCCTAAGAACAATTCTTAGGTTGTGGATCCAATCCGTGTTATTTGTTCGATTCAACTTATCTTTCTCAAGAATTGTACACAAAGAAAATGGTTGATTGCAAACGGCCATCTACAACAAATGTAATGCAAAATACTAAGACAATGTATCCATGAAGGAGTAAATTATATCAAATAGAATATACTCCCACTAAAATCAATATCCCTCAATTGATACTTAGTGATTCAAAACCCACAACTAACATCCCGACCAGTGAGCTTTAGCATCATTGCTGGTTGGTATGGTAGATCGGTAAGCAACACCTTGCTAATCATATCTCATATGACTCTTGTTGTTGGGCTAGCATCCCTATGCCAAGCACTCAACCTTTCCATGCTTCAAGATCCCTAACCGTTAGGATGACCTTGTTCAAGTAACCAAACCTTCTTGCAGTAAGTATCCGATACGAACCTGCCTAGTCGAGGAAAACCAGTGGCACCCTAATTTCATAGACCCACCACCAATTGTATAAGATTTATGATAGTGCAAGGTTTGGGGAAGCATTTAACTTAAACATTGCTGAGGGGTCATTCTACTTCACTACCGCACTCATGTAGACAAAACATAATAGCATGTGAAAGTAGAACAAATAATGAGAATCACATTCACACATAGTGACATGGTATGGCCCTTTAATGAATGGTGATCTCCATCTCCATCATCTTGCCCATCATGGTGATCTCCATATCCACAATCCATATGTGCCATCCTTCTTGTGATAAGTCCTCCAAGAACTATCTTATCGCAGACTATACTAATTACATAGTCACGTAAACACAAGATGGCGCGCAGGCCAATACATCAAATGGCAACACATGGTTCCAGCCATATTGCTTACATGACACGCAGGCCATGAAAGAATTACACACATACACATGGGCCATACCAATTCACAACATACCCTGCAAAAACAAGTTAGGCGTAGAATGATTCTATGCGCTATGACAGGTGGCAACGACGGTCCCATCTATGAAATCGCTATGAAAATCTCATCAGATTGATCTCATCAACCTGAATTTGAAACATTCAGAGTCCCACTATTTTCACTAGATCAATCTCATTGATCTATGCCCAACATGTATGGTCTTATGTGTATCACTTAACTCAGATGGCGGATTAAACCGACCGGTATGAGTAGATCATTACACGGCCACGCATCAAGAGCATGAAAACAGATTGAGTTTCCATCTACCACCCCGCTTGACAATTGATCTAATCAAACTGTGCAACCAAGACTAGCAGATCGCATCTACTATCTCTGCATATCATCTATATGCCATCGACTGAACCTATAACGAGCAGCTATGGCTCTGATACCACTGAAGGGTTATGAGGGTGCTACGCTAGCTAGAAAACAAAACTTTTCTGCCTCATAAACTAGGATCTACTGCTAGTTACAGGTCACGGGATTACCACTAGACGCGCAGATGCAGCGGAAGATGACTCGATGTAGTAGTATGCGTCGCAGCAAGTAGTGTGGTTGGGTGGTCGTTCATCACGTCAATCCCCTCACGTGGTTCATCCTAGTGCTCCAGATGCAGCACCTCTGAGGTATCCCACACGTACAGGGAAGAAGCGATGCGCCTCCAGACTGCTAGGTCCGTGAGGAACAGAAGGCGCGAGCGTGGGGAGGGTGACGGCGGCTGTCAAAGGCGTCCAACCCTCACCGCGTGCCCTACCCCTTGCTTGTATAGGCGTCCCCAATGAGCTCATGAGTTGGAGGCCCATTAGTAATCCTAAGCCTTGTCTAATTTGGGTCCAACCCGAATTAGGCTTCCAGCCCCTTAAGCATGCGACCCTATGGTTCATGCACACATTGACATGGGCCGAGTACTCCTAGTCTCCCAATAGTTGACAGCGGCCTCTAGCAAGGCGTGACAACTCCTACGTGCGCGCAAAGATCATATGACATGCGGATAATAAAGAGCCCAAAGTCAAAGAATCTGTTTCAAAATAGAGACCTGTATAGTAGCTGTGAAATCTATTGACAATTGATCATGACGAGGAAGCATGCTCTATGCACTAATCTGTGATAAAATGGGTAAAAGTGTTAAAGTATAAAAGTTTAAAGTTAAAAGTATGAGTTGAAATCAAGGGGGAGAATTTTGGAATAATCTCCACCACGAGTTGCCCAACGGCCACTCTGGGCCCTTGACTGCGCCCTGATCGGGGGAGCCCAGCTCAATACTTGGCTGGCGAGCCCCCGTCGCACAGCACCTATAAAGAGGAGGTGAGGCCAGGGGTTTAAGGAACGAGGTTCACCACTACAGCCGCCACTCCCCGCCGTACTAGCCCTAGATCGATCAAGATGGTGGTGTTGCCAGTGACGGCAAGCTCCACCGGCGTCATCACTGCACCACCGCTTCACTGCCCGTCGCTGCCCTAGCATAGATCATCACCGGCCTTCTTTGCCAAGACCAAAGGTATGGTCCTCCACTCGGTCTCCACTCTCATTCCCTCTCCATCAGATTCGTGCACCACATGATGGTGCAACATGAAATTTTATGTTGTTTATCCCAAGTTCAAGTGATTTCACCCACTAGATCTACACCTAGTCGATCCCAAATGTCTAACATCGACATCTACTTTGACAACATGGGTGGTGCAACGCTCGACGCTGCGCTGCTGCACATGCACCAGGGCGGCAGGGTCGCCATCTGTGGGATGATCTCGTAGTACAATCTAGAGGAGCGAGATGGCCTGCGCAACTTGTACTACATCATCGCAAAGTCCATCAGGGTGGAGGGGTTCAACTTCAGTCTCTTCTTCCTGTACATGAGTTTCGAGGAGGAGATGGCTGGGTACATCAAGGATGGGAAGGTCGCCATCATGGAGGACGTCATCAAGGGCATTGAAAGGGCACCAATAGCTCTAATTGGGTTGTTCTCTAGCAAAAATGTGGGCAGGCAGGTGGTTGCGATTGCTAGGGCTTGAGAGTTGAACAAAAGTCTTGTGTTACTTTGTGGGATGCCAGCGGACTGGAGTCTTGGAGTGATAGAATATGATTGGACAATAAGGCTTCTCTGTAGAAGTCCTTGTTGTAATAAAGGGGCATCGATATTGTATTTCCTCTTCTCCTATGATCACATTTACATGAAACATTTCAGCATGACAAGTTATGGAGTCTATTTTGAGCTTACGGGGGAAGAAGCAGCTCACTGTTATCACACTGTTATGGATGTGGTGGGATGAAAGAAATAAGAGAAGTGAAGAAGGCAGGAACTGATCACCTTCAGAGGTGGCAAGCCTGGCTACAGTCTATGCCGCCAATTTCCTAAATACAACACAGTGCACACTGTTGTCGGAATTTTGTCAGAAGCCTAGACGAAAGAAACATTTGAAGGTGTTCTCTCAGAAACTAAATTCTAACGGAGCTTACAACAATGATAGGAAGTGATGGCGGATGGGGTTTTGTGCTTAGAGATGACCAAGGCAGGGTGATCAAGGCGAGAGCTGGGAGAGAGAGCTTCCTCCATGACACTCTCCATGCAGAACACCTTGGCTGCACATATGGTTTATAGGAAGCTGCTCGATTGGGGATCTCTTAGCTGCACATTGAGATGGACGCAACGCTTATCAAGATGGCCATGGTGTCTCTACGATAGGAGACATCATCATGGAGATGAAACATTTGCCAGATACTAAGTTCCCTTCTTGTAAAATCAATGTTTGTAATCGCGTCTATAATGGAGTGGCTCATGCTTTAGCTGCTTATGGTTGTAAGTTCCCCAATAGACATAAGGCCATTTGGGAGGGTATACCTCATGAGATTGAGGTGGTAGTCACCAGCAATTTCGCTATGACTGATGAGTAATAGAAAGCACCTTAAATGAAAAAAAACTTATTTTTGAAGAACTACAAAAACTTGTTTCCTCTCCTCGGATCGTAACCTGGCCGACTAGAAATCAAACTTCTAGGCTCCGGTGGCCTGGTGATCCTAGTAAACACCATGATTGGCAGCCTCCTAATCAACTACATGCTTTCTATCAGAGATCGTATTTTGAGTAGTATCTGTGATGTTGTCTACCTTCAGGAGACAAAGAAGCAATCTTTTGATCTTATGTTCATTAAAAGAATCTATCCTCCTTTTGATTCCTATGATTATATTCCCTCTGTTGGAGCTTCTGGTGGCTCCATTATTATCTGGAAATCAAGTAGTTGTCTCACTCTAAGATTTTTGAAAATGAGCACCTCTAAACACAACAATGACTCCTGGGTGATTTCTAACATTTATGCACCTTGCATTGCTACTGAGTAAAGAGCCTTTCTTCTTTGGTTCCAGAATATTCAAATGCTTGATCACACAAATTGGTTAGTGGTGGGAGATTTTAACCTTTATAGGTCACCAAAAGACAGAAATAAGCCTAGAGGAGACACTATTGAAATGTATCTTTTTAATGAGGCCATTAGCTTGCTTGGTCTGCTGGAGCTCCCTTTGAAGGGAAGTAGATTTACTTGGTCTAACAAAAAGCCCTCCCCTTCACTTGAGAGGCTTGATTGGTTTTTCACCACCTCTCCCTCTTGGACTATTTCCTAGCCAAATACCTTTGCCTCCACCCAGTTTATGGAAACCTCTAATCATACCCCCTATGTGATTACCATCTCCACTATCATTCCTAAGAAAAGTGTTTTTAGATTTGAAAATTATTGGATGGAGCACTCAAACTTCTTGCCCTTAGTCCAGCATGCTTGGAACATGCCAAACCATTTCAGTGATGCTACTAGAACCATAACAACTAAGTTTAAGAATTTGAGGAAAGTTCTTAAGGAGTGGCAAAAAATATCTCCAACCTAAGGAGTGCAATAGAAAATGTCAAGTTGGTCCTACCTTTTTACTCTACATGGAAGAATTTTGGGACCTTTCTATCCCAAAGTGGAACTTCAAGAAAATGTTAGAGGACAAACTGTCCAATCTTCTTAAGCAGCAGCATATTTACTGGAAGCAGTGGGGCTCAATCAAATGAACTATCCTATGTGATGCAAATACCAAGTTCTTCCATTCCATGATTCCATAAGGTACAGAAGGAATTTAATCACCACCCTAGAAAATGCAGATGGCATCTCTATTTCTGATCATGAGGGTAAAGCAGAATTGATCTGGAATTCTTTCAAAGAAAAAGATTGGGCACCACCTCCTTTGAAGGTATCAATTTCAATCTTCCCAATCATCTAATTTCTAATGAGAATCTGGCTATCCCTGAAATTCCTTTTACTAGTGAGGAGATTGATTCAGTAGTTAAGGGTTTGCCCTCTAACAAAGCTTCAGGCCATGATGGCTTCAATACAGCCCTAAAACGATCTTGGTTTGTTATAAGAAGTGATTTTTACTCTCTTTGCTCATCTTTCTATAACTGCAATGTCTGCCTTCAGAGCATTAATGGTTCTCACATCACTTTGGTGCCAAAGCATGATAATACTATCAAGGTTCCTGACTTCAGGCCTATTTCCCTCATGGATACCTCATCAAGGTGATTACCAAGATTCCAGCAAATAGACTTCAAGCTGTCATTGCAAGGCTAATCCATAAAAATTAGTATGGGTTTATTAAAGCAAGATCCATCCAAGACTGCCTGGCTTTGTCTCTGGAGTATCTTCACCTATGTCATCAAGCAAGAGAGGAAATTATCATTTTAAAACTAGATTTTGAAAAGGCCTTCAATAAGGTAGAGCATGAGCTCATGATTTAGATTATGGAAGCCAAAGGGTTTCCCTAGAGATGGATATCATGGATGAGAATGATTTTCAACTCTAGTACCTTAGCTATTCTCCTAAATGGTCTAGCAGGGAAAACTTTCCATTGTAGGAGAGGGGTCAGGCAGGGAGACCCCCTCTCTCCTCTCCTTTTTGTATTGGCTGTTGACTTCCTTCAGAGTATCCTAAATACAGCAAAGGACCAAGGCCTACTATCTTCGCTAGTGAATCTTGTCGGTTACCAAGAAAATGGGTGACCTAAACCTTCTTTGTTTTTGGTTGAACCCCGAGTTTACCCTCAGATTAATCTCACGGGACCCTCGAAAAAACACGTGCAAGACCAGACCGTACATCCTTGACCCACTGGGGCCCACCGGCAAATACACACTAGGCCGGCCCACAATAGAGTACTTAACTTCTGCCGCAACCCTCGACAAATCACTGACGTCACCAGCCGATGATCACTCGAGGGGGGACCCCGCGTCAAGTGTCGAGGTCCCGGCGGGACGGACGCCTCGATACGACAAGGGTCGAGCCCCCTCCCCTCAATCCACCAACTCCAGGTGCGTCCGATAGCGCACTTAATGCAAAAATACCTAACCTCATCAAATCGTATGGCTATAGTGTCCGCACAGTGGTCCATGCAACGATCGAATCCCACTTCACCGCCCATACTGAGGACGTGCATCGGCTGCACGGCACTATTACGCCGTACTCAGCGCTGTTAGACAGCTCGAGGCCCCCTTCGACACGCTACGCGACAAACAACCGACATCGGATTCCCTCAATTCAATCTTATCTGCTCAGCCACTACGCTCGAGGCTACCCCTCGACTGGGCCTCGAGCACACATCGACGCCCTCCGGTCAACCTACATCGACTTCAGAAGCTGCGCCAACAACTCCTGATGCGACCCCAACAGGAACTCGCACATCCTCTACAGGGGATCGCGTCTGTCGTCGGTCAGCAACCACGTCTCCGAAGGACGCCTGTCAACTCCAAGCCACGCTGCTACAGAACAAGCCATGCTCAGCGCACGTCTCTACAGAGGCCTCGAGTTGACCACCATGACCCGCGACGTCACCACCGCGTCATCGAACCAGGATATCTGTACCCCTGTGCCTCCCCTTGGCCTATAAAAGGGGATGCCAGGAGACCCAATGGAAAAGAGAGAACGGACTCTAGACAACGATCTCATGAACAACCGAACATACACCTAGGAAGACTCCTAGACTCTGAATAACTCTTCCGCTCTATACTCGACCCCCCCTCGAATTCTCTCCTTCGCTTGTATTCGCCCCTGTACAAGCACTTAGGTGCAAGATAATACAAATCTTCTCCCCCCGCTGGACGTAGGGCCTTCTTTGCCCGAACCAGGATAAATCGCTGTGTTCTTGTTGCATCACCATCCGAACGGGTTACACACACATACGTTTACTCGTTGGCTTAGGACGCCCTCGGGTTCCTAACGCCGACAGTTGGCGCGCCAGGTAGGGGCCCTGTGTGTCAAACCATTTCATCCGGATGGTGGACCTTGTATCATCGCTCCCTTTTAGCGCGGTGATCTGGTTTGGGAGTCTGAAGTTCATGTCGCTCGGCACGAGCCATGACATGGTCCTGCTCTCAATCGGGCACCCGAGCGGGGGCGCTTCAGGGACTCCGCGAGGAGCCCCGCATCGTCCTCACCACCACGCTTCCCAATCAAGAAGGAGACATGGATCGCAGGGCGGGCAGCGCCGCCGTGCGACCATGGTCGTCACACCTTCCTCATCTTCGACGGATGACTTGAGCTCTCTGGCCCGGAGGCTCTCGCGACTACGCGTAAGGCCCGACGTGGGATAGTGCTCGCCGGGGTTGAACGCTTCTCCCCAGGCGAACGCTCCCTTCACGTCTACGGCTCTCTTGCCCCATGAGCAGTTTGCCGCCCGACCGGCACTGCCATTTGGGCTCAACAATGCCGCTTCGACATACTCCACTATCGTCCGCTCGGGTTTTGGGGCAGACAGGGAACGGATCGGCCCTCCCCCACGCGCAGCAGCGCGTCGGGAGGAACCGGTACTGGCCCCCGAACGCCTGATTAACCCTCACCCACGCGGCGCTTGCCCTCGCGAGCTTCGAAGGTGGCTGGAAGTGGAACAATTTGGGGGGACCATCGTGCCTTGCCCGCTCTACTCTGACTCTGACTACGACCCCAGCTACTATGATCCCACGCGCGAGTGTTTCCACGTCGAAATAGTCACCGTATCGGACGACGATGACGCCGACGCCGATCCCGCATGGACGTCCACACCACCGGCTGCAACAGGTGGGCCCCTCCTGGCGGGACAGGAGGAAGGGCCCCCTGCCGCGACCAATGACCCGTACGATTCGTAGGGCGCTCGCGTCGCCCAGCTCGCGCAGGTCCGGGAGCTTTGAGCCAAGCTCGACGAAGACAAAGAGCGACTGCGCCAGCTCGAGCGTGCCCTCGAGCAAGACAATCAGAATCCCTAGGCAGAGGGGCTCAGGCCTGAGCTCGGCAAGTATAGCGGCAGATTGTGGGCATGGATACAGTTGCACGTCCCGCCTTCAATCGAGCCAGCCAGAATGTCATCGCAGCAACCATGCTTCTCCGCAACATGCCGGCCCCCTCGAATCCTGAAGCCCAACGAGTCCAACAGGAGATCAAGGGCCTCCTCGAGGTGGCCGCCATTCAGCAGGCCGAAAGTTCTGCCTCGAGGCGTCGAAGTGCGGCCTCAGGGCAACACCACAAACCCTCACGGCATGAGGGCCAGGCCTCGACCCAGCCGGTAGACTCCCCCCGCTCGAAGGGGGCGGTCCCGGAACAGGATCACGTTTGTGACAACCACAAGCCCCGTGATGTGCGTCACGACATCAACGAACACCGCAGACGCAAGTGCGATGACGCCGAGGTGCGAGGCTACAGCGCTCATTGGGGCGGACGCTACGACAGTGACGAGGACCAACGTCGATCCCCGGATCCATCGGGACCTCGAGTCTTCAGCCGTGCGATTCGCAGCACGCTACTGCCTAGCCCCTTCAGACCCCAGACAAGTCTCATCAAATACGACGGTGAGACAAAGCCTGAGCTCTGGCTTGCTGACTTCAAACTGGCGTGCCAGCTTGGTGGGGCCCATGATGACAGCGCCATCATTCGATAACTCCCACTCTTTCTCTCCGACACCGCACGACGGTGGCTCGAGGAACTTCCCCCTAACCAAATCTGTGACTGGTCCGACCTGGTCAGGGTTTTTGAGGGGAACTTCAAGGGCACCTATGTGCGTTCAGGCAACAGGTGGGAACTCCGAGGCTGCAAACAGAAGCCCAGGGAATCTCTCTGCGACTTCACTCGATGTTTCTCCAAGCAGCGCACCGAGCTTCCCCACGTCACCGACGAAGAGGTGATCCTGGCTTTCATTGCTGGGACCACCTGCAAGGAACTGGTCCGGGAGCTCGGGCGTACTCCCCCAAAGACCGCCGACGAATTGATGGACATCGTGGCCAACTTTGTCGCCGGAGAAGAGGCCGTCGGTGCCTTCTTCGACGGTGGCAAAGGCCAGACGCAAGCCAAGGCGGCCAACCCCAAGGGTTCGAACTAGGGCGGCAAGGAAGGGGCAAGAAGAAGAAGAAGAACCCGTGAGGCAAGCGCGAAGACGCCCCCCGACGACGACCTCATGGCGGCTGTCGAGCGCAAGAAGCCTCGAGGCCCTCCCGAAAAGGGCCTCTTCGACGAGATGCTCAAGAAACCGTGCCCATATCATAAGGGCCAGGCCAATCACACCCTCGAAAACTGTCGGATGCTCAAAGGGCATTTTGGGGGTGCGGTTCGAGGTAAGGAGGAGGAAAAGGAAGAGCCCGACGACAAGAATGACGACAAGGTTGATGGGTTCCCCGAGGTGCAGGACTACTACATGATCTACGGGGGACCTACCGCCCGACTCACCCCTCGACAGCGTAAGAGGGAGCGTCGGGAGGTATTCTTCGCTCAAATCGCCACCCCTCGATTCTTGGACTGGTCCGAGATGGCTATCACGTTCGACCATGATGACCATCCGAACCGCGTCCCGAACCCGGGGCTCTACCCACTTGTTGTCGACCCTATCATCGTCAACACCCGCTTCTCCAAAGTCTTGATGGACGGAGGCAGTAGCCTCAACATCATCTACTCCGAGACCCTCGACCTTCTCGGAATTCCAAGGGAAAAGCTGAAACTCAGCGCTGGGGGCTTCCACGGTGTTGTGCCAGGAAAAAAGGCTATTCCCATCGGGTTCATCGACTTGCCGGTGTATTTCGGTACTCCCACAAACTTCTGAAAGGAGACTGGACTACGCATCGCTGTTGAGCTCGGGTTTCGACACCTCCAAGCTCGGGGCAACTCGCAATTAGTCATCGATCAAGTCATGAAGGCATCGAGCTGCCGCGAACCAAAAATGGAAGCGTACTATCAAGAGGTCCGCAAATTGGAAGACAAATTCTACAGCCTCGAGTTAACACACATTGCTCGATGCTACAACGAGGCCGCCGACGAGCTCGCAAAGATCGCGTCAACCCGAGGCACCGTGCCACCCGACGTCTTCGTAAAAGATCTCTACAAGCCATCAGTTGACTTTGCGGGTGAACATGAACATCCGTCCCAGGGGGTCGAGCCTCAACCAACCCTGGCCCTCTCGACCAGGGCTGAGGTCATGGACCTTGAGGTATCATCCCCTCGAGCAAGCGACAAAGCCGATTGGCGTAAGCCCTTCCTCGAATACCTTACTCAAGGGGAGCTACCAGACGACCGGAACGAGGCTCGACGCATCGCGTGAAGGGCCAAAACCTATGTCCTCTTCGGTCCAGACAAGGAGCTCAATCGACAGAGCCTGACCAGAGTTTTGCAGCATTGCATCACCGTCGAGGAAGGCAAAAGGTTACTCAATGACCTACACTCGGGGGCTTGCGGTCATCATGCTGCGCCCAGGACCCTCGTCGGGAACGCTTTCTGACAAGGCTTTTACTGGCCGACCGCTGTCTCTAACGCCATTAGCCTCGTCCGCTCATGTGAGGGTTGCCAGTTCTATGCCAAGTAGACGCACCTCCCTGCGCATGCTTTGCAAATGATCCCCCTCACATGGCCGTTCGCCGTATGGGGGCTCGACCTCGTCGGTCCCCTCAAAAGGACAACTGGAGGCTTCACCCACCTACTCGTTGCCATCGACAAGTTTACCAAGTGGATCGAGGCCCGGCCTATCGGCAATATCCGCTCCGAGCGGGCGGTCGATTTCTTCACCGACATCATTTATCGCTTCGGGGTCCCAAACGTCATCATCACTGACAACGGCACACAGTTCACTGGCAAGAAGTTTTTGGATTTCTGCGATCACCATCACATCCACGTGAACTGGTCTGTGGTTGCTCATCCTCGAACTAATGGCCAAGTCGAGTGCGCCAATGGCATGATTTTGCAGGGACTCAAGCCGAGAATCTTCAACCGCCTTAACAAGCATGGCAAGAAGTGGGCCATCGAGCTGCCCTCGGTCCTATGGAGCTTAAGGACAACACCTAGTCGAGCCACGGGGTTCACCCCATTCTTCTTGGTCTATGGGTCTGAGGCCATCCTCCCCACTGACCTCGAGTATGGTTCCCCTCGACTAAAGGTGTACAACGAGCAAAGCAACGAAGAAGCCCTCGCAAACGCCGTCGACCAACTCGAAGAAGCTCAAAACATGGCCCTCCTCAACTCCGCAAGATACATGCAGAAGCTTCGACGCTACCACGACAAGCATGTGCACAAAAGGGACCTTCGAGTGGGCGACCTCTTCCTACGACGGCGACAGAGCAACAAGGGCCGGCACAAGTTAACTCCACCGTGGGAAGGCCCCTTCATCGTAGCAGAGGTGTTGAAGCCCAGAACCTACAAACTCGCTAACGACAATGGCGAAATCTTCAACAACGCATGGAACATCGACCAGCTACGTCGCTTCTATCCCTAAGTCGATGCCTTCTTCTTACATTTTCGCATAACGGAATGCTTTCGATCACAAGCTCAATTTCCTTATACATATAAGAGGTAGCCTTGACCCTGCTCCCTCAGAGTCAAACCTCCCTGGGGCTATAAGGGGGGGAACCCCTCGAAGTCCCAAAAAAACTCGCATGATTTTTCAAAACTCAAAAAGTCTATTTTCTCCCACGCACCTCGATACGTTCTAATGCTTAGTCGAAAACGCCATGCGAATGTCCTAAATGTTGAGGGCTGTTGAGCCAGGAGACCACCTACGCCCTAGGGCTACGGTACCTCCACTCGCTCCCCAACGAGGGGCACAAACATGTGTTGAATCCACTAAGTAAGACATGTTATCAGGAACGCGAGAAAGAAAAAGGCTTAAAAATCATACACTCTCTAAGTCTCGAGGTCCACTCTGCCTCGATATGCCTTGACATGGGTTGATACTAAGTCAAAAATGTCACAAGAAGGTCCAAAAGGTCGAGGGATGTCAGGTCGGGAGACCGCCGACGCCCCAGGGCTACGGCACCTCCACTCACTCCCCCTTCGAAGGGCACGATCGTGTGACGAAATCGATAAAAGTAGAGACCCGATCAGGCAGTAGAGATAGAAAAGACTTAGAGCACACTTAAACATACACATACGAATATAAATGTACATTGGCTTGAGGCTTCACGACCTTGAGAACAAAAGATTACAAGATCTCTTACAAAGGCCTCTTTGCCCAGATTTGGCTCACAGGCCATCATCCTCAGGAGGCGGAAGCACCTCACGCTCGAAGAGGCTCGCAAGACGACCACCAGGTTCCTCGGCAGCCTCGACCAACCCCATGAAGATGGCTTCGTTCTCCTCGTCAGTCTTCGAAGGGTCGCTAATGAAGCCGTGGGACACGACCTCCATGTCGTAGATGTAGCCGGAGCCGATGACCGCCATCGCCCGCTTCACGCCAACATGAAGGGCGCCCCACACCTTCTCCTTAACCACGCGACTGAGCTCGAACAGCCGGTCAAGGCGAGGGGCCCCATGGACGTCATCCGCGGCCGTTTCAGGACGAGGGACACCGAGGCTGTCACAGACCATATCGAGCATACCCCCGAGCTCGCCGGTCAGCTTCACCTTGGCCGTGTACGACTTTTGAAGCAGGCCGAGGTCGTGATGAGACCGATCCACCTCCTCCTCCAAGGCTGAAAATAAACAAACAGAGTCAGTAACGCTTAAGAAAGAAGACCAAGGTAGAAAACTCTTTGAGAGAAGAAGGAAGACTTACCGACGATGTGGGTCTCGAGCTTCATGTGCGTATCTTGCAGGACAAGATACTCGTTCGCAAACGCCTCACTAGTGCGGACCATCGACGTGTTCTCCTCCTTGAGCTTTTCGAGGGCCTCGCCTGCCGAAATAGCATTCCGCCTTTGCTCTTGCCAGGCTTCAGAAAGCCTGGCGTTTTCGAAGACTGAGACCTCGAGCTCCTGCCGCACCACTTCAAGGGCCACGCCAACCCTTGCTAGCTCGTCGCTGGCCTCGGACCTCGCCTGCTTAAGGGCCCTCCTCGCTTCCTCCTTCACCTTGGCCTCGGCCTCCTTGGCTTGGGCGGCCGCTTCTCGGGCCGAGGCGGTCTCGGACTTTGCCTTCTCAAGCTCACTCCGAGCGGCGGCGGCCTCCTCCTTCGCTTTCGCGGCCTCAACCCGGGCAGCCTCGAGCGCTGCTTCTAGCTCGGGGATCTGGTTCCACTTATCCTTGGCGCTGTGGATAAGATAGGACTTGATGTTCGAGCGCTTTCTCAGATCCTAAGAGCAAGAAGAACAAAGGACATCATCAACAAAGAAAACACACCCCGAGTTCCATAACTTCGAAGAAGGATGCTTACCGTGAGGCGCTGGTGAAGGTTGTTGTTGACGAGACCAAACATTGCCTTCAGCGAGCTCTGAAGGCAAGAACGCTCCTCCTCGACGTCCCTCCAGCACTGGAGCTCCGCGGGGTGATCCACCTCCCACGAGGGAGCATCGTGACTCATGGGGTCGTGGACGCAGATAGGCTCCGAGCCCCATCCCGAAGTCTCCGCCTCGGAGTGCCGCCACGCCGCCTCGGCTCTGGCACCCTTCGCCTCGACGGCTGCGCCCGCCGCAGGCCGTTGCTCGGGAATCGCGGGGGGAGACTGACCCTCCCACGGCACGATAGCCAGCAAGCCAGCCTGCGGCTCCTCCCGCTCGACAAAAAGGTCCGCCGGGGCAGACACGGCGACGCTCGCCTCCTCGACCGAATCACCCACGGGGGCCCTGCCTGACGGGGCCACTTCGGCACCCCCGGACTCGATGACCCCCGACCTTGGTGGCGACAGGGGGGCGTGGCGTCTTTCTCCTTCCCTCCGTCAATGGAAGCCTCGCCCTCCTTGGCCTCGAGGACGATGGGCGCAGCCTCCGAAAACCCCAGCCGCGAGTCAGCCGAGGGGCCCTCCGGCACGCTGCTTCTCGGCGCCTCGACGGCCATCCCGGCTCAGGGGCTCGACGCCGCAGCCACCGCAGGCTCGGTGGCCGCTTCGCCGATAACCGAATCAGCTCCCCGGGCCAACGCCGCGCATGCGGCCTTGACCCAAGCAACGACCCCCGCGTTCGAAATCGACGGAGGAGTCGACGCGGCGCTCGTCGCCGAAGAGACCGGGCCCATAACCAGAGCCGCCGCGACCGCCATCGCCTCCGTCGCAGCCTCCGTTCGAAGGCGCTCGGCCGGGGCGGGCCCTGCCAGTGCCTGCTCATGCTTGAGTCTATAAGAAAGGAAAAATTAGACGCGTGGAATCGAGACACGAAAGCTGCTCCAAGGTTAAGAACTTACCCCACCGGGAACCTTCCCGGGGTTCGTGAGGCCCCCGTCGACGGCCGCGTCCTGGCACCCGAAAGGCTTGAAGTCGCTGCCGGCGGCGTCACCCTCTGAGGCCCTGTAGCCCCACGAGCAGAGGCCGCCGTCGATGCGACCAAGGCCAGCGCCACCGGCCCGGCCCCAAGGGCCAGGTGACCTTCATGGGGCCCCTCCGTGGGCCCCTCAGGACCAGCGGCGCCCTGCGTTGAAGGGGCACCAGCTACAACCCTCTGGGTCGAGAGGTGCTCCTCTTCTTCGCTCCACTCCTTCCCCGATTCCTCAGAGGAGGACCTTGCGACGGGCCCCACCTCTCGTCTCTGCTTAGCCGGGCGCGCCTCGCCCGCAGAGAGATCGAGGCTATGCATCCGCCTCTTCTTGCTCTCCTCCTCCTTCATCTTCTTTGCCGATGAGGCACTGAGAAGCCCCATCGGACAAGCCCCAAAATCTTCCCTAACGGGGGGCAGTGACAACTCGTAGTCGAGCTCCCCCTACACGCAAAGCCCAAAAAATGTAAGGTGAAAAGAAACAAAAAGAAGGGCTCGATGAAGTAATACACTCACCAGTTCGGGGCAACCGGGATCCGGCCGCATCGAAAGACGGTTGACATCCTGCGCCATAAAGGGGCCCGACACCATCCCTCGAACCCTCTTGGCGATGCTCTCCGACGTAATAGCCTCGGCAACCATCCGGCTCCCCCCGAGCTCCACTCCAACTAACATTTGGCTCATGCAAAGCGAGCGCCGCATTAGGGGGAGCACCCGTCGATGGTGGAAGGCCGAGGCAACGACCCCGGCAGTTAACCCCTGCCCTAGAAGGGTCGCCAGGGCGTCGAGGAGGTCTTTGAGCCTCCCCTGATGGTCCCGCGCTGGGGTGCCCCAGTTGTGGGGACGCGACTCGATGATGCGCCCCGTGTACTGAGGCAGCAGCCCCTCGTCGTTCCTGATGTAGAACCACTTCAAAGGCCAGGCGCCGTGGCTTGAAGTCAGGCTGATAGGGATGAAGTCGTCGGCCTTCCTCATGGCGAAGTTGCAACACCCAGCCCACACCAGCCTCCTCACCCCCAGCGACGCGCTCTTGGAGAAGTACTCCGCCCGAAAAAGATGGAGCCAGAGCTCCTAGTGCGCCTCCACCCCGAGGTAACCCTCGCAGACTGCGGTGAAGATGGCGGTGTAGGAGATCCCGTTGGGGGAGAGATGCTGAAGCTCGATCCCTTAATAGTGAGTGAGGGCGCGCATGAACCGGCTCGACGGGGCACCGAAGCCTAGCCGGTGGAACTTGACGAAGCTGACCATGTAGCCCTCCGGTGGGTTCGGCTCGTGGTCCCCCTTCGGCGAAACGAGCCATTCGGGCTCGGCCCTGTTGGTGATAGGGCGAAGAAGCCCCTCCGCCACCAACCCCTCCAGCTCCTTCCTTGTCACATCCGAGGGGAGCCATGCCGCGGGCCGAAGAATCTCCGGCGGCGCCATGGCAAGAGCACGGAGCTCTTCGGTGGACGGACGACCTGGAAAATTTCCTATCTTCGCAGGGAGGCGAGCGCGAGGAAGGAAAGCGCAGGAAGGCGAGCGCAAGGAAGGCAAACGAGCGCAAGGAAGGTGAATGCAAAAATGGCAGGAAAGCAAGTAAAGAGAAACGGTGCGCGGAGTGCCCCCTTTTATAGGGGCAGAAGACCGACGGACGGCCGACTTTTGCCCAACTAGTAAGTCATCTCCTCTCGATTCTAGTGCGTCATGGACAGGGCCATTTCGCATTCACCCCCTCGACTGCCATCGACCATGGACACACGTCAAGCATCTGCGAATCAGGCGTTATGCCGGCTCCACCACAACCGCGCCGTTCCGACTCCCGTGATATTATGGCCGCGCCGCTTTGAATCTTTTCTTGAAAAACAAGAACTGACAGTTATCCTCCTCGAAATGCGCTTCAAGTACAGGAATCACCCACTACCGCGTCGCTCCGGCTTCTACATAGAAAGGCACGTGTGATGGACAGGAGGAGTTATCCACAGACGAATCTTCCCATGATACGGGATACGGGCCCAGGCCCTCGAAACCTCCAGGGAGCGAAGGCTGGCCCTCGAAAAGGGTTCGACAGCCGCCCTCGAGTACCGGAGTTAGGGGTGTCCGAGGGGGGCCGACGCGAGTCCCTTGCTCGAGAACAAATTCTCGAGGCCCCCTCGGACACATTCAAGGCAAAACTAAGGGACCACGACGGAATCCCCTCGAGGGGAGGCATTGAGCCACCGGACCCGATCGAAAGGGTTTGGCATCTGTGGGACCCACGTTTTGCTCGAATAAGAGCGCCTCAGGGCCACTAGTTGACCCCTATCGAACGGGGCACGTGCTCTTACTTGAATTTCCCGATAGTAGCTCACCTGAGACGTTGATGCTCGCCCGAGCATGGGTAGCACAACGCTTCTCCCCCCTCCACCCGATCGAAAGGGTTCGTGAGGGTCGAACGAAAAAGTCGAGCTCGCACCTGATCGGCTTCGACGAAAGAAGCTAAGGAGCGGACTCGCAACCGGGTGGCCTCGACGAAAGAGGTCCCAACCGCCCGGGGGCTCGATCATTCGAGCACGCATTGACCAAACAAAAAATAAAAGACCTCGGGCGAGTATTCTACTCACCTGAGGCCTCGGGGGCTACACCCGAAGGGTGCGCGCCCTCGACAAATCACTGACGTCACCAGCCGATGATCACTCGAGGGGGGGACCCCGCATCAAGTGTCGAGGTCCCAGCGGGATGGACACCTTGATATGACAAGGGTCGAGCCCCCTCCCCTCAATCCACCAACTCCAGGTGCATCCGATAGCGCATTTAATGCAAAAATACCTAACCTCGTCAAATCATATGGCTATAGTGTCCGCACAGTGGTCCGTGCAGCGGTCAAATCCCACTTCACCGCCCATACTGAGGACGTGCATCGGGCTGCATGGCACTATTACGATGTACTCAGCGCTGTTAGACAGCTCGAGGCCCCCTTCAACGCGCTACGCGACAAACAACCGACATCGGATTCCCTCAATTCAATCTTATCCGCTCAGCCACTACGCTTGAGGCTACCCCTCGACTGGGCCTCGAGCACGCATCGACACCCTTCGGTCAACCTACATCGACTTCGGAAGCTACGCCAACAACTCCCGATGCGACCCCAACAGGAACTTGCATGTCCTCTACAGGGGATTGCGTCTGTCGCCGGTCAGCAACCACGTCTCCGAAGGACGCCTGTCAACTCCGAGCCACGCTGCTACAGAACAAGCCATGCTCAGCGCACGTCTCTACAGAGGCCTCGAGTTGACCACCACGACCTGCGACGTCACCACCGCGTCATCGAACCAGGATATCTGTACCCCTGTGCCTCCCCTTGGCCTATAAAAGGGGACGCCAGGAGACCCAATGGAAAAGAGAGAATGGACTCTAGACAACGATCTCACGAACAACTGAACACACGCCTAGGTAGACTCCTAGACTCTGAATAACTCTTCCGCTCTATACTCGACCCCCCTCGAATTCTCTCCTTCGCTTGTATTCGCCCCTGTACAAGCACTTAGGTGCAAGATAATACAAATCTTCTCCCCCCGCTGGACGTAGGGCCTTCTTTGCCCGAACCAGAATAAATTGCTGTGTTCTTCTTGCATCACCATCCGAACGGGTTACACACACATACGTTTACTCGTTGGCTTAGGACGCCCCCGGGTTCCTAACGCCGACAAATCTCCCACATAACCAATATTTTCCTGTTCTCCAATATGCTAGTAGTACCCTTATTTTTATGCAAGATGATGGTAGACAACTCTTTTTTTTAAAAGCAATCCTCAATTCCTTTGCAAAATCCACTGGTCTGAAGGTAAACTATGCCAAGTAGTGATGAAAGAATGACTATTCTTTCAAACACTTTTGGCTGCTCCTTTGGTACTTTACCCTTCACTTAACTAAGTCTTTCTCTTGGTCTTTCAAAGCCAAATGTGGCAAACTTTTGTCCCTTGGTCACTAAATGTGAGAGAAGATTAATTTTTGTCTCCTCCTTTCTAAATAAAGTTGGGAGATTACAAATGGCCAATGCTGTGATAAGTGTTTTGCCTATTTATGCCATACCTACCTTCTACCAAAGACAGTCATAAAGCAAATTGACAAGTTTAGAAAACATTGCATCTAGAGGGGCTCTGATCTCAACTCCAAAAAACCCCAAGGGCTGCTTGGTAGATGGTCTGCACTTCCAAAGAAAATGGTGGTCTAGGTGTCCATAACCTCTACATGCATAATGAAAGTTTTTTACTGAAACACCTCCACAAATTCTTCAACCACCATGATGTGCCATGGGTCCAATTTATATGGCACTCCCACCATAATAATATTATGTCAAATCTTCATATTAGACGTGGATCTTTCTAGTGGAGAGACTTTCTCAAATGTATGGATTCCTTCAAGGTCATGGCCTAATAATAGTTAGTAATAGCTCATTCTTTAGATAGATATATGGAATGAGCCCGCTCTTAACATTCAGTGGCCACACTTGTTCTCTTTCTCCAACGCAGACAACACATCAGTGCAAAAGTTTGTACCTGAGGAGGATCTTGCTAATTGCTTTCACCTCCCCCTTTCAATAGAGGCTTTTGAGTAGTTCCAATCACTCCTGCAATTACAAAATGATGTTTAGCTCTCCAATGAAAAGGACATTTGGTCATACATATGGGGTTCAATTGTTTACTCTTCAAAAAAGGCCTACACTCATCTTCTAGGCTTCATACCTGTTTCTCTAGTTTATAGATGGCTTTGGAAATCATGTTGCATGCCCAAAGGAAAGTTCTTCTTCTAGCTAGTGATTAAGGATAGGCTCAGTACAAGAGAAATTCTTCAAGAAAGAATATGGCATTACCAAGCTATGCTTGCGTACTCTGTCATCATAATACAACTGAAACTATCCACCATCTGTTCTTCAATTGGCCTTTTGCATTATCATGCTGGAATCTAATTGGACTTGCTCCTTTTATCCAATCTGACTTACCGTCAACAATACCCTTCTTTTGACAGCACATTCAAAGGCCTTTCTTCATGGAAATCATTGTGGCAATGTTTTGGAGCATATGGTCTACACTAAATGATGTAATTTTCAAAAATCAACCCCATTCCCTACAGAATTGCAAGTCTATCTTCAAGCAAGAGATGGTTCAGGTTAAACTTCAAGCTAAGCAGAGTATAGGACCCTAAATTCAGTTATGGCTAGACAGCTTTGTGTAATCTTGCTTATTTTTTTCATTTCCTTCTTTGTTTCATGAGTTGTAACTTCCAAAACTGATGTTTTAATTCAATCAAAATCATTAGGGGGAACCCCTCAGGTTCCCTCAAAAAAACTACATGGTTTCTATTGTGTTGCTCATGACCATCTGTGAATCTATGATTTTATCGACAGTCGGACCAGGGCTTACAATGCGTCATTGCCTGGGACGAGAAGTGCCATGGCTCAACAATGCATCGTCATTGCATGGGACCTCACATGCCTGTCAAAATCCCCCCAACCGCTATTGGTTTTGGGGGCGGTGAGGGGGGTCAAAAACTTTGAGGACCAAAATCACTGTCTTTTGATGAAGCTAGTTCGCAAGCTCCTTAGCCCTGAAGTTCTTCCCACGAGAAATTGGTTTTCAGAGAACGCACCTCGGACCTTATCGATGGGTGCCCCTCTTCTTTACTTGACCGTATCATCCCTGAATTGGATCCAATCCATCTCAACTATATATGAAGGTTGGTGATAGCTTGGCTACCTCCTTTTGGTTTGACACCTGGTTCATCACTCACACATTAGCCTCCTGCTTCCCTGTCTTTCTTATCGTAGACCCATCACGACCGTCGGGAACACCATCTTTGCCAGCCTTGAGCATGTGCTCCAACCTTGGCTTTCTCATCAAGCAACACTGGAACTGTCCAATCTCAATTCTTCCCTCCTCAATGTCCACCTCAACAACTCACCGGATATCTGGTAGCTGAAACTCCCCTCATCGCCCTAGACTTCTCCCACCGGACGTCCAGCGATGCCCTATCCTGCATGGCCCACGACATGCCAACATGCCGACCCTGGCTTCACGACTTCCTCGGTCTCTAAATAAATGATGTTTTTTCTTTCTGCGATAAGTTTGATTATATTTATACTACAAAAATATACAAAGCATTTATATCTTTAAAAAATGTACTATAAATTAAATTCAATGATCTATCAAATGATATTAACTATGCACCTTAGATATTAATATTCTTTATATAGAATTAGTCAAAGTTATTTCTTAGAAAACAATAATTATTCAAGGACCGTAGGAATATGTGTTACAGTGATGCTTTGAGTAACAACAGGTGGTTGAAATGAGAATAAGAGTGATGAGAATGGTGATTTATGTCATGATGAAGATTTTTTTTATTATGGAAGCTTTTGTTAAATTATCAAAGCATTACGTCAAGATGATAGAAACTTGGAAATGTACTTCTTTAGTGGCAATAGAAGTATACTCCGCACGTTACTGCAAAAATTATGATTTAGAATGAAATTATACTACATATAATTACTAATACGAAGGGATGAACTATATGTTAATGTCAGTGGATAGCATGGCATGTGAATGACCAAATTAAATGCATGTTAGTGATGCTAGTGTACTATAATTTAATGGGTTTTTTGATCGAAGCCATTACAATTCTTCGAAGTAAGTGCCATTACAATTCAGGTATTTTGAAACATGGCATTAAAATTTTGGGTATCGTCGTGTTTGCCATTTTCTATGTTTTCTGGCTACCTAGGCCCACTGTCAGACCACATACGTGTACGTATTTGTTTAGACCAAAATACCCATACTAGGACACAGTGGATGACACGTGGGGCTAGCATCAATAGCACATGACACCTGGGCGTGGCCCTAGGTTCCTAGCCATTGACTAGCATTTTCGTCACTGGCAACGAGATCACAGGGGACGAGAAGGACACATACGCACTCTAGGGTAACTTCGCAGTGCCGGATGAAGCATCAGATTGAAGGGGGGGGGGGGCGGGGAGCTGCCTCTTCTTCCTCTCTCTTCATTTTTCTTCTTTTCTCCACCTATTCTTCTCCCTCATCCTCTCCATATCTCCATTGATGCAACAGCATTACGGGGGGCTGGAGCCCCCCCAGCCCCCCTTAGATCTGCCCCTGTAACTTCGTGTATGTGTTCCTCGACCTCAGTGGACCCAAGCTGTTCAGAAACGTGGCAAGCACTTGGGAGTCAAATTGTAATGACATATTTCACAATACCCGAATTATAACGGCACTTCTTCAACTTCGAAAAATTGTAATGGATTGTACTTGATAGTGGATTATTGAGGTACACAACTTAGATGTTGAGATAGAACTCTAGCGGATTTAGGATTATAAGTGATACAAATAGATAGATGAGAGCATAGACTAAATCTGTCAGCATGAATCTTCTGTGTGTCTACTGCGAAACATAATAGCTAATTAAAACATTATTTTTGTAAGTGAACACGATGTTGGGTAGTGATATTGATATATCTAAATTCTGCTATTAGGACTTAGTTCCTACAGTGGCACCGCTGATACGCGACAAGTATCAAACAATATTAATCCGCTACCAGGCCCGTACAGTGGCACCCCTACTGACTGGGAAGGAAAATAGGTCAGCTGGACTGCTGGAAAGGTCCAAGACTTGTCCCAAGGAACATACATTCTACTTTAAAATGAGGTCAACAGAGACAAAAGTACTTCAATCATACAGTGTCACATTGTTGCCAGGCAGAGAAAATTTAAAAACAGGATCTTAATTCTGAAGAAAATCCATGTCATCAACATATATCATAGAGCGGCTGGGTTCCATTTCATCTTGGACATTGACTTATCCTTGGAAAGACAAGGTCTCATGTACGCTGGGAAGAGGATACCTGAAATTTCCCATAGCTTGTTAATTAGAACCAGAAAGGTAGCATGAACTCTATGGTTCTACTGATTGATAATATGCTATTTAATAAGTTAAAATTGTATTTAAAATTCAATGGCAATCAATTCATTATATATGATACACACTGATAGTTCTTTGGGTCTTTTCATTGGTCTTGTAGAATCTTGTTCGAACTGTAAAGGAGTGCCATTGCAGGTGAAGAAAATGAAACAAAATCCAGACATTGACTCGCCTTATTTGATGATGTTCAGAGTGTAATAATTCATGAAATTAGTTTTTTCTTAATACATAACAGTAACGATGTCTCAATTTTTCACACCTGGTCAAAAACTGGTACACGTCTTCCATTGAGCTTATTAACAATATCCTCAATGGATGGTCTTTTGTTCCGATCAGCCTCGACACACTTCAGTCCGATTACAACGCATGCTTTTACTTGCTGAAGGCCATTTGGATCCAGTGATGGGTACTTGTATATTATTTGCTCATCTGTCTTCCAGTTTTGATGTATCTACATAGTTGGATTTAATCCTTAGTGATAATGTATTAGCTGAATTCAGGTAAAGATTCCAAAACAGAAGTTTCAAAATTCAAGTCATCAAGTAGTAGTGATGTTTTACATTGTCGACAAACTGTCTTGCAGATCTGTCTTCGGAAGCTGAAAGAGTTCCTCTCTCTGGTCGTAATCTCAAGAATAATCATGCCTAAGCTATATATGTCAGACATGGTGGAGATTTCACCTCTGTATAGATATTCCGGAGCTATGTACCCACTGCAATAGTTTATTAAAGAAATCAAATGACATTTACTTATAGTAAATAGAATGAATATATAGAGTCATATATATTTTCAGAGTTTGTTTCTGCTTACTTATGTCCCCTAACATTGACTGTATACATCCGGGTCTGCTCTTTGCCAAAGAGTCATGATAGTCCAAAATCAGCAATCTTTGGCACCCAATTATCATCCAACCATATCGAGTTAGGCACAAGATTCATATGAATTAGGGGCCCACCCAATTCCTTGTGAAGGAAATGTAAACCCTGGCAGATCCCCTTAACTATCTTGAACCGTGTGTCCCAGCTTATTGATGCAGTGTCTGCTAAATAAGTAAGAAATAAACAAAGGAAATACTAGTAGTGAGTTATAAGTATTTCAAAATAGTGTTGCCCAAAAGTCTAAATTGCTTACATTAGTGGCAATCAAACCAATATCAGAAATAAGAACTACAATAACTCTTTTGGCAACTGTTTATAATTTTATCTCTCTCAAGTACGAATAGTACACAGAGAAGAGATGTGTGTTGGAAAGTGCATTGCATACCATAGACATAATTGTCAAGACTTCCCTTTGGTAGATATCTGTAGCAAAGACAGCTTTAGATGACATCCACAATCACATATCTTCCATTATGCTGAACGACTTTCTTCTGCGATTCGTGGCAGTAGTGAACCAGCTCTACTATATTTGGGTGTTTAAGTGCCATAAGATTTGTGACCTCAGTTTCAAATGTTATGCCAGCCGGCACTGGTGCGTTTTCAGCCAGCCTCTTCACAGCAATGTTGCGGCCCCCTTCTGGAAGAGTCCCCTGTGTTCATTAACCTCTGTCAGTAAGACGGTTCTGTATGTAAGAATCTAATGTGTAAATCAGTAAATGTTAGGGTCCACTCTTGCCTTATAAACTGTTCCGAAAACAGATTGACCAAGTACTCAGTCAGCAGAGAAATCACTAGTGATTTCCTTCATGAAGGTCACCGGTAGGTTTGTTAGTAATATACTAGCAAGACTCGGCTGGGTCTGCAGGCTCGCCATTTCCGATGACATTCAAGGAGGCAAGCAGCTACAGATCTGAACTGCTACAAACCGAGCCTTGTTCTACTGTATCCGAACAAGCAAGAAATAAAGTTGCTTAACCAGATACATAAAGCGAAACAAGATTGTTTCTAAGACATTTCAAGGTCATAGACAGCTGAACTCAGCAGGCGTAACACTGAATAGGCGCAGCAAGTGAAAACTTCTGGAATAAACATCTTGTTAGAAGCACTGATCTGGGAAAGAACACTTGAAGGATCCTAGTCCTAGCTTCAGCGAGCAGGAAGGATCCTGGAGAAGAAGCATACAGATTACAGGCGGATGAGGATGCCTCCATTATTGCTGTAAAGAATATAAAGTAGCAGGCGGCAGGCTAGGACCCAAAGACAAGTTGACTTGACCAAGCCAAATGCCCTGTCAGTCTCAGAAAAAGAAAAAAGAATGAAAAGCCAAATGCCCTGTCCAATGTGATTCTGAGCCACCTGTTCACGCGCTTGGAGAAAGATGGACAAGAAGCATTGCATCAATCCAGTAAAATGTGACGTGGTGACGTTTTAGATTGTCATGAATCAAGACTATCTCCAATATAATTTGGTCATAAATATTAATATCTTTGAGAAAATTCACTATTTAGAATTGGAGTTTAACATGGTTTCTTATTTAGCACCAAAAGACTAAATTTCCTAATATAAATTGGGTTCGTTTTTTAATCCCTGTAGAGCACCGTGGTTAGATGTGACCACTAACACCGTCAATGGGAAAAATACTATTTCACTCCTGTTTCATGTTTAGCACCATGAACTTGTTAATAGTGCTATTTTATCAGATTTTGATAGTAGAATTTTCTTACATTGAATATTTTTTACAATGAAAATTTTTAGGACCATGAATATTTTTTGGCAGGACATTTTTTTTCTGCAGGCAGATTATTTTTGGCAATACAATTCTGTGGACAATCATCATTTTTTTGGTACAGGAACGTACATCAAATTCACCCATACTCAAGTGCTGTGGCTCACTAAGATCACAAGAGCACACACTAAATCCTACTCTGTATTATATATCTTATCTTGGATGTGATCAGTATATTCACTTGAGAGGATGAATAGAGTATAGAATCACTTGCTCTAGCTTGGAAACTCTTAACAGTATCAGACGAGCGAATAGAAACCCATATACGGAGTATATGCCTTCTTAGACAAATTAGCTTGTTGAACTAGGTGTTGCAAATTGCTGATGCAGTTGGTCTCATTGGAATGTCTGTCCTATTCAAATAAACAGTTTTCCCAACACAGCAGCTTGCCGGACACCTGGGATATTTGTCTGGCCAATTCACTATCTTAGCTGACTAGTAGATTGGCACGCGCCCGATTGTGGGCTGGACCAAGACGTTAACCGGAGCTCTGGACTGGAAACAGCTAGAGACACATCAAAAGATTTTGAAGACAAAATAAACATGTGTATTATATTTTATACAATAGATTTCTATTACTGCTTTGTCTACAAATGGTACAATAATAAATAAGGGAAAAACTGAGATAAAAAAAGTAAGGAAAAAATTCATCAGATGTTCATCTATCTTCATTGTTCATAGATACGGTTTGCATTAGCTTACTTTACGTAGCCAAACCTGCAATAAAAAAGAGAATACGGGTGTTATGCGGAGGATATATGTGTTTAGTTCATAGACTGGAAATTAGTTAAAAGGTTGCATAGCCAGTTATATACTGGCAAAAGTTTGGTTCCCCCAAATACATACGTAGATATATCATTTGATGCAGAACTGATTTAAGAACTCATGCTCTCAGTTCTGTGATATGTTAAAAAAATACAATTAGTATGCATATGTATACGCGAAATGAGATGGGAAACTAAAAAGGAATGAGATCAGAGAAAGGTCCGAATTTAGCCTTTGTACTATGCGAGAACCTTGGTGGAACAATACGGGTGGAGCAAATTTTTTTGGAGATGCAAGGAGTGTCGATATAGCAAACTCTGATCAATATGTAGAGTGGAGTGCAGGTAAGGCAGCGCTTAAGATTCATGGGATAGACATCAGAGTGAATTTTTACCTCTGAGTCAGATTAGAGACCATGAATATTCTCTGAAATGCATGGAACCACATAAAACTACAAAGAAGAAAACGAAGAATGATCTTACGAAGATATCGGCAAAGCACATGCAGATATTAGGCAATGCACAGAGAAGAATGCTCAATCTAGGCATGCAAAACAAAGATGACAATGAGATGTCGAGAGGGTGGGCAGCTTACCATGCAGTAAACCACCAGATATTTAAACAAAAGAGCATGAAGAAAGGGAAACAGCCTAGCACCACATGTCTGGGCAAACAAAAAAGCTTTTGGAAAGTGAAACGGATAGTCAAGAGAATAATGGATACTGGCTAAAACCTGTAGAGGGACCATACCAGAGAAGAAACTACATGGAGTCAATATCCTACCATCAAAGCACACAACAGCCAGTAGTGAGGACCCTCACCATGGATCTCTATGGACTCAAATGTCTATTTTCCTGATCACCATTTTTTTCCTCTGAAAACCAAGCAGCAAGCAGCAAGCACCAAAATTCAGTGCACAAGCACCTTTTGAGGCTCACAGAAACAAAGTGCAGAGCTAAAAAATGTTCTTGCTTCCTAGAATATGTCAATTTTCAGTCAAGGGAACAAAAACAAAACAACTAATTAGCTATCATCATCTTGAAGTTACAATAGGCTGCAGATACCAAAACAGGCTAGTGGAACTAGAATAGTTTGATTCTAAATACTTTGTTCAATAAACTAAAATGTAAATAAGTCAAACTTAAAAACCAAAAGTCCAGCTACAATAACTAATGTGAGAATAGAAATCAAACAGAACTTTGATTTGATAAGTCTAGATCTGGGTACAACCCTGCCTATGTTAACTAAGCTGGTAAGTTCAGAACGCAAAAACCAAGAGTTTTCTTATAGACAACCTGAAGTTATCAGTCATATGCAGAAGCACCAAGGAAATGGGTTGCCATATCATGATATGTTGAGAAAAAACCCAGGATACCTGTAACATCCCCAAAATCCAAACACCAAAAATATAAACTATTAAAAATTTTTCTAAAGTATACCGATGTTGGTGAATGTCATGTAGGAAACCCGCTAGTAGTTGCACAAGTAGCACCTAATGTTAGCATGAGCATTGCGTATTATTTACCAAAGTTTGATTTGCTTCTTATTTGATTTTATGAGATGATTAATGAAATCAAACAACTTTTTATCGCATGTATATATGTGTGTGTCGACTAACCTCGAAAATGGCTCCACCATGACCATGAGACCCTAGTGGACCTACCATGGTGTGTGCACCATAGTCATTAACATATTTAACAAGGATCTTTGGCATAGTTGGTTAGTGGTATAAGAAATAGAAATAGAAAAAGGAATTAGGAAAAAGGAGAAAAGAATGAGAGGCCAAGTAGCCCAGCATCAATAGCAGCCCAACCAGCCTAGCCTACTACCCGCGCGCGCAAAGGCCCGTGATGGCCGGACCAACTGCCTGCTTAGCTGCAGGCCTCGGCCTACCCGCAGCCGTGCTGTCTTCCCGCGCAGTAGGCCCAGCTCGCGCCATGGCCCAGCATAAGCTGCTCAGCGCCGCGTGCCCGCGCCTGCCCGCTTGCTGCACCGCTGGCCCAGCAAGGCTGCCCAGCAAGGCCGCTGCCTTGCCAGCATCGCGCGCGTGCCCGCAGACGCTGACAGGAGGGCCCCGCGTGTCAGCACCTACATTTGCTCACCTCATCTGCCTTTCCCGCACGCCAAAAATGGCAGCCGCGCTGCCCCGCCGTCCATCCGCGTACGGCCGCGCCCCGGATGCCGTCCATCTCCACCTGCCCACGCCGCGCTCTGCCCTCGAAGCCCTAACCCTAACTTGCAGCCGCGCCCCGCCCTAGGATTAGCATCTGCCATCCTTGCCGTCTGCCATGGCTGGGGCCGCTTTGAGAAGGGGAGCTCAGCGCGCTAGGTTTCCCAGTGCCGCGCAGCCATTTGACACCGGCCGCACCACCGCTCGCCTGTCCAAGCAAGAAGAGGAGAAGCAGGAGGCGGGGAAGAGCTGCTGTTGCCGGAGTCGGACCCACACGCGCCGCCATCGTTGCTGCGCGAGCCATCGGAGGAGCACCCAGAGCCTCGTGCACTCGCGTCGTTGCCCCACGCTTCTTCCTCTCCACCAAGCCGACGCAGCCGCACCGGGCCATCCCAAATTGATGCCACGTGAAGGTGAGCTCACCTCCACCCGCACCATGGCCGCCGCCAGTACACCACCGCCGTTCCCGCTCTCCTCTCTCCCTTCACCGTCATTAATGTCACCAACACTTCCGTCGTAGCCTAGACCGTCTAGATAGCAACATCTTGGGAGCATGGCTCGACCACAGTGAGGCCACGCCACTTTGCGGACCTCGGTCGCCCATGGCTTCGGCCGCCGGAGTGCCGCTGTGACTCCCGCGGTCACGCGCACCCCTGCCGAGCCCTCGCTAGCCACGCCAGTAGACTCAAGGAGCTCCCAGCTACTCCGCACGTAGGAAGGAGGAGAAGATGGAGGAGAAGGCGAAGCACCACTGGCGAATTTGGCCGAAGGACTGCCGTCGTCGCCGTCGGGTCGCCACTGCCGTCCGCCTCGCTAGGAGCCCCGCGGCCAAATTAACGTGGTCTGTCGCCTTCGCCTTGACCCCGCGAGCCCGTTGCACAAGTCAAAGTGGCCCCTTAGTCGCTGCTACGCCTCGCAGCCGTGGCCTCGCCATTGGCCACCGCCAGAGCACGAGCGCCGGCGAGCAGAGGCACCCCCAGCCTGCCTGCGCCCCGCGGCCATAACCGCCTGGCCACCGCGCTCGCCTAGCCACTACACTTTGCCCTGACCGCTCACAGCCGCTGCCCGCCTGCACGTCGCCGCCAAGCCCGACCGCACCGGCCGCACGCGCGCGGGAGACGGAGGAAAGGGGAAAGGTTCCCCTGCTCGAGCACCGAGTCCGCCACGTGGACCCAACCAGCCAACCGCGCAGCGCCACCTAGCCCCCTCTATCCATGGTCCACGGTGAACCAAGCCCACGAGGCCAGCGCTCGTGGACCAAGCCCAACAGAGGACCAGCCTGCCACGTGGCCAGTCCACACGCCGACATGTGTCCGGGTCGGGTAGCCCAACCCGGCCTAGATCCAGCCCTGCCTAGGCCCACCGAGGCCCGATCGAGGCCCAGTCGGCGCTGACCATTGACCAGTCAATGTTGACCGTTGACCTGGCCCCACCTGTCAGTGACCAGACCCGTGGACCCCACCTGTCAGCTGCTGACCGAGTCCACCGTCAGTGCTAACGTCAGCATGACGTCATCCAGCCGCTAGACCCGCGCCAGTGATGATGTCAGCATCACGTCAGCATGATTTCAGCCCTGCACCAGCTCCACTGTGCCCGCGCGCCACGTGGATCAATCAGAGCGCGCCACGTGTCAGCCTCTGATTAATCTGCCCTTTTCCTTTTTTAGAAAATAAAATAAACTTCAGAAATTCATAACTAATTCATATGAACTCCGAAAAATATGAACCAAGTATCCAAATTTTCATAAAAATGAGCTCTACGTCATGGGCTTATCTATGAGTGCATTTAGAGTTATTGAACTTTATCGATTCTTTGTGTTGACTCTATAGGAGCCACTAACACGGCTATTATATCTCGTTTCAGAGAAGGAGCAGTTTGAGGAGGATGACTACGAGGACGAGGAGGAGCTCGGTGATGAATTCGCAGGTGCCACACCCCACCCAACCTCGTAGATCCTATTACGCATGGCATAATATCTAGTTTGCTAGTGCTTTATTTATGAATATCACCTGATGATAGCTAGGTTGCATGGTAGATTTGCTTGATGAGCATTTACCTTGTCGCAACCTTACTCCTGCACACCTACTGATAGGCTAGACGTATGCTTATTTACTTATGATGCTTTACTACTACTACGCTTATATCTGCGTGATGTGATGCGTGGTGGAGAGTATGGTTATGTGGTTAAGGCACGTGGTGCCACTTTACTCGGGGAGAGTGCTGCGTGCGTCTTGGGTGTGTGGTGAGGGTTGAGTCGATCAGACAGGATTCTATGATGAGCCATATGGGTGAGTCTTGTCGGGGGATGTGTTCTGGGCATTCCCGTGTGAGGTGTTTGTGGCGGGCACATTGTGAGGAATATGGTGATCCCGGGGGTGAGAACCTTCGTGGAGCGAAGCCCCGGGTAGGAGGTGTTGTTGTAGCATGGACTATTGTAGTCCCTAAAAGAAGATAATCCTGTCTGATCCCCCTAGGACCTGATACTTCTTGAGGACCGAAACCTTGGGACCTACGTGCTCACCACTCGCTCTTGTATGGGCGGGAGACGGATGTCTGACTAGCTAGGATGGTGCCACTACTACTAGGTTGTTAGCAGATAGTGTCGGGAGGTATGGGCATGGAGGCCCACACCCTCCTTAGACAGCATAGTAACCACAGGGGGGCCCAGTACTATGTCTCACAGTCTCAGTGTGCCGGTGGTACCTATCCGGGATGTCCCAGTACTAAGTGGTAGGGTGGCATCGCACCAGTTAGAAAGCAGCCGGAATCAGCTTAGGCGGGGCACCGCCGATGATAGTGATCTTGTGGTTACGGGAGTGCACGCTTTGCACAGTTTATGAATCTATATATAGTCTCCAAGCCACTGGTATGGCTCTTTCCTAAGACCCACGCTTCTCAAGAGTAGTGAGATGAGTCCTATTCTCCCCCTAGTGTTACCCTTCCGGCTGTGAGCCGCTGAGATAGGCTTCGAGAGGGAGTTGGACCTGTCGACTGAGTGCGAGAGGGTGAGATGTGTGTGATGGTGATGGAATGGGATGGATATGTGGTTGAGATGGGTTAAAACTTGATGAATTACATTATTTAATATTGGTCACTACTTGCATAGAAAACCACAGCCATATATTAGGTCGTTTGATTATATCCTGTGCATCCCACCAAATACTACATAGCAAAACTAAAGCATAGGGTGGGAGATGTGGCCAGTACAAACCGTATTGAAAATTATTTGGTAGGTGGACCTGACTATGACTTCGATGACGAAGAGGAGTAGACATCTTGTTCCTACGCTCAGGCTTCTTTTTGGAGATTCATTGTACTTTCGCCTTCTGCAGCTGCCCCAGAAGCTGCAGCTACTCTGATGATCCCGCTAGTGTGGCGATGAGCTATTTATGTAACCCCTTCTAACTGTACTCTTTTGTTCGAAGTATGGATTTCTGTATCAACTATTGCTAGATAATGTGATGGTTTGAGCTTTGACCTATTGTATTATTCGCCATTCTGTGTATTTTCCCTTCGTGGAAAATTGAGGATGTTTTAGTTGGTACCAGAGCCATGCTTGACCCTAGGATGAGACCCATAGGATTGGACGATAGAATTAGGAGAATCTTGAAATCTCTCAGTTATACATTGACCACTGCATACGCTTTTATGCATGGCTTACCTCTCTCTGCAACTTTCTAACTCTATTCTTGTGTCAACCTGCAGATGGACCCCAACTTGCCGCTTGGTCCGTTACTGCCGATGGATGTCATTGAGTTCAGACTCGACGGGATGGAGCATGGAGGCTATGCTCATGTGCTTTGCAAGGTTCTCACCGAGCTTGGTGTTCCCGTGGAGAACGTCGAGTACCTTTGCTTTGGCAAGCCCACCCCTGGAGGAGGCATCGAGGGCTACAAGGCAGTCCACATCAACGTGCCTGCAAGCATGAACCTGCCTGTGTGGCCGCCTTCATTGACTTTGCATTTGACAACGACACCGGCATGTGTGTTCAGACCATTTCGTGCCAGGCACTTTGCACTGTGCTGCGCAATGGGGATGACTACCTGAAGGAGAGTCGCTTTTGTCTGCTTCCTCGTGCCCTCGATGTTCAGCAGGGTACTTGGGAGGAGATCACCTACACTGAGTAGAATGTCAGAGTTGACCATAACCCTTGCCACTGCACCTCCGTGATGTACCTGTAGTGTCAGGAAATGTATATTAGTTGGAGCAAAAGGGACGCCGTGATCATCGCTACCTGATGGAGGTTGACAAGAGGATCCGCAAGTCAAAAGATAAGGAGGCAGCGTGGAAGCAAAAGATTGCGGACCTAGAGCGTGAGTTAGCATGCAAAGAGCACGCTCACCAGGACCAGATCACCACCCTGATGAATGAAATGGATAAGCTTCAGATCCACAACAGCCTTCTCAGTAGGAAGATCTAGGAGCTTGAGACCACTATAGCTGAGAAGAACAAAGACATTGCAAAGAGATATCTAGGAGAAGACTCAAGATGCCACCTACAGGGACAAACTCTGTGAGCAGTGCAAGGCTCAACGCGAGAAGTTGCTGCAGCAATACACCCTTGCTAGCTACAACTAGGGACATCTAATTAACTACATCCATAAGACAACATACCTCATGGACAAGCTCAAACGCACCATGGAGGCTTGGAAGAAGTCTGATCGCAAGAGGGTTAGGGAGTACGAGGAGTTGCAGGACGAGCTCCCCTTACGAGCCCGTAAGAAGGTCAAAGTTGAGACGTTCGAGCTAGGGCAATCTCACCTTAACTTGAGTGGGTGCCCCACCACTGGACTTAGCAGACAGTCAGTGTCCACCCCTCAGCTCGAGGAGGCCCATCATTATGTCTCTCGCCTTCGGATGACTGATGAGCAGATCCAAGCCTCTGGCATCGGTATACCTCCCGCAGCTTACAGTTTGGACCAGTCCCTAGGGATGGTTTAGTGTATTGTAGGATCGGGAGATGATGGACCCTGTGTGGCCAAATGAACAGACTCACCATGATGCTGAGTAGTTGTCTACCCCTTTTGCTAGAACTACCTGCGTGTAGTACGTTTCTCACGAGTCTCCTAGCGTAGTTACTAGAGATATCGCCATGTACCCACTTGATGTAATGGATGGTTTGGATTTTATCGCATCTTTTTGGATTTTCATGCTTCTTTGTATGAGTGTTTGATAGATTTAAATGTTTTTAAATCATTTAAGCTAGTTTGATTATTACATCATTAATATCGAAGTTATATCACATGCACATATGCCCTAATCTAAGGTTTATGTTAAGCAGGATGTCCACTCGTTGTGCCAGCCGCTTGAGCAACCGCTCCCCTTCACCTGTGCCCGCCAGGGGCCGTGGACGTGGTTGTGGTCATGGTCGTGGACGCATTGGTCACATACCCCTCAATCTTGAGGAGCCACCCCGCGCTGCCACCCCATAGCCTACACACCCACCACAGCCGGTTGTTGAGCCTGAGCCAGCTACTATAGGCGCAGCTAGAGGACCACCACAGCCTGCTACTAAGCCTGAGCCCAAGCCTGCCGCTGGAGGAGATGCAGCTCTGCCACCACCTCCCGTGCCACTTTTGGCGAATGTGATGGCTCAGCAGACCGAACTTCTTCATGTCTTAGCTGAGAACCTACTGCATCCCCACCACAGGGAGCCACGTGATGACTTCTACAAGAAGCTGGAGTTCTTTCTCAAGCTAAGACCCCCAACGTTCGATGGCACCAACATCGACCCCATCGCTGCTGATGACTGGCTTAAGGAGATTGAGAAGAAGCTGGACTTAACCACTTGCACTGATGAGGAGTGTGTTGGCTTGGCAGCTCACCAGCTTGTGGGTGCTGGGTGATCTTGGCGAGACAGCCTCTGTGAAACCCACCGGGACCCTGCCAACATCTCCTGGGACGAGTTCGTGGAAGAGTTTCATGCGTTCTTCATCCACGACGGTGCACTGGAGAAGAAGGAGAACGAGTTCCACAACATCTCCATGGGAACTAACAAGGTGCATGAGTACACCACCCGCTTCACTAACCTGTTGCGCTATGCACTTGTCTCAGTGGTGAACTCTGAGAAGGAGAAGATGTACTACTACCGCAAGGGCTTGTCTAGCCGCATCAAGCTCTCCCTCTCAGGCACCAAGAGCCACACCCTATGTGACTTGATCGACAGGTGCATGGATATTGAGATGGACCACAACGAGGTTTTCGCGGAGAGGGAGGCGCTTGGCAAGAGCAAGAAGCACCACGCTGAGGGCACCTCCTGCGCACCTGCCCCACGGAGGTCACATGGTGAGGCATCTCAGCCTCCCCGCTCTCGCTTCGCCCAAGGAGCTACTCACGGTTCAAGCTAGGGCGGTGGTACCCACACCAGCAACTACCCCCGCCCAGCTTAGGACCACCAAGCGTACGCTCGTGCCGCACTAGGAGGTAGCACATTGTGGTCTGCCGCACCAACCCCCACAGGCGGCACGACCAACACTTGCTTCGCTTGTGGCCAGCCGGGTCACAAGGCAGCCGAGTGCCCAAACAAGGCTGCACCTGCTACACCAGCGCCTGCCAAGCAGAACCAAGGCACCCCACAAAAGCAGGTGCCGTCTGGAGCACCCCGAGGCTGCCTCACCCACATCTCAGCAGAGACTGCCCAGGCTGCCCCCGACGTGGTGTACGGTATGTTTTTAGTGCATGGAGTTAAGGCATCCGTGCTATTTGATTCAGGAGCTACGTCGTCGGCAGCCTGACGATGCTTCATTGGGAAGGCCATAACTCATCCATCCAGAGTGCAATCGAGGTCAATGAGCACTTGGTGGAAAGCTTATTTCATAGGCTTTCAAATAGATCTGGTCCCATATCAATATCACATCGACAAGGTCTCCTAATCATCAAAATATTCTATTGCTATTTCTGTCAGAAGCTACATCGTCGTCATGGGCTTGTTTTTCATCCTTGGGACCCTGGACCAAGTGGAAGCATGACCCAAGTAGATGGAGAACTCACCAAGGAAGCCCTTGGACGTCCTCCACCCTGGCCACCACTTTTGGAGGCCAGCAAGGGCGTCCAAGACAAGACAGAGGCCCAGCCCAATTCGAGTTCGAGTCTGCCTCGGCCTCCAGGACCAGCATAGATTAAAACGGAAGCCCAGGATGCATACGAACTCCGTTTTCGACGTTCTACCCATGGTTGGAAAGATAATTTCATAAGGAAACCAGTGGCATTGGTTTGGGGTCCAAATTCCTTTGAGTCATCAAAAAACATTAAAACAAGCCAGCATCCAGAATCTGTTCCAGTGCCGCACCACAGTTTTTGGTCCGTTGGGCCGTGTATCGTGTTTGAGCCCGTTAGGGGGGCGCATCCAGGGGGTGTGATGACCCTTAGGCATTATATTTAGTAGCCGCTGCCCTCGTTAGGGTTTGGGTTTTGCTTTAGATCAATCTATTATTGAACAGTCACCGTTATCGGTTTGTGAAACCCCACATTCGTGTGCTGAATCATATATCCGCAATTGTCACTTCAATCTTAGTTGTGTTTTATCTTGTTCTTGCTTGTGTTCTTCAATTCACAGTAGGGATTAGCCTTCTTGGTGAGGTCATCCGGATTGTGACACGGTTGATAACCAGAGGAGAAGTGGTGCTAAGGTTGCAGGGTTTGGGTCTTTGTGATCTGAAGCCGGATCGGTGTGTCTCTCTCCGACCAAATCAATAGTTATCTTGAACTGACAGAAGATCGGGAAACCCAGTCCCTACCAAGTGGTAATCAGAGCTTCAAGTATACCGTCAGATTCATATTTTACCCTAGTTCGAGTGTTTCGCCTTCGTCCTATAAATCCAGAAAATTTGCCCTACAAAAATATTCGTGTTCATCGTTATTCTTCCGCTGTCCTATCGCCCTTTGTGCCGCTGCAATTTTTAATTTCAGTTTGCTTTATTGAACGGTTGTCCCTTGCATGTGTTTGTGTTTGACGTGTCTAGATTTTGTTTCAATCTAGTCTTGCATATTTATTTTTGGCGGTGCATGTTCTCAGTGTTTCCCTAATCCTTGCGTCAAATCATACTTGTTGTTTTCGAGATCTCAGTTTCATCTCCGCATCTATAGCTTGGAAGTTGTCTTCTCCAAGTCAAAAAAAGAAGAAAATCATTGATGCAATAGTTCTGTCTATTGGAGAAAATATATTTGCCTTCTTTTGTGGTAGGAGAAAAAGAATACATATTTTTCTCTTGATCGCCATTGATTAGAGATGGATCTGTTTTGAATGTGAGATGGAAAGTAGATTGCTTTCCTAGAGGTCTGTACTACACATGAGTCATAGATAAGAAAAGCAGAGTTATCGTTGCAAAAGTTCCAGATTCTTTTTGCTTCTATCTAGTTGGTGGAGGGACCACTCGACAAAATCCTTTGTGGCCATCTTTTGTCGGCTACAGGAGTACATTGTTGAAACATTTTGTGTCAGTTTGAGTTGTCAAAATATTTTGTAGCACTTCTGAAGTAAAATAAAAAAAAGTAAAAGGCGTGGTGCAAAAAAAAAAGAAAGAAAGAGCTGCACAAAAAAAAGGAAAAGCCAGAAGGTGCAAAAAAAAGCCGCACAAAAAAGAGAAAAAAACCAGAAGTGATTGCATCCTTTGAGTATTGTGCTGAGTTATTTTGTTGCTTGCTTGGACTAGGTCTAGGACAAGTTTAGGCCGGCGACACAGACTAGCTTGGGACTACTTTTCAGTTTTGCAATTCTAAAATTAATTATTGCTATTCCTTGCTACTAAATATTGTGCCTCCCAAGCTCTACATATACTTCTGATCGGTACAGAGAAAGAGCCTTGCAATCTTGGTGCCACATCCTCACAGGTATCACGAACCAGCCACCGGTTGTACCATCTACTGCTTTACTTTGGTAAGAACACTTGTAAGGGCTTGGTAAGATGCTTGAGAGGGTGCGACTTTACTACTTGACCTCATCCTAATAGCTGATAGGATAATTCATACTTGCGTGTTTTCTTGTTTGATGCTAACAATGACAGGTCACAACACTCACCTATTTGAGACATCAACGAAGCATGAGACATAGACTATTGTTGCTGCACCTCCTCCCACACGTCGCTTTATCCTTTCTTCCCCACCTACTTATGATGGTATTGGTGCTGATGAGTACATTGAGTGGGAAAGTAAAATAGATAATATTTTTGCACAATGTCGTATGTGTGAAAGGAGAAAGATTAAGAATGCAACTAATGTTTTGCGACATTCAGCTTTATCTTGGTGGGAGTCTTTAAGTTCTTTAGATAAACCTTTCTCATGGAATGATATGAATTTTTTGATGAGAGAATTTTTTGTTAATCCATATCTTGTAAATAATTCAAATTATAAGGTGCGTCAACTAGAACAGTCTTTTGTTGTTCCTCTTGCTACGCCTAATCTTTTGCAGGACAACATACAAAAGAGAGAGGACGACATGATAGATAATGAGGTGCTCACAACCTCGTGTTAGCAGCATTTAGTGCACACCAAATCTGATTTACTTTTGTCCCAAAATGACTTTCATTATGCTCATTGTGATAAAGAAGAGTTACCAAAAATATGTGCCGAAACTAATGTTTTATTGCCAATTGTTAGTGAAATGGATGAGCTGAAATTATTATCTTCTTTAGATACTTTAGGTTATATTGAATTTGATACTCTATGTGAACTAAACTATTTGAAGGAGAAATTTTTATGTGCTGAATTTTCATGGTTTTCTAGTCATACTTATCACTTTATTGGCAAATATAATTGTAAAGGAGACTATATGGTGCATCGAGTTTATATTTGTTCTAATCTGAAATCTCCTTTTGTTGTACATAATTATGATCTACTAGAGGGCTGCACTTGCTATCATCCTACTATGTCATGTTCCCCAAGTTTTTGTATAAAGAAACAGGTTCAATTTTAAGGAGGGGAGCAATTTTGGCTACTACAAACAACCTGTCCAGCAACTAAGCTCAAACTGAGGACGGTTTGTTGTCAACAAGGGGAGAATGATGAGGACATGACACCTTCGGATACGACCATTGATTATAAGGTGATGTCATTCCTACATTTGTATAGTGACTTTGGATATAATTCACTTGGTTCCACATGTCCGTGTCATTATTTGATTGTAGGTACAAATGTGTCTCAAAATACAAGTTCAACAAAGTTCAACTTTCGGCTCATCGGCAGCCTGACGATACTTCATTGGGAAGGCCATAACTCATCCATCCAGAGTGCAATCGAGGTAAATGAGCACTTGGTGGAAATCTTATTTCATAGGCTTTCAAATAGATCCAGTCCCATATCAATATCACGTCGGCAAGGTCTCCTAATCATCAAAATATTCTGTTGCTGTTTCTGTCAGAAGCTACGTCGTTGTCATGGGCTTGTTTTTCATCCTTGGGACCCTAGACCAAGTGGAAGCATGACCCAAGTAGATGGAGAACTCACCAAGGAAGCCCTTGGACGTCCTCCACCCTGGCCACCACTTTTGGAGGCCAGCAAGGGCGTCCAAGACAAGACGGAGGCCCAGCCCAATTCGAGTTCGAGTCTGCCTCGGCCTCCAGGACCAGCATAGATTAAAAAGGAAGCCCAGGACGCATACGAACTCCGTTTCTGACGTTCTACCCATGGTTGGAAAGATAATTTCATAAGGAAACCAATGGCATTGGTTTGAGGTCCAAATTCCTTTTGAGTCATTGGGAAACATCAAAACAAGCCAATGTCCAGAATCTATTCTAGTGCCGCACCACAGTTTTTGGTCCATTGGGCCGTGTATCGTGTTTGAGCCCGTTAGGGGGCGCATCCAAGGGGTGTGACGACCCTTAGGCATTATATTCAGTAGCTGCTGCCCTCGTTAGGGTTTGGGTTTTGCTTTAGATCAATCTATTATTGAACAGTCGTCGTTATCGGTTTGTGAAACCCCACATTCGTGTGCTGAATCATATATCCGCAATTGTCACTTCAATCTTAGTTGCGTTTTATCTTGTTCTTGCTTGTGTTCTTTGATTCGTAGAAGGGATTAGCCTTCTTGGGAAGGTCAACCGGATTGTGACACGGTTGATAACCAGAGGAGAAGTGGTGCTAAGGTTGCAGGGTTTGGGTCTTTGTGATCTGAAGCCGGATCGGTGTGTCTCTCTCCGACCAAATCGATAGTTATCTTGAACTGACGGAAGATCGGGAAACCCAGTCCCCACCAAGTGGTAATCAGAGCTTCAAGTATACCGTCAGATTCATATTTTACCCTAGTTCGAGTGTTTCACCTTTGTCCTATAAATCCAAAAAATTTGCCCTACAAAAATATTCGTGTTCATCGTTATTCTTTCGCTGTCCTATCGCCCTTTGTGCCGCTGCAATTTTTAATTTTAGTTTGCTTTATTGAACGGTTGTCCCTTGCATGTGTTTGTGTTTGACGTGTCTAGATAGTTATCTTGAACTGACGGAAGATTGGGAAACCCAGTCCCTACCAGAACAAGTACCCTCTGCCAAGGATAGATGACCTGCTAGACCAGCTATGCAATGCCAAGTATTTCTCCAAGATAGACCTCAGATCAGGCTACCATCAGATAAAGATCAGAGAAGAGGACATTCCCAAGACAGCATTTGTCACCAGATATGGGCAGTACGAGTACACCATCGTGTCCTTCGGTCTTACGAACGCACCGGCTTATTTTATGAACATGATGAATAAAGTGTTCATGCAGGAGCTGGATAAGTTCGTGGTAGTCTTCATTTATGACATTCTTGTCTACTCTGCCACCGCCGAGGTGCATGAACAACATCTACGGATAGTGTTCGAGAAGTTGAGGAAGCATCAGCTCTATGCAAAGTTCAACAAGTGTGAGTTCTGGCTTGAAGAGGTCGCTTTCCTAGGCCATGTACTCAATGCTGATGGAGTAGCAGTTGATTCGTCCAAGATTGAGATAGTAAAGGGATGGGAGCAGCCGAAGAATGTGACCGATGTGAGAAGTTTCTTAGGATTGGCTGGTTATTATCGCCGATTCGTCGAGAACTTTTCCAAGATAGCTCGCCCTATGACCAACCTCCTAAAGAAGACCAATGAGTTTGAATGGATGCCCCAATGCGAACAAAGTTTTCAGACCCTGAAGGAGAAGCTCACCACAACGCCTGTTCTTGCCTTGCCTGACATCCACCAGGACTTTATGGTCTATTGCGATGCATCTCGCCTCGGGCTCGGTTGTGTTCTGATGCAGAATCGGAAGGTCATTGCCTATGCTTCCCATCAGCTAAAAGAGCACGAACAACGTTACCCCACCTATGATCTCGAGCTAGCAACAGTGATCCATGCATTAAAGATCTGGAGGCACTATCTGATTGGGAACAAGTGTGAAATCTACACCGATCATAAGAGCCTAAAGTACTTTTTCACCCAGGAGAATCTGAACATGAGACAGCGTCGTTGGCTTGAGTTGATTAATGACGATGTGGAGATTCTCTATCACACTGGGAAGGCCAATGTGGTCGCTGACGCTCTTAGCCGCAAGAGCCATTGCCATGCACTATTCACCACCACCTTGCCCAAGGAGTTGTAAGAGGGCATTGATGAGTTACAGATGGAAGTGATACCCCATGGCCTGTTGAATGAGCTTCGCGTACACTACACCCTCATGGATAGGATCCGTGAAGCCCAGCACCATTGCCCAGAGATTTGGGAGATACACGAGCTCCTGACACAAGGCAAGTGCCCAGAGTTCAGTGAAGATGAGCAAGGTACTTATTGGTACAAGGACAGGATTTGTGTGTCTGTAGACCTAGCTATCCGCAATGAGATCCTCTCAGAAGGACATGACTCTAAGTATTGTATCCACCCAGGCAGTACTAAGATGTATGCTGATTTGAAGAGGAAATTCTGGTGGAAGAACATGAAGTCAGATATTGTAGAACATGTTGCTAGATGTGACATTTGTAAGCGTGTCAAAGCTGAGCACAGAGACCTACAGGACTGTTAAAACCACTTGATATACATGAATGGAAATGGGATAGCATTTCTATGGACTTCATTGTGGGTTTGCCTCGAACCTCGAAGGGCCATGATGTTATATGGGTGATAGTCGATCGCTTGACTAAGGTAGCTCACTTCCTAGCCATCAAAAATGATGCCTGAGTTGGCCAGCTAGCAGATCTGTATGTTGAGAACATTCTCAAGCTACATGGAGCCCCTAAGAGTATAATATCCGATCATGGGCCGTAGTATACGTCCAAGTTCTGGAAGACCCTGAACAAGTTAATAAAGAGCAAGCTAGACTACAGTACCACTTACCACCCTTAGACAGATGGTCAGATAGAAAGAGTGAACCAGATCCTTGAAGATATGCTCCGAGCTTGTGTTCTGAAATATGGGACTGACTGGGAGAAGAGTTTTCCCTTTGCAGAGTTCTCCTATAACAACAGCTACCAGGCAAGTCTCAAGATGTCACCATTCAAGGCTATGTATGGAAGACTATGCAGAACACCCCTGATGTGATCTGAGATAGGTGAAAGATCATTCTTTGGACCTGCCACCATCAAGAAGGCCGAAAAAGGAGTCGCCCAAGTGTGAGAGAACCTGAAGATTGCCCAGAGCCGTCAGAAGAGCTATGCCGACAAGAGGCATAGAGACCTCGAGTTTGAAGTCAGGGACTATGTTTATCTCAAAGTCTCCCCGCTCTGAGGGACCGTCAGATTCCATGTGAAAGGAAAGCTAGCACCAAGGTATGTGGGACCGTACAGAATCAGTGAAAGGATTGGCAAGCTTGCCTACAGAATTGAGTTACTCGCGCAACTGGCAGGAGTGCATCCAGTGTTCCATGTGTCGCAACTGTGCAAGTGTTTGCAATCGCCAGAGCATCTGATACCCATAGAGGCACTTGATATTTAGGACACCCTGGAATATAGAGAGCACCCCATCTGCATTATGGATAGAACCACCAAGGAAACCAGAAAAACCAGCACACCATACTTGAAGGTTCAGTGAAGCAATCACACAGAACGAGAAGCAACTTAGGAAAAAGAGTTAGAAATGAGGAAGCTCTACACCTACCTGTTTGAAGAGTAAGTTACACTTTTGAATCTCGAGGACGAGATTCTCATAAGGGGGTAGGACTGTAACATCCCCAAAAATCCAAACACCAAAAATACGAACTTTCAAAAAATTTTCTAAAGTATACCGATGTTGGTGAATGTCATGTAGGAAACCTGCTAGTAGTTGCACGAGTAGCACCTAATGTTAGCATGAGCATTGCATATTATTTACCAAAGTTTGATTTGCTTCTTATTTGATTTTATGAGATGATTAATGAAATCAAACAACTTTTTATCGCATGTATATATATGTGCATCAACTAACCTCGGAAATGGCTCCACCATGACCATGAGACCCTAGTGGACCTACCATGGTGTGTGCACCATGGTTATTAACATATTTAACAAGGATCTTTGGCATAGTTGGTTAGTGATATAAGAAATAAAAATAGAAAAAGGAATTAGGAAAAAGGAGAAAAAAGGAGAGGCCAAGTAGCCCAGCATCAGTGGCAACCCAACCAGCCTGGCCTGCTACCAGCACGCGCAAAGGCCCATGATGGCCGAACCAACGGCCTGCTTAGCTGCCGGCCTCGGCCTGCCCGCAGTCGCCTCGTCTTCCCACGCAGCAGGCCCAGCTCATGCCACGGCCCAGCATGAGCCGCTCAGCGCCGCGCGCCTGCGCCTGCCCGCTTGCTGCGCCACTGGCCCAGCAAGGCAGCCCAGCAAGGCCGCTGCCTTGCCAGCACCGCATGCGCGCCCACATATGCTGACAGGAGGGCCCCGCCTGTCAGCACCTACATTTGCTCACCTCGCATGCCTTTCCCGCACGCCAAAAATGGCAGCCACGCTGCCCCGCCGTCCATCCACGTACAGCCACACCCCGGATGCCGTCCATCTCCACCTGCCCACGCTGCAATCTGCCCCCAAAGCCCTAACCCTAACTTGCGACCGCGCCCCACCCTAGGATTGGCATCTACCATCCTTGCCGTCTGCCATGGCTGCCGGCCGCTATAAGAAGGGGAGCTCAGAGCACTAGGGTTTCCCAGTGTCGCGCTGCCATTTGACACCGGCTGCACCACCACTCGCCTATCCAAGCAAGAGGAGAAGCGGGAGGCAGGGAAGAGCTGCTGCTGCTGGAGTTGGACCCGTGCGCGTCGCCGTCTTTGGTGCACGAGCCATCGGAGGAGGAAGACCCAAAGCCCCGTGCACTCACGCTGTCGCCCCGTGCTTCTTCCTCTCCACCAAGCCAACGTAGCTGCACCGGGCCATCCCAAATCGATGCCTCACGAAGGTGAGCTCACCTCCGCCCGCACCATGGCCGCCGCCAGTACACCATCGCCGTTCCCGCTCTCCTCTCTCCCTTCCCCATCATTAATGTCACCAACACTTCCGCCGTAGCCTAGACCACCTAGATAGCAACATCTTGGGAGCATGGCTCGACCACAGTGAGGCCACGCCACTTTGCGGACCTCGGTCGCCCATGGCTTCGGCCGCCGGAGCACCGTTGTGACCCCCGCGGTCATGCGCACCCCTGCAGAGCCCTCACTAGCCATGCCAGTAGACTCAAGGAGCTCCCAGCTACTCCACACGTAGGAAGGAGGAGAAGATGGAGGAGAAGGCGAAGCACCACCAGCGAATTTGGCCGAAGGACCGCCGT
>CM041633.1:22499593-22565293 GCA_023333625.1 Bothriochloa decipiens
TGCCCAGTACCTCACAAGCAAACAATCATCATTTGTTCATCAACTTGGAGCCTCAAGGCATGGCGATAACTGGTTTACCCTCACAAACTGCATGATATAGCTAACACTCATGCCCAACACCTCACAAGCGAATGAACATCAGATCGTATCATTGAACAATGCACATGCAATTTTCATCACAGGCTTAAGAAAAAAAGCAAATGTGAAACGCTAAGAGAGAATCAATCTGATCTCGAACATGCAAGCCTTTAGGGCCTCTGAACATAAAGAGCTGACACCTGAAATATGAATCTGCTATAGAAATAGGATATAAAACCGAGCGGCCAAATGAGGGGGTAGAAGCCAAGCACAACACAGTAAATCTAATCTACTTCTCACCTTTTCAACCGCAGGATGGCAGATCAGAGAGCTCCAATTTTGCTGACGCACGTGGACATCGTTTCTTGGAAGGAGCTCCATGGGAGCTATATGTTTTAAACTTTTTGTACTAAGAAAGATTTTTAGAGGAGGCCTCAAAAAATATCAATCATCATTTGTTCATCAACCTGGAGCTGAAGGCATGCCGACAACTGGGTTACTCTCATAGATTGCACAACATAAGTATCAGGTCATGCACAGTACCTCACAAGCGTATGAACATCAGATCATATCTTTGAACAAATGGGAAATCAGTGTTGTCCTCCCATAGATGAACACAGTGCAAGCAAACATTGTAGCAGGAAGCATCAATGTTTTTAAGGCGATAAAGCGAGGCGTGGCGACCGACTACTGCCTTACGCTTAAGCGACGCTTAATCGAGTAAGGCGTAAGGCGAGGCGACACCTGGAAAATGTAAAATAAACTGCTCAGAGCAGTAAATGGTGAAGAAAAAAGAAAAGAAAAAATGAAAAAAGAAGAGAGGAGGAGCAAGAAGTGGTCTGGCCCAGCCCAAGCCCACCAAGCAGCCCATGTGGTATTCATCTCTCTGTGCCCCTCAGGTATTCATCTCTCTAATCCCTCTCTCCTCAGCGCCACCGCCGCCGCCACCACCGCAACTCTCTCCTCAGCACTGCTGCCGCCGCCGCCGCTGCTCGAGCTCAACAGAAGACTGGAGGCGACGGCTCGTGTCCTGCTCAGTGGAGGAACAGAGGAGGCGGCGAGGAAACAGCAGCCCCCGGCGGCTGCTCCTCGTGCGGACAGAGGAGGAGGACAAGAGGCGGTAGCGGGGAAACTGCAGCCCACCGACGTCTGCTCCTCGCGCGGATGGGGACGAGGGTCGAGGAGGAGGCGGAGGCTCGGCGGCAGCAGCCTCTCCCGGCCGTAAGGCGAGGCGTCCGCCAAGTCATCTCGCCAGGAGCGCCTTGGCGCCAAAGCGACGCCAAAACGTCGCCAAAGCGACGCCTTGAAAACCTTGGGAAGCATAGGGCAAACCCTAGAATAGGAATTGAAGCCACTGTGGGGACAGATCAAAGAGAACCTATACCACGGCCACCTAGGGTTTCCTGTAACACAAGAGAACGTGCCAAGGAGAGGGAGGAAGCGGCGCTGGGGAGGCAGCCACACAGTCGGTGCTGGTAGGGCAGAGGGAGAATAGGAGGGAAACCGCAGCCACACCGCCTTAGCCATGCCGCCCCGCCCCGCTCGCGTACAGCAGCTACCTCAACGACATGGCCGCATCGTGAGAGAGAAGGAGAGGGAGCGAACCGAGAGAGAGGAGGGAGGTGGAAGAGAAGAGACCACCGGAACTCACCTGCCGGAGTGTTGCGCCATGGCCAGAGACGAGCACTGCCGGAGCGCACATGTGGCACGTCGGCACAGCACGGGAGCGCGTCTCGCCATGAGGCTCTAGCGCGAGGCCGCCCAGCACGCCTGACGCCAGGGGAGGTGAGGAGGAGGACGACGACGAGGGAGAGGAGGGCCACCGCTGCCGGTGCTGCTGCGCCGTTCTCCCCATCGTCGCCCCTATCCGTATCAGGGGAGAGGAAGAGGTCATGGGGAAAGTGAGATAGGAGGCCGGGCATTTTTTTCCCCCAAGGAGAATCAGGAGCCCCGTATATATTTGTGGGCTGCTTTGTGGAGCAGAAGCTGCACCTGGATTCACACGAGAAGCTACAAAATTCAGGCACATACAGAGAGCGAGCGAGCACGAGAAGCCAAAAAGCCAGACGCAGCACAGTAAAAAGAATCTACTTTTCACCTTTTCAACCGCAGGATGGCAGATCAGAGGGCTCCAATTTTGCTGACGTACCTGGACGCGGTTCCCTGGATGAAGCCTCTCGGGGAATATAGGTCTTAACTTGGATTGTTTGTCCAAGGCATCTTGTGTTTCTTCACCAATCTTCATGCCATTTGTTTCTTTGGACCCATAGGATCTTTAGGACTTCTCTAACACAACTTAACACCCATTTTAGTTCTAATGATTTGGTTGTCATTTAAGTCCCCTAAATCATACATGAGCACATAATCATTACAAAGTCCTTGTGTACTCCCTACATATTTTATTTCTTTGAAAATTAATAAAATTTAGCAGGGCCCTCCCATCTTATTTGGTCAAAAGAATGTTGTTCACATGACATGAGAAAAAACAAATAACAATTATGCACAAACAATTTTTAACAGGTTATGCATGCAGATACGTGACACAAAAAAAATACAATAACTCAAATCAAGAAGGAACTCCCAAAAAACTGACATGACACAAGGAACACACTATTCAAAAGAACATAGTTGGTAACTGACACAATTATTCTGTCCATGATTCCATCTAGAGCAAATTGTCATGGGTCTGCAACAGACTTTTCACTTGCATAGTATGCACTAGTTCACCATTCAGTGAGAATGCCTTCCATTGAGCTTGTCAACAATTTCAACTATAGAAGGCCTCTTGTTCTGATCAACATCCACACATTTTAGCCCAATTTTGATGCATGTTCTTAGTTCCTGGAGGGTGCCTGCATCTAGTAGTGCTGAGTGCTTGGATGCAATGTGCTCATCTGTCCGCGTTTCACGCACCTACAGAGTTATGAGGTGTGAGCTTAAGTGACAACAACATACAAATTAGAGTAGAATCGAATAAGCATGTAAAAAAATGTTTTCCGGTCTTAGTCTTGCCTTATCTACATAGTCCCTTGCAAACATGTCTGTTTTGCCTGAAAAATTCGTCTCGCCTGTTGTGATCTCCATGATTACCACACCTAAGCTATATATATCGGACCGGGTTGAAATTTCACCCCTATATAGATATTCTGGAGCCATATACCCTCTGCAAAGCGTGAATGTCAAACGAACGATAAGGATCATAGGACACAGTGCAATTTGATTTGATTTATTATTTATAGAATACAAAATTATGAAATTTATCGGGATTACTTTTTCTCCACAACATTTATTGTGTTTATTCGGGTTTGCTCTTCACCGAAGAGTCTTGACAGGCCGAAATCCATGATTTTCGGTACCATGTTTTCATCCAACAATATGTTGCTAGGCTGAAGATCCAAATGAACAATTGGCCTATCCATTTCCTTATGCAGGTAATGTAAGCCCTGGCAGATGCCTTTGATTATCTCGAAGCATGCCTTCCAAACAGGTCTGAAAGATGCATCTGAAGAACGAAAACATGAGTCATTTTTTCTTGCAACATTTTACATACATCTCAGAAAATTAATGACAAAACAAATATATGCATGTTCGATGGTGTGTTCTTATGCTTACAGAAAATATACTTGTCAAGGTTTCCCTTAGGCACATATTCATAGTAGAGTAAGCTCTCAACCACGTCTACAATGATGTATCTTCCACTGTGCTCCATCACTTTCTTCTGCGGTTCACGGCAGTAACCGAGTAACCTCACTATATTCGGATGCTGCATAGCCATAAGATTCCCAGCCCCAATCGTGAACTGCTTCTCAGAATCTCAGGTGCTACTGGCGCATTATCTGAAAGCTTCTTCACAGCAATCTTCTCCCCATCTTGCAGAATGCCCTGTTACTTTGACCACGTATTATTAGAGACACTGTGATCAGTGTGCACGTACTTGTGACTTATTGGATAATATTCTAAAACTAGAGAGCATTGTTGTTGAGCATAGTGGTATGGTACCTTATAAACAGTTCCAAATGCACCTTCACCAAGCTTTCGATCATCAGAGAAGCCATCCGTAATCTCTTTCAGGAACTGCGCTGGTGCGTTTTTCGGCAAACTGCTCAGAAGACTCGGCTTGCTGGCCATTCCTGACGATTTGACTCAGCTGCAGATCACAGCTAATTAAACAAGATTTATTGCAACTTCAACTCCAGCAAACATATATATATACGAGTATAATGCAACACAGATTTTTGCACAAACTGGAAAGTTCTGAAGCCAAACGAAAGTAAGCATGCAGCTTGTCAGAAGCACTGACCTGGAGCAGAGAACTTGTGGGATCCAAGCTGGGAAGATCGAGATCGAAGAACCAGATATACTGGATGAGATTGCTGGCAGGATGAAGGGGGAGCTACTCCTGTTTTAAGACTTTATATAGTCCAACCCGATGGGATCTCGTTCGGTGATAGGAGAGGGAGTTGACTTGAGAGTAGACCATGTGAGCACGGTGTAGGATGAGACAATTTCCGAAGGCATGTCTCAGAAATTGCGAGGAGGTTGGTAGTGAGTGAGTCCACGAGTGGGGGATGCCTGGACCGGACCTTGAAATTGATATAACCCTTCACCCCATGTGATTCACTGTCACCGTATCTACACCACTATGTCGCGTTCCAAGAGCAAGAGCGAAGTTTCTGACGCTGTTTGTCTAAACGATGTGGTTTAGTCTATTTAAGCACCATTTTCTTTCCATGTTCATTCTTATTTGGAACATCTCCTTACCTTGTTCCACTCTATGTTCTTTTGGAATGTTTCCTTTTAGAAGCCCTTCTTTTGAAGTCTTATTTCAAACAATACTTGACTCACGACTAAATTAAAATATCAAACATTTAGAGATAAAAGGAGTAAATTGGCAGCTAATTAAACAATGCAATATTGTAAATTGGCATCGGAGCCTTTGCAACCGTACTGGTGCTCCAGCATAGCAAAAGTTAAGTACAGAATAACATTACGGTGTCATACAAATACATCAAAATTTAGCAGGGATGAGGTACAGGGGCTACTGAGTATTTGAATTGCATACACATTCCAGTTCAACCCAAAAATATATGCTGATAAGAAAATATAGGCGGTTCACTTTATACTGCGATAGGGACTTTACATTAGATGGAGTTCCACATAAAAAGATTGGCAGTCTTTTGATGGAGCTAATGTGAGAAATAACTTGTATTGAACTTTTTTTCTTTCTTAATACAAAGACATGCAAACCTTTTGTGTGATCGAGAAAAAAAAATGTGAGAAATAACTGGAACAAGGCAGGCTGACGTAGGTAACTACTTCCTTGAAGCAAAGGGAGCAAGCCATGTTTGGCAGTAATTACTGTGAACAACATCTGCCTATGATTCAGCTGAAAAGATGAATGTGATGCTAGACAATGTCAGTAACTGAAGAAAACATGGAATTTGAAAGGATGAAACACACATGAGCAGATGCAACTCAACTTACAAGATTACTGCTCAAGAAATAGTGATAATCTCCCTAGATGCGTATCTCTGGAACATGCTGCATCTTTTGTTTCATGCCCTTATTGTCCCATTGAGCTTTGAAGCCCTCGTGGAGACCAAGCAACCAAAGTTTCTTAAGACAGTGATAGTTTTTAATTCCTTCAGGGACTTTAGCTAGCTGTGGTAGCGATTTAATGTATATACCCTCAATGACTGGAAGTGAACCATGTCCAATATCCAGAGAACTCACATCATGTAAACCCATCAAAACAAGTGTCTTAAGGTGGGTGAAGGAGTCTGCGGGAACAACCAATTCATCTGTACCTTTTATGTTGTTGAGTCTTGGATAAGACAGGTGTGGGGCAAGTGACGCGAGGAACACAATGGATCTTCTCCCTCAAGGTGACAATGGCTAAGAGCTAGATACTTAAGATTTCCCCCATGGTGCTCAAATATTGGGTAATTCAGTGTTCTGCCAGCCCAGCAACCTCTGACAATCAACCTGTGGAGCTTTGCGGAAGTTGGTTTGAGCTCCTCAAAAGAAAGTAGCTCGTCCCCATTACTAGAAGAGAGAAGCAGGCTATCAAGAAGTGGCATCATTGAAAAAACCTTAAAAATCTTACTACAATGGGAAGCACTTATGTTTTCAATCCACAGTAGATGGTGCGAACCATGTCAAAGGTAATAGAATCATCGTAGCATCCAACGGCCATAGCCAAAATGAGTCAAAGTTATATGTTCACGGTTCTGTCATCTGAGTGCGCGCTATGATCAATACCAGAGTTTAGGTGGACAGATGATGTTCTTTGCGCTGAAACAGCTTGCTGATATATAGCACTCTGAACTGCTTGCACGCTGTAGAGTTTGCAAACTAACGCTATTCAGGTATTGATTGGTAGTGTTTCCTGCGCCACAAAGCAGAAGTAATGGATATTTATGTGCATGCATACAGAGCACCATTGGCTTCCTGCATAGCGTGGATGGGCGTTGATTGCGAATCCAGTGGATAGGAAAAGCAGGTGACGTGGCCTTTTGACAGAAGCGTACATGGTGTACACAAATAAGGTTAATGGTAGATTTAGCAGGGATGAGAATGAGATACAGGGGCTATTGAGTATTGAGTTGCATACACCTTCCAATTCAACCCAAAAATATAAGGTGATAAGAAAATATGGGTGGCTCACTTATACTACTATAGGGACTTTACTTTAGATACAGTTCCACATAAAAAATATTGGCAGTCTTTTGATGGAGCTAATGTGAGAAATAACTGGAACAAGGCAGGCTGACGCAGGTAACTATTCCCTTGAGGCAAAGACAGAGAGCCATGTTTGGGGAAGTAATTATTGTGAACAACATCTGCCTCTGATTCAGCTGAAAAGATGAGTGTGATGCTAGACAATGTCAGTAACTGAAGAAAACATGGAACTTGAAAGGATGAAAACACACATGAGCAGATGCAACTTACAAGGTTACTGCTGACGAAATAGTGGCAATACCCCTAGATGCGGATCTCTGGAACATGCTGCATCTTTTGTTTCATGCCATTATTGTTCCATTGAGCTTTGAAGTCCTCGGGGAGACGAAGCAACCAAAGCTTCTTAAGACTGTGACAGTTTTCAATTCCTTGAGGGACTATAGCTAGGTTTGGTAGCGATGTAATGTACATACTCTCAATGACTGGAAGTGAACCATGTCCAATGTCTAGAGAACTAGCATCAGGCAAACTCATCAAAACAAGTGTCTTAAGGTGAGTGAAGGAGTCAGCAGGAATAACCAATTCATGTGTGCTGTTTATGTTGTTGAGTCTTAGATAAGACAGGTGTGGGGCATGTGATGCGAGGAACACCAATGGATCTTCTCCCCCAAGGTGACAATGGCTAAGAGCGAGATAGTTAAGATTGCCCCCATGGTGCTCAAAAATTGGGAACTTCAGTGTACTGCCAGCCCAACAACCTCTGACAATCAACTTGTGGAGCTTTGTGGAAGTTGGATTGAAATCCTCAAAAGAAAGTGGCTCCTTCCCATTACTAGCAGAGAGAAGCAAGCTATCAAGAAGCGGCAACATTGACAAAACCTTACAAATCTTGCTACAATGGGCAGCACTTATGTTTTCAATCCACACGCTCCTTAGTTGCATCATGTTCTCAAGCTGCTCAGCCAAGTCATCACTTGATTGCACAGTCTCAAGAGTTTGAAGTTCTTCCAGATTTGAAAGCCCTTTAGGTGCCTCCACTCCAACAAAGTACCGGAACTCTGACTGCTTCACACCAGCATGACTGTCAGCAAAAATGTGCCTAAGCTTAGTGAGCTTCACAATCCCATGTGGCAGTTTTATAATACTGGTTGACTTGACATCTAGAGTCTGAAGATTGATGAGATTCTCTATAGATTCAGGCAGTACTTTTATTCCTGTATTTCTCAGACCAATGTAGCGTAGATTAAACAGATGACCAATTGATTCAGGTAATGTGGTGACGTCTGAGTCTTGCAATTCAAGGACAGTAAGGTATTTGGATTCAGATAATATTGAAGGTATAGACGCCACAACGGTTTCACTTGCCATTAGCGTCCGCAGGCGTGGAAATTTCATCTTGGATGCATCATTATTTTTCATCTTCCTCCATCTAAATGCAGACAAGCGACGTACATCTCTATCCATTTGAATTACTGCACCAAAATCATTAACAATACCAAACATCTCTACTTCAGAGATTGTAAGGGCTAACTCTCTCAAGACATCATGCATTCTGAATGTACTCACCCCACCAAGTTCATCATTATCAACAACTTGCAACATGTTTCGACGGATCAGTTCCATGAGATAGCCCTCTGCAACTTCCTCTATTGTACTGTTCCCTTTCTTTACTACAAACCCTTCTGCAATCCATAGTCGCACAAGCTTTTCCCTTGGCAAGGGATAATCTTCAGGGAACATGCTGCAGTATAGGAAGCAATTTCTAAGCTCTGCTGGCAAGTCATAGTAGCTTAGGCTTAGAATTCCACGAACCTGTGCATACTTCTCTAGTTCAGAGGGAAGTTGATCATATATCTGCTTCCAAACTGGCAGAATTAGCTTCCTTGTAGAAAGTAAGATTCCTATGGATACAATTGCCAAAGGCAAGCCCCCACATTTCTTTGCAATATTAACAGCTAGCACCTGCATCTCTAATGGGCACTTGGCAACTGGCAGGACCACACTTTCCTTTGCAATATCATTAGCTAGCTCCAGGAGTTTCGATGAGCTTTCTGCCTTTGACAAGCCCTCACATTTCTTTTTAGCATCAGCAGCTAGCTCCTGAAGTTCAGGTGGGCACTGCTCCAGCAATAGGGCCTCAAATTTCTTAGCAACACCAGTAGCTAGTCCATGAAGCTCATCTGGACAGTTCACCAGAGATGATCCATTGCATTTATTTGCAGTATCAGTAGCTAACTCCATTACCTTTGATGGGCCCTCAGACTCAGAGTCGTTGTAAGGAAAAGCTCTAGTGCAGAGTAGGCAAAGAGCATCCTTCAGACCTAATGGACTAAGCTTGAGTTGATAATGCTTGGAAGCAAGAGCAGCCACATCCTCTTTCCTTGTTGTGATAACAATGCAACTTCCATTTTTAGCATCTTCAAACACATCTCGCATTGATTCATACACATGGGGGTTCCATATGTCATCTAATACAACTAAATACTTATTTGTTCCAAACACTGCCCTTAGCTCTGTTTTAACCTTGAGGATGTCCATGCTGTCATTGCCTTCTGATTTCCTCTTCCCCATTTCCATGCTTTCACTGTCAGGTTTTGTCATCTCATGTAACTTCCTCAGCAGTGCTTCCACGCTGTTGTATGTCTGTGAAATAGTAAGCCACAAAAGAACCTTAAAGTTATCCCTTTGCTTCTCATATACATTTGCGATCAGGGTGGTCTTTCCTATTCCACCCATACCACAAACTGATACCACTTTAAGATCTTGCGTATCTGACCTCAACCATTTCGTTAGCTGCTCGCTGTTTTTCTCAATCCCCACAAGATCTTCATCTTTCATAAATTGGGGCATACTGTACTGAGGGAATTGTAGTTCACTGTTCTGGGTTTGAGTTGGAAGAAGCTCATGAACTGGTCTCAACCATTGATCTTTCAGCATGGAAACATGCACAATTTCCTTCTCAATCTGAATTAGCTCATCAGATATTCCACTAAATATTGCAGTATAGTTTATCCCTTTGCTCAATCTTTTCAGGAGTCGGTCATTCTTGTATCGAAGATAGTGGTATGAAAAGTTATCCATTACATCCTCAACACAGTAGGCCAGCAATCGCACCTCTGAGATCCATCCCTTCAGGAGTTCATCACTGAGATACATTGCACCTGTCTTCCGTATGAAGAGATTCATCATCAAAAGTTGCCTCCGCACACGCTGTACTGTGTTCGGTAGCTCTGTCAAATTAGAAAACTTGGTCGCTAGAAAAGTCGCAGCTTCTCCTGCTAAATAGAAACCGATCTTTGAGAGAGCAAGGAGAGCTGCTTCAGCCATCCTGATGAGAAAACCAGACAAGCATGTTTTAGATTACTATGTAACAAAAAAAAAGGAGGGGAGGCCATTTTTCCATAATGTGGAAACTCCAACTTCTTTCATAAACAGAAACATTTTCTAGTTGATTTTAAGGAATTAATTATAACTCTCATATTTCTTATCAATATCACAGTGCACAGATCTCTTTACCCACATTATAAAATGGGACATTATGCTATGGCTAAGTGTATGCCAAAACTTAAAAGATAGTGTCATTCACAATACAGAACCAGTAGAATATTCATGAGACCATGTGCAGATGTTGTGATGCATAACCAAAAAAAAATTATGTCACAAACTACAATAAAAAGAAGCTCCTTTTTATGGCCAAATTTCATTAGAAACGCATCCTACCATTTAATTTAATTGAAACAAAAGGATATGGAGGCCCCAACCTACATGAATAGGAAATTGAAATGTCCACAGTTGAACAATCAGATAATAGATGCTACTTTTCGATGTAGCAATTCTCGAGACATACTGATCGGCAAATTCCAATTGCCAATCTGTCTTCACGACCGTGAGAAAAACAGTATCAGAGAACAAAGAATCCACAAATACGGAAGGAACGAACATTTTAGCCATCTATTGGGCGCGGCACCGCAGCAATTCATCGAACAGGCCATGAGCGCGGGAACCGACCTCTGACACGAGGCCAAATCGCACGGATGAGCAGAGTAAGAGCTCCTTCCAACTTCCAAGGCGGAGGCGGAAAGGGGCCCAAGAATCGGACGTGCTACGAAGAACAGCAACACAAGCTTCTACAAGAAAGGATGAAGGAAGAATCACCTACTTGATGATGCGGCAACGAGGACCGCAACGGTGGCAGCTCTCCGGGCGCTCACTCTGGTCTCGTGCTCCGAAGCTCTACCCTGCGATCTGCGAACTCCAGCGCAGGTTCGAAAAGGAAATCTGCATAGAGATCCAAGAAACAAAGGTTTGGTGCAGATTCCCTTTGGATGCTTCTCGGGAACTTCATACGAAGAAATGTGTGAGCATTGGTTAGAATAGATGCCGCTGTCACGCTGTGTTGACTTGACTCTGCTTCCGCGCGTCAAGGTCTTCAAAAAATAATACTACTGTACTGTACTAATTGTGAAGTCTATTTCAACCCCATCACAAGATTAAGACGGATCCATTAGCTGTTAATAATACTTAGCCAGCTAATAGTAGCTAATTATGTAATCTCAAAAAATGCTAATAGTAGCTAATTAACTATTAGCTAGTTTGATTCAACTAGTCAAATAGTTGTTCAATAGTTGTTAGTTGATACTAACTAAAAATTAGCTAAACTATTAGCTGGACCTCTCAGCTCTAAGAACTTCCAGTTCAACACAAGCAAGCAGTTCTAGGCTCTAAATTTTGAAAGTTTCATCAAAGTGTAATGCCAAAAAAGCCTCATTTTTTGGACACGTTAGATTGAAAATGGCTTAAAAATTTTGTAATAATTGTGATGTACTCCTTCTGTTCCAAAATAGATGTCGTTATGAAAAACGTGTTGGTCGAATTTTCTCAATATTGACTATGTTTATATAAAATACATGCAACATTTGTGTCCCTAAACAATATTTTTACGGAAGTACATTCAAAGGTCTATCTAGAGATACTATTTATGTATTATAACTATAAAAGTTTTTTAATATATAATTGATCAAAGTTAAAAAAAGTTGACTTCTCGAGATACGAAAATAACATCAATTTTTGGATGGAGGGACTAGGTGTGCTGGGATTATAATTGTTAGGGTTGAAATAAGAAATAAATGTGGTTAACTTGATATAGTATATTTGTGGTCCGCGGTCCTTATCTAGGAGGTTCCAACTTTGATGAGTATGATGTGTGTGTTGTTTTGTTTATTCCTTCTTTCAAGTTTAATATGTTGTACCTACTTCAAGGAGGATCGAATTGATTAGCAAGTTTCAACTTTTCTCAACGGTGCATTGCTGCACAATGAACATTTAATTTTTCTCAGAAAACACTCCACATGTTAAGTTTATGAACAAAAGTTCTCCATCTTAGAAAGATATTCTGAATTGTGATGAAGTAATGCCAAATATGATTCAAGTCCATAGATTCTAAAATAATTAAGGAAGAACAATTGAGCAAGATAGATTTAAGAAGAAAGAAGGAAGACACATTCCATCAAGATAGATGTGATATATATTTTTCCAATGGCATCATATTCTTTGATGGCTAATTATAATTTACATTGTAGCAAGTCAAACCAACTTGTCAAACCCAATAATCAACACTATACATTTGTGCATTGACATTTTCAAAGCCAAGCAAAGCTACAAGGTCCTCAAAATCTAACAAGTATCCTTAGGCATTAATCAAATGTCCTACCACGGTCATCGTCCAAACTCCACTTGATCAAGAAACTAAGGTAGAGACTAGCACCAACATCCATCCACTAGTTCTCAAAAATGTGGCCCAATAGCAATGACAACAAGAGCCACAAAGCCACAAAACACAACTACCCAAGCCTTCTTCATATCTTCTGCTTCATCTTTGACCCTTAATTGGTAGTAGTTGTAGTTACACTGTGAAATGGTCTTGAGAGTCACCACATGTTGCTAGTGATTCTCAATTCTTACAAGGTGTCTTCATGCAAGTAGAGAACTCGACACAAGGATTCCTCTGCCCTCTCTTAATTTCCCTCCTTATACTTCAATTTGAACTTCAATTTAGCAAGTTCTTGGCTCTTGGAGGCCATTAATCATCAACTTGATAGGCAAAGTATGTAGCATTGATGATCCTCATCTTGCGCAAGACATTCCATTTCATTAGTGAAATAAAACAAGTTAGAGGCCAATTTAACGAACACCAAGGTATTGAAGCATTTCACCTTCATGGAGCAAGCCAGTAAGTGAGTTGGTGTGCTTTCCATCCAGGTAGACCTTGTAGCACGGCAGCTTTCCATGGAGGCAACACAATATGGTCGAGCGATCAATGCCCTTTTGGTTGCCGCATTTGTAGGACTGTAGGAGGAAGTGTCGAATAGATCCGATCATGGATATGGACTCAATGCAATGAAGACTTGTTAATTGAGATTAAATATGGATGAAAAAAAACTGAACAAATATCCATTGGTCCAGATGGACTTGATTAACCACACACACTAATCTGCCTCGAGTAAGATTTAGTACTTATTGAACAATGATATAAAAGTGGGTAAACAAAAATCCATGAAGTGTAGTAAATTTGGTTACTCAAATAACCATCACAATCTATCCTAAATGACCATTACAAATGAAGAAAAAAGAGTGATAAAACACACTTCAATAACATATTGAGCCTACTTATACCAAATCAAGTATGAGCAATACACTAATGTAACATCCCAGATGTTAATAAGCAATTAAAATTATAATCAAGTGCATTATCAAGCATAATTATTGAGCATCATGGAATAAATGTATTCATGTTTAATGATGTCTTTTATGTGATGCTTAGTTTTATACATGAAATGATGATGCTTTCTATTTACTTAAAGTTCTTTTATCATTTTATGTGATTCTGCAAAAGTTTAAAACAACCTAAAATTTGTTTTGTCTTCTTGTACTTTGCTAATCTTGTATGTTAGGTCAACCTTGATATGTCTCAACTAAAATAAATTTATTTGCCTTAGGTTGCTTGTGGTTTTGATCTGATGAGTGACATGGAATCATAAAATCCTAATTTCAAATGTCATCTCAAATACTTAGTTTATATTCTATGTACTTGAGGTGTAAACTGTGTTTGCACTAGTGTCAAGCATAGTGTATAAATCTAAGTCTACCCCTTAAAAATGATTTTCATATTTGAAATTGAATTTGGGTTCAAAGCTTGTTCTTAAGTCTTGCAATTAAAATTTGAATTCAAATTGGAAAGCTATAAAATAACTTTTAAAAGTCAACTTGGTCAACCAAGGGTGTCAAGGGGTCATTGACCTAAAAATACCTTTGGATGATGTGTGTGATCATTAATTAATCACCAATTAATTTAAAAACCAAATCGAGTTTGAATTCGGTTTCAAAAATCCTTTATTTCAAAAGCTTGTTTTATCCCCTCTTCTATATTTCAAAATCTATAAAGTTTGAGATACTCTAAATACATGGTTTGTAGATCTTGAAAATAACTACAATAATGGTATTCAAAGTTTTTAAGTTTCCAAAAAGAATTTCAAATGAATTTGAAAATACAGTTTTCCAGCATTTGTCCCCTTTTGATTTTAAACCCATAATTCAAGAATTATGCATCATTTGGGAAAACTTTGTATACCAAAAATGTTTGATTTGAAAATTTGAGCATTACATAGATTTGAAGATTTTCAAGTTTTATTGAAAAATCAAAAGTAATTTTAAATATTTTTTTCTAGGGTTTTGTTTCCCTTTTAAATTTGAATTCATATTTCAAAAACTAAATAGAATTTGAAAATGTTTATTAAATAAAAAATGTAGCTCTTGGAAAATTATGCAAATGATATTTTGAGTTTTTATGTAAAATCTGAAGTAATTTATAATTTACAGAGTGACATCACATGTTACTGTAGCACTGACGTCATCGTCTTTATTTCTCCCTCTCTGTTCCTCGCCGTCGCCGTGGCCGCGGTGCCCATGCCGGTGTGTCACCGCGACCGCCAGCTCGTGCCCACACTGGAAACCTCTCCGCCTCAACGTGTCGTCCCGTCCGTGCGCGCCCGTAGTCGTATAAGAAGCGAAGCCGTCGTCATCTTGTCCTTTCTCTGCTGCCGCCATGCCGTCGAGCTCCGCCACCGCAGTCCACCATCGTCGTGCTATGATTATTGCCATTAGCTAGCTCGCCAGCTTCATCTCATCCCCGCGCATCTGCCAAGCTCCATCTGGTAGCCCAGATCTGCCAGAATCCGCCAACGGGAGTCATCTTCCTCGCGTCCGGCCATCAGCACCGTCGTGAACCCCTCCTGCAGCCAGCCGTCCCCGTAGCTCCTCGAGCTCCATCATCTACATCTCGAGCTTTGCCTTCTTGTCATGGAACACATGCGCACGCTTGTTTTTGCAACGCACATCAGGAGTCGACGAGACGCCGACCTTGCCAGTCGGTGCACGCCGCCGCCGATATCGCCACCGACGAGCACCCACTTCCAGACCGTCTACGACCGATCTAGCGTGAGCATCGTTGTCGTGGTGAGCTTCTTCTCATGATCATGCCCTTGATTGGCTGTTTGCAGCGCCACAGCCATCGGCCCACGCGTCGCCGCCGGAGCCCCGCTCGGTGTTGCCGTCGCCCGCGCAGCCGCTTAGGCTAGGGGTCATCTCGGGCTCAATTGGTGTGTGCGTCGCGTTCGCCTGTGTCCGTATTGTGTGTTGGTACGCTCGCCTTCGCCCGAAAAGCTCCGGTGAGCCCTGCCGCCTTGCCACAGCGTCGCCGAGACGCCATCATCGTCGGCGAGCTTGTCGCCGCTGCTCCGCCGCCCCATTAGTACCACCAGCGTGTTCGCCTTGCTGTGTAGATCACATAGGTGCAAGCCTTGGCGCCCGAGACCTCGCCGCCGGCGAGAAATCACCGGTCAAAATCGCCGCCGCCGTCGGTCAATGTCGGGAAAGGATTTTCTTTTTCCTTTTCTATTTTCAGAAAATATTTAAAATGCCTTTTTCTTTCAAAAATCATAGTAATTCATATACTATTCCATAAATTCTAAAAATTTTTGTGTATGCTCTTATGAGGTCCTCTACCTAGGAAAAATATAATATGCCAATTTTGAGTAGTTTTGCACAAGTTAAAATTAGCCCTTTTAATTAAAAAATGCCTCTTCTATGATTTTTAATAAATAAAATAATTGGATTTTATTTCTGAAAATTGTTTTGCCATCTACTTAGACCAAAAGTTTTTAAAATAAAAATTTGAGCTTAATTAGACATCTTTAATTTTATGTCTTTATTTTATGCTTTTTAAATAATTAATTAACCCTTTTTATTATGCTTAATTATTATAGGGTTGTTTGACTTTGGGATTGATCGATGACCTTGGGTCATTGACCTTAATGACCTTAGGTACTTTTATTAATTGTTTGAGCTTACCTTAATCATGTCATTAGGGCTTAATCAACGTTTTTTCATGTGTTTCATGAACTTCATTAATGAAGTAGTTAACCCTAATGAAGTAGAGTTGTTCTTGAGTTAATTAAGTTGTTATGCTTTCATCCATGTATCGTCATGCATCATGCCATGAGCTCATCATACTAAAATATGCATCATTACAACGTGTAGTTGTTTCGAGAGTGAGTTGGATCATGATGAACTATTTTCGGAAGATGTCATCCACCAATGATGTTGAAGACATTATTATTGGTGCTGGTGTCATCCATCCATGGTGATCCCGACGAGAACTAACCACCGCTGTAACATAGGCAAGCCCCGGATGCATTTAAACCCTATCCTTGTTTTTATAAAAGTTTTTATCACTTCAGTTATAAAATATTGCATTAAGTAATAGGAGTTGAGTAATAACCTATCAATTGCATTACCTGTCTTATTTCCATATTTCCTTGTTACCTATTTATTTGGAAAATATATAGTAATGCTTAGCTCTTCTTAATTAGTTAGGTTTTCAAAAAGTAAAAGAATGAAAAAGATGAGGTTGATTTCACCTATGGAATCATGATGATAGTTAATAAATCGAGTTCGGACGGGTAACTTGCATTGGGAAAGGAGTCTGGATGGGTAACTTCCGTCTGTTGATGCCCTAGGACCCGTCCGTTGGTGAATTGCATGTATCGAGACTAGATACCCACTCACACATGGTGTGATATACTTGTGGGGCTGAAAGTCCCATGTATATTGATATGCTTAGGAGTTTGAGTCTCCTGTATATCATGTGGTTGATATATGGCTGCGGTTGTTATCCCGGTATATCATGTGATCTGGTATGCATCGGAGTTAGAGCCTCCGGTATATCAGTGATCTAGGTCCCAGCTGGGTATAATCGATTCGAATCGCCGTTGCTTCTCGGAGAAGAAGACTCGATCTCTGTTCATCATTGTAGTAACAACTTGAATGATGATAAGGTATCAAAATGAAGTTGGTTGGTAATCTTGAGCTAGAGCAAGATAACTTTACTTTCTGTTATAAATAATGATGAGTTAAAATTTGATCCACAAGAGCTTTTCTGTAAAAATCTTTATTTCTTGCGAGCCTTACCTTGTCCCTCTGGCCTGCATTCCTGAGTCTTCACCCCTCTTTTCGTCAGGTAAGTCTTGTTGAGTACTTTTGTACTCAGGGTTTGTTGAACCCCTGTTGCAGGTGCTGACTGGTGTCACAAATCAGTTCATGTCGATGAGCTCAATGTGATCTGGTTGACCTCTTCTGACTTAGATGCTCTATCTAAGTTGTCTTCTGTAGTTCTACTCTACTTCTGCACTCTGATTTTTATTTTGTAACAAATGTTGTAATGTTGCAGCTACTCCTTTGTTGATCCTGGTATGCGTTGTCAAATGTGGTCTAATCGGGGTCCTTTGAGGGTACCCGACAGGGCTTTCTAAGTTATCTAGAACACATGCATAGTTGGCAGAGATCTTTGGGATAATGACAGGTGCATGTGGGCCACATAATTTAGGAGGTTCTACCACAACTAAGATTCAAAAACCTCAGAAATGTAGCCTATAATAGTGAATTTTTTACAAATCTAAAGTCTAACCTAGAGGCATTGATTCGAGTAACCAATCCCTAATTAATCATGACATTTCCAGTCATATGATTCCACTGGAGCTCATCAAAATCAAATAAATTAGTGACATGATTTTGGGAAACTAATCCTTAATGAACTAAGCAAGGACAAAGAATCACACCTCCGTGGTCGTGTTGGTCTTTTTTGAGTTGTTGAAGAAGTTGGACTAGCTGCTCTAGGTTCCGAACTCCAATCCATCGGCATTGTTCACCCCACCGCCAAAGTGATCACTCTCTAATCCACGAGAATATGTGCCTCTAGAACCCAACCAAAGAGGGACGAGGAGAATAGGTGATGTGTGTTGTGTCATTGTTGGGGACCGCTGCCGCCGTGCTCCAGGTTAATGCCATGGCAAACTAGGGAGTATAAAAAACTAGGGGAGTAGCAGAGGGATCAATGGTGTCCACCGCAATCATGTTGTTGTGCACGGTAGAAGGAGAGGTGTCACGAGGTATTGAGGTGGATGAGGGGTGTTGAACCAGTAAGGTGGTGGTTCACGAGGTGTTGAGGTGGATGATGGGGTTGAACGAGTGAGGTTGTGGTTGCATCTTTGATTTGGCACCGTATACAGAGGAGAGATATGTTCATCCATATTAGAGTTAGGAAATACACTTGTTTACATTCCCCTATGTGGCTCAACCACATGGGCAAGGGCAACAAACCAATCAAATCCATAATAGCCAAGTGAAAAAACAGCAAATTGCATTAGCTTATCTATAAACCATACAATATACGTACAATTCTAATGCACGCGACAAATCAGAGTCACCTTGGACCTGGCCTACGGGCGCTACTTGGTTGCACCGGCCGGAAACAACGCTGGCAGCAGAACGTGTCCCATTTGCTTGTGGCTACTGACCGTGTATGATTGGAAACGACAAGGGACCACGACTTGACCCAAAGATAATAGTGAAGGCACAGCTGGGATGTCTGGGATCACTAATCATCGTTGCATTGCATTGCATTGCATTTGCATCTCCTCTCAAGTCCCGGTCAAGGTCGTCTCCCTCCCTACCTACCGTCATTCTCTCCGGCCGGCGCAAGATTTCCGTTGCTGGTGCTGCAAGCCTGCAAGCAGCAGGTGCGTACATCTCTTTCTGCTCCAAAACATCAGGTCCTCTGTTGTCGTCCACCTGCGGCCGTGGCCTGTAGGGCGAATCACTAGTAGTTAGCAGTTCCCATGAGCCGTTTCAGATCTTGTTTTCTCCTCAATGCTGATCAGCGTTGCCTTGGATCGGCGTCTCACCACTGAAAGGTAGCTTAGAGCCTCTGTGCAGATAGACGCTACCAGTGATTATTTTGTGGATCTCTCAAGATAATTTGTATGTACAGCGTATCCCACTAGTGTTGCAATTTGTGGATCATTCCTTGATACTTTGTGGATCATTCCTTGATGCTTTGTTGTAATGCTGCTGGTAACTGGATAGATTTTCTTGGACAATTGCAACAATGTTCCAGTTATTCCTAATTTGGTGCCTACATGCCCATTGATGCATGATACTAGTTCATTTGTTAATGGCATCCTGATTTGATTGTTCAGCTCAATTCTCCCTTAATGGGACTAGTCGAGTGCGTGCATTTATCAATATCTTGCATCAATAAAAGTGAGAGCATTCTGGTGTTTAGTATTTCCCTAGTCGATAGTCGAGCAGTCCAAGTTGACCAGCACATGTTCAAGTAATTAGGCTAGCCTAGGTGTTCACCCAGTAAAGTCGAGAGTGCACTTTCAGCAAAAAAAAAAGTGCTATTCGATTCAAAAGAGAAATATACTACCATTCAACGGCGGCGCTTCAATGGCATGGTGATTTACATAATGTCGAACCTATGGAAGGAAAGGAATCGAAGAATTTGTGAAAACAAATTCCGAACAGCGCACCATGTGACCTCGAGAGTTAAGGAAGAGTTGGGGGTGGGGTTGTGGGGAGGGGGGCTGCGTGTTCGTCCTGGGATCTCTTTCCCATGCCTCTGGAAGGCGCTCGACCTATTGTATATAAACACTATTTCCTATCTTAATTGAAAGACAGAGATCCTATCATATCATTCGAAAAAAACAGACTACCATCTATTGTGTAGTAGATGCAGCCCTGGCCCTTATGTTATATTATAGTATGAAGCAAGTTGTGTTTTGCAGTCAATGCTTTCCATATCTTTCACATCTAACTTCATTAAATATAATTTTATTCAACTTGTTCATTGTTACAAAAACTATTGCTAAATTCTGGCATTGGATACCTGATCCCAGAAAAAAAGCTATGCTGGGGATATCACATCATTGTCACCGATTCATGCATTTCCCAATATCATAGCATATCCTACCTGTTTAGTTTACAGTTTCACTTTCTTGACAGTTAGCAGTTTGGCAATTCCACCAAACTGGTCTGCACATACATTTCCTATATTTAAAGAGGAGTTAACAATCCTTTGAATTCTTCTGTAAATAAACTTTATAACTATGCACTAGGCTTTCTTGGCCAACTTTTCACCGCATTTGCCATCATGTTTGAGCTTGGAAGCTACACTATCCTGATTGGATTAGGTACAAAGATGTATGTCTTATATGATGCCCCCCAAAAGTAGCAAAACCTGAATGTGCTGCATGGTGCAACCATGATACTTTTGTCCATATTTTTAGTGCTTGCCTGACTGCTGTTTTAATTTGATCTGAACTTTTTTTTATGATACAGTATATTGATGACATTAAGGCTGATGTGCTAAACTCATTGTATCATTCTTAATTTTTCTGTCATGATTTTGAGTAAAATGGTTCTACTTTAGAGGCCACTTTGGAGAACTCCATGAGCTACAAACTATCGCCTATTAGATCTCAGGCAATGAAGTTTTTTCATCTATCTGTTGTACTAACGCAGTGTCCTCTGTTGATTGGTATGATCGTCTGAACATCACCAAGCCTAGCATTTTTGTATGTAAATACAAAGAACAAGTTACACATTCATGCAGCAAGTATTAGAATTAAATATCCAAGAAGCCGTAATTATCAAGGAAACTGGTAGTTATGGTTCCATAGAAGAAATTGCTGTCTGGATGTGCAAATCAAACTCAAACTTGTACATTTCAATGAAATTCATCATTATGTTATGTAACAGAATTTTTTTTTATTTTCTTCAGCAGAAATGGCCGAAGCAGTACTCCTTGCTCTGACAAAGATTGGTAAAGTTTTAGCAGATGAAACTGCCAAGAAAATGCTGGACAAATTATGTGAAAAGGTTAATGATTTGAGGGATCTGAATGACAAGATCGAGTTAATAAGAATGCAACTGACAACCATGAACAATGTTATACGAAAGATTGGCACAGTATACCTCACTGATGATGTCGTTAAGGGTTGGATTGGGGAAGTGCGCAAGGTAGCCTACCATGTTGAGGATGTAATGGACAAGTACTCATATCACACAGTTCAAATGGAGGAAGAATGGTTCCTGAAGAAGTACTTCATTAAAGCATCACATTATGTCTTGGTTTTTACTCAAATAGCAGAAGAGGTGAGCAAGATTGAGAAGGAGATCAAGAAAGTTATAGAACTAAAAGAGCTGTGGCTTCAGCCTTCACAGCTTGTTGCTGATCAGCTAACTGAGATGGAAAGACAACGTTCACATGATAACTTCCCACTACTCATTAAAGATGAAGATCTTGTCGGGATTGAAGATAACAGGAGAATGCTCATCGGATGGCTGTATTCTGATGAGCTTGACAGCACAGTCATAACAGTATCAGGCATGGGTGGACTTGGAAAAACTACCCTTGTAACAAATGTTTATGAACGTGAAAAAATCAACTTTTCTGCTACAGCATGGATGGTTGTGTCCCAGACCTACACTATAGAAGCTCTGCTTAGGAAGTTACTCATGAAGGTTGGCGGTGAGCAGCAAGTGTCATCTAACATTGACAAATTGGATGTCTATGATTTGAAAGAAAAAATAAAGCAAAAGCTCAAAACTAAGAAATGTTTGATTGTATTGGATGATGTCTGGGACCAGGAAGTGTACCTTCAAATGTCTGATGCATTCCAAAATCTTCAATCAAGTCGCATCATCATCACAACACGGAAGAATCATGTGGCTGCTCTTGCTCACCCAACACGTCGCCTTGATATCCAGCCTCTGGGAAATGCTCAGGCATTTGATCTCTTCTGCAGAAGGACTTTCTATAACGAGAAAGACCATGCATGCCCCAGTGACCTTGTGGAGGTTGCTACTTCTATAGTAGATAGGTGCCAGGGATTGCCACTAGCAATTGTATCAATAGCTAGCTTATTGTCTTCGAGCGCACAAACATATTACATCTGGAATCAAATTTACAAGCGGCTTCGAAGTGAGCTATCAAACAATGATCATGTCCGAGCAGTTTTGAACCTGAGCTACCATGATCTATCAGGAGACCTCAGAAATTGCTTCTTGTACTGCAGCCTCTTCCCTGAAGATTACCCTATCCCACGTGAGAACCTCGTTAGGCTTTGGGTTGCAGAAGGCTTTGCATTGAGCAAAGAAAACAACACAGCAGAGGAGGTGGCTGAGGGAAACCTCATGGAACTTATCCACCGCAATATGCTGGTAGTACTGGAAAATGATGAGCAGGGAAGGGTGAGTACATGTACAATGCATGATATTGTGCGAGATCTTGCCCTTGCTGTTGCAAAAGAGGAGAGGTTTGGCACTGCAAACAACTATAGAGCAATGATTTTGATGGGCAAGGATAAGGATGTTAGACGCCTATCATCTTATGGATGGAAAGACAGTACACCTCTAGAAGTCAAACTTCCACGCCTTCGAACTCTAGTATCACTTGGAACAATTTCATCCTCCCCAAACATGCTATTGTCAATTTTTTCTGAATCCAGCTACCTTACTGTTCTTGAGCTACAAGATTCTGAGATTACCGTAGTGCCAGTATCTATAGGGAATCTCTTTAACCTACGTTACATCGGCTTGCGTCGTACAAAGGTCAGGTCACTACCTGATTCTGTTGAGAAGCTTCTGAACCTCCAAACTCTGGATATCAAGCAAACAAAAATAGAGAAGCTTCCACGAGGAATCTCTAAGGTTAAGAAGCTACGGCACCTTTTAGCTGACAGATATGCTGATGAGAAGAAGTCACAGTTTCGGTACTTCATTGGGGTGCAAGCGCCTAAAGATCTGTCGAACTTGGTAGAACTTCAGACTCTTGAGACTGTGGAAGCCAGCAAGGATTTGGCTGAACAGCTGAAGAAACTGATGCAGCTAAGGACTCTGGATTGACAATATTAGTGCTGCTGATTGTGCAAATATTTTTGCCATCCTATCAAATATGCCACTCCTTTCCAACTTGCTTCTTTCTGCAAAGGATGAAAATGAGCCACTTTGCTTTGAGGCATTCAAGCCAAGGTCCACAGGATTCCATAGGTTGATTATCCGAGGGCAATGGGCGAAGGGAACATTGCAGTGCCCAATATTTCAAGGCCATGGGAGACACCTCAAGTATTTAGCTCTAAGCTGGTGCCACCTTTCAGAAGATCCACTGGAGATGCTCGCTCCACAATTGCCAAACCTCACAAATCTGAGACTCAATAACATGCGTAGTGCAAATACATTGGTTCTTCCTCCAGGATCATTTCCCTACCTGAAGCTGCTTGTCTTGATGCACATGCCTAATGTCAAGAAGCTGGTGATTGGAAAAGGTGCGCTCCCATGCATTGAAGGTCTGTACATTGTGTCCTTGGTGGAGCTGGATAAGGTCCCTCAAGGCATTGAATCGCTTTGCACCCTGAAGAAGCTCTCTCTTCTGAACCTGCACAGGGGCTTCCTGACTGAGTGGAACAAGAGCGGAATGCATGATAAGATGCAGCATGTCCTAGAGATTTGTGTTTAGTCGTGGCAGATATGTTCCTTCTGCACCACTTTTCTTCTATAGGTGTAGCACTTGCAAGTTGCAACCCTCTCCAATAAGTACTCTGCCATTCACATCCTCGGCAGCTCCACATTTCAATTTCATTGTCTTGGGGAATCTAAGCGTGCTTCCTGTTCATTGTCTTGGGGAAGCTGGGTTCAGTTTGTGGTGCCTTTTCAGTTTCCCTCTCTTGATTTTATTGTAAGAACATGTTCCATTTTAATTTTAACATTTCTATTGTCAATAATAATGCATTCAGTGTTTCCATCTGCAAGCATCCTTTGCATGAACAGATAATGTTTTTGTGTATTGATGAGGTGTTTATGTCCTCAATTCAGACAAATAGAGTACTAGTATCATTTCTGGCCGTTCGATTTTAGGGGTAGGACTCATTAGAAGCAGGATTCCAAATTACTCGCAATGCGGTAACACGTTTTTACCTTGCTTCCTAACCTGTAACAGAGCCATTGAAGTGCCGTAGTCATATATTTTTGTTTCCCGTCTGAACTCTCAAACAGTGAAGTTTTATATTGCCGGACAAAAGTACTAATCATGGCAGCAGTTAAACAGGTGAAAGATTTCAAAATTCACCAACATGTTTTCGGAGAATAGCAGGGCTGTGAAAATATTCGTCGTCATAAAAATGACTTTGAAATTCCTTCAGCTAAAGTATTCCAAAATAATTAAAGAGTACTCATAATTAAACTAGCAGAGATACTCGATACTCACAACCTGTGAAAATAACGAGTTTATATCTTGTTAGCTTTGGGAATTGGGATTCTAGGATTAGAGCTTCTCTAATAGTTCCTAAAATCCAATTCCATTCTTAGTTTTTTTAGGTAACATTGAAAAAACTCTTTGGCAACTCCTTGTCCCAACTCCCAATCATTCTACACTGGGAAGAACCGATCGGTACGTGTTGAAACATAAGTCGTGTGGGGTGACTTCCAATCTATGTTAGCACGACTTCTGATGTTTGTGTTGTATGGTGCCTCAAATTTTACTTGGACTAGGACTTAAAGATAGGTATGATATTAAGACTTCTAGTTTTATTAAGACTTCAGTGTAAAATTCTACTAGAAGTAGAACTAAAACTTACATGAATGAGGGCTGATTTTTTTAAAAAAAAATATCCTGAAAAATAGTCACATTCATTCCCTAGATGTATTAATTTTTTTGACCCCCATGATCCATTGTGCCAAGTAACATGTCTCGGCGAAAAATTCAGTTCGTTAATCAGGCTTTCTGGAGATGGGTATCGTGCCCACCTCCATTCATGCTATTTATGGAGACAAGTGCCTTAAAACATCCACCTCCGTTAATGGTCTACAGAAAACCTTAAAACAAGAAATTGCAACTTTTGGTAATCAGACCATGACGTTATGTTTGGCACTAACTCGTTTACTATTGCATCACACACTCATTTGCGTCTATGTATAATATGCTATTTTATCATATCAACATTTCGTAATCTTATATTGGTTATTTTGGTTACAAAATGAACTCAAATGAAAAAACTTTTAACTACAAAGTTTTAAATCTTGCCAAGCACTACAATTTTGGTACACTACTACAAAATTGGTCTTCAGTGCCGGCATCATCAGTGTCAGACTTTAGAAAACCGACAGTGCCTTCCTGCACATCACTGTCGGCTCGTGGCTAAAACTGGTAGTGATGATGACGAACCGACAACAAGTTTTAGCCACGAAACAATACTGATAATGGGTCATCATTGTTGGTTTGAGCCACGAACCGATATTGATCGTTTGGATGTCCAAAACTTGAATTTTAAAAGTTTGAATTTTTGAAACGACCTCAGATGGAAAAACGTCCAACATAAAAGTTGTAGATCTCAAAAAATTATGCAACTTTATGGTTGAAAACTTTTTAATTTGAAATTATTTACTACTTGAAAATATTATTTGAGAAGGGGAGGTCGCATGTTCGAATCCCACCGGTTCGTGGCTAAAACTTATAATTAGTCTTTCTCCCTCGTACTAACTCCAAATGTAATAGATTTTTCCTAAATTTTTTAAAATCATGGTATATCAAGTTATTATTTTCTTAGTACTATTATTTTGGCATCTTTTCTTGTGAATATTTTAAATTTTGAATTTTAAAAATGACAACTTCAAACAATATTTTGAAACATCAAATGATTTTAGCTGAAGAAGTCATGAATACAAAAGGTGTAGACTCATCGAGATGTACAATTCTTATTTTGTCATACGAGAAAGTGAAAGTAACATTATTCATAAAATTTAAGTATCTCTCTTATATTTTATGGAACCCTATGAAAGCATATAAGAGAATGTAAAATTTGTGAACAATGATATCATCGCTTTGTCAGATGAATAAATGATCAAAATAATAATTGTAGATATTAAAAAGTTATGAAACTTTATAGTTGGTAATTTTTTAATTTAAAATCATCATGTTATGGAAAAGTATGTTTGAATTTTATAAATTTTGACATTTGAATTTTTAAATGATCTTAGAAAAATAACCAAAAGAAGAGTTGTAGATCTCAAAAAGTTATAAAACTATGTAGTTGACAATATTTTTGATTTGAAATCATCTTGTCAAGTAAAACTACATTTGAATTTCTCAAATTAAAAATTCAAATTTTACAAATGACCTCGGATGGAGAAAGTACCAAAATGAAAGTTGTAGATCTCAAAAAATTATAAAACTTTGTAGTTGATAAGCCTTTCATTTGAATTTGTTTGGGGCATCAAACAATCAAATTACACTTGGTTTGTAATAATATTTGGGGAACCAAAATGAGATATAGACACAAGTGGCAAAGGGGTGCGGTGGTAGAGAGGGTACGCACGAGGGGGAGGTCACGGTTCGAGTCCCACTGGCCACGGAGTGTGCTACGACTTGAGACATATTGGGTGCGCGCTACGACTTGTGACTTATTGGGTGAGCAAGAAAGGGCACTTTATGGTAGTGCCGGTTCAAAATCTGATAGTGATGGGGGTTTTAAAATGACACTAAAGACGAAATCTAGCGTAGTGGTATAGGATGTATCTCCATCTGAGATTGTTTGAAAAAAATAAAAAATTGAATCTCAAAACACATGAATTTAAAACACATATTTATCGCTTTAAATGCTCTCAATAAAAAGTTGTCAGCAGCAAACACATAGCTCAGGTCGGCCAACTTTTTTATTAACTATATGAACATTCAAGATCGTTTAAAAATTTTAAATTTTAAATTTTAAAATCTATAAACCTAGAACACATATTTGGACTCTAAACGGCCTAAAATAAAAAAAATAACTATAAAACTGTAGATTGTTTTTTTCCTGATTCCACGGTGAACAACAACCTACCAACCGAGCAACGGAGCTTCCCACCTTTTTCTTGCAACACAAGCTTATAGCCCTCCTTTCACCATTTTAACAGAAACATTATAGGTCTAACACGATAAATTTGAGTAATAATCCTAAACTTCATACCCAAAAGGTTTGCTAGTACTAGAAATCTAGAATAGACATCGCGCGGCAACATGCAGGTGCCCTAGTCACTACTAGAAACTTAAAATTCCTGAATGGTTTTGAATTTTTTTACTGTTATTGTATAAACCGTCAGGATAAACAGAATTATCTTGACGGTTTCTAGAAAGTACACAGAAGAAACATTATAGGTTTAACACGATCAATTTGAGTAATAATCATAAACTTCATACCCAAAAGGTTTGCTAGCACTAGAAATCTAGAATAGACATCGCGCGGCAACGTGCCGGTGCCCTAGTCACTACTGGAAACTTAAATTAAAATTCCCGAATGGTTTTGATTTTTTTACGGTTATTGCATGAACCGTTAGGATAAATAGAATTACCTTGACGGTTTGTAGAAAACACACAAGAGGATATTATCTTGATGTTTTTAGAAAATACACAAAAAAATTAAATAACCATCAGGGAATTTATTTTTGATGTCGGTTGTATACATTTTTTTTGTTTCTAACCGACAGAAAAAATGTTTTTTCTTGACTGTTTTCTAATTAAAATGTTGGTACAGTACAGTCACAAAAATAAAAATTAATTTCGACGGTTCACCATCTGATAATTTTCCAATTTCCCGTGCCAAGTTAGACTTGACAAGGTATTTTTTTTTCAATTTTCTTGACGAAAATTGTACCATCAGGAAATTTGAGCTTTTTCTAGTAGTAGTTATCATGATGTGCTTCATACTACCAAACAAGTTGTGTTTTAGTGTGAATTGTACCTATCCGTCCATTCTTTCTGAACTGCGTTTAAGGTCCAATCTATGAGGCCACTAGATTAGCTTACATTAATAGTTACGGTTGCTGGACGTAGTTTTTTTTCCCTTTCAAACTGAAACGATGGGAAGATTTAAATATCAAGGTACTAATTAATCATCTAGATTCTAGAATCTGTTGATGATTAATTAAGTTATTGTCTTTCCTGTCCCATGCATGTTTGCCCTTTGTGTTCATTTCAGAAATATTAGCTTCCATGCCTTTTCTAGATGCTCTACATCCGCAAGCAGATTCTTCAGAATCTAGTGCATGTGATTCCACATTTTGCTCATTTATTCATTGATGTTACATACTAAAATAAGTACAAAACGACAAAATAATGTACTCAGTAAATGATGTTTTACGAAGTATAATTATATTCCGTGCTGGAATTATTGCATCTGACAAGAAGCAGGGCCACTCATTTCATGCGTGTATTCTGTGCATTAATGATGTTTTATCTATGGAAATGAGTAGTCTCTGTCGTTGAAGAACTGATATATGGAAATGCATGTATATCGATTTGCACAAACGTACTGCAAAGTTCTACTACTGGGTATATGTTGCTTTCTCGCTATAATAACTCCATTATTGGTTGGATTATAGGGGAGGTCCTTGATGCGATGAAACAGACTGTGGCACATAGTAGACGTCCGTGATATGGCCGATCGATGCTTTCAATTGCTTGTGCTGTACGAGAAGAAAGAGTCTGGGAGATATATACATCTGCTCGCGCATTTGCACATTGGTCACCGGCCCGGGGCCGCCGGCCGGCCGGGGCGGCGAGATGAATGGGATGCTCGTGGTGGTGGCCCTGGCCCCGGGCACGTTAGTGAAAGGAGAAATGATGTATAGAGCAATAGTCTCAAGTGACGCTAAAGAAATGCCCGGTGGCGCATCCTGATGAAGCCGATGGCAGGAGAATGTGCCTCGATCCGTTGATAGTCGACCTGCTCGACCACAACACACTAACATCTCCTACTGCAATGTGAAAAGTGGTTTCAGTTCTTTTTGTTTGGTTTGAGGACGTACTCTAATCGGATACCATTTATTCAATTCTACCGCCGGCCGTAGTTAAGCAACCCCATGCATCTTGAGAAGAATTGGATCCCAAGCCTATGTCCTGTCCGTTGAAAGGCCATTCATCTTTTCCATTGATGGACAGCATCTGTAGTGGTGGTGCGGGTCGGATAATGGACAAAGCTGCTACTGCTCCAAGCATATTCAATGGTACATTAGCTTAGTCGTCTAATTGCCCATGATACTTTATATTCCCTCGATTTTAAATTATAGTTCACTTTGATTTTTTTGGTACATTCATTTTAAAATACATCTAGATATATATATTATATTATGCCTAGATACATACTAAAATGGATGAATAAAAAAATCAAAGTAAACTAAAATTTGAAACAGAGGAAGTAATTAAATCTCTACTGAACATTGCACGAATGGAATTCTGCAGAAGAGGTTCTCCGGGAGCGTTTGTCTCCTTCTGGCGGTCCATTCGTCTCGTCCGTTTGGGTCTTGCATTTTGGTGTCGGAAAAGGAGGTGGCAACTGGCAAGCAGAAGCCGTGGCGGAGTCATAGGGACAAAGAGAAGGACCGGAAGATGCCATGTGGAGGAGTTGGATGGCGTCGCTGCAGCCGTGCCTACACATGTTTGCCAAACCGGTATCACTGCTAAAAACTCTACCTTCCTCTACGAACTCCATAAAAAATAGCAAACAAATGTGGGCTTCGTGGTCGTGAGGATCGAAATCGCGAGTCCGCGACCCAAACAATACTTGTGTCCATTTAGGATATTTGTCCTTCTCATTTTAATACCATCTGATTTAAAATAATTATTTAGAACCCTAAACGAATTTAAATAAAAAGTTATCAACTAGGGAAAACATTACGATGCTTTCAGACATCTTTCGATGCCTCCATAAAATATCTATTTCAATTGATTTATTTTGTTTAAGGGCACTATGGTCTTTTTGTAAAGCTACTCATCACCACTACCGGCCCACCTCGCGGCCCGCCCAAGCACCTCTCTCATTCCCGTCCCTCCTCTCCCACCTCTCACTTGTTCCCATTGTTGGGGTGAATCACCATGGCAGCACAGTTCTTCTTGCGGAGGTCCGTCCACCATGCGGCGCCACTGTAGCTCTGACACGTCGTCAGCCTCGCCATGAAACGCGGCGGCGGCGATCTCGTGAGGCAGGAGCGCGATAGCCTGTAAGGTTCTAGATGGCTAGAGGTAGTGAATAGCCTAGAAAAAAAATCTACAAAGCACTTCACAAAACTTGATTAGTAAAATAAGATGGCAAAATGCAAGTTTTGCTTGGCCTAGAGACGTTGCAAGCCTTCCTATCCACAAGCAATTCTAGTGGTGATCACTAGCCCACACAAGGCACACCTATCTAGTGATCAAGCTATAACTTCAAGCTAGAAGGAAAGCTAAGCAACTAAACAACTAGCACAAGCTACTACTCAACTAGCAAGCTATACAAGGCAAGAGCTAAGCAATTAAACAACTAGAGAGCTAGCTAGAAAGAGATGAAGAGATAGCAATACCTCCATTGAAGTGGAGAGGTTGCCCATCACCGGGAGATGATCAATCACAAGAATACCAAGAGAATAGCCAATTGATCAATCACAAGGGAGACAAGTGACACGGTTGATTTTTCTACCGAGGTTCACTTGCGCACCAGCAAGCTACGTCCCTGTTGTGTCGACCAACACAAGGATGGTTCCTCGGTGTGACCCTCAAGTCACTTGCCCTTCAAGGCACGCCCCTTCAAGGCACCACAAGACACCACTCTCAAGTGTGATAACTCAATGACACGAGCAATCCACTAGAGCTGGAATTCGGCACTCCGCCGGAGAACCACAACAACCCCTCACAAGAACATGGAGATGGCCAAGAACAATCACCAATCTTGCTAATCCTCCACCAATCCTCCAAGCCAGCTAGGTGTCGGTACCCACCACGAGTAACAAGAAATCCACCAGCTAAGCAACCCACAAGTGCCACTAGATGCTCTCAAGCAATGCAAATGTACTTGATTCACTCAATCTCACTTCGATTCGATCGATCAAGCAATTGAGATGAGTGAGAGGAGGAAGCTCTAGCTCAAGCAATTGATTTTTGCAATACAATGATCAGAAGTGCTTACTAGAGTCCAAACACATGGCCAAGTCCAAATATATAGGCGTGAGAAAGCCCCAAGCGAATAGATCCTGTGTCTTCAAACCCTACTGAAATCGTGAGCACCGAACGCGTCTGGTCCACTGCGTCGGACGCGTCCGATGCACTAAAATCCATCACGCTGTAGCAGTCTAAAGTGTAACCTGTCGGACGCGTCTGGTCCAGAGCACCAGACAGCACTGTTCAGCGTTCGACGTGTTCAGCATTTGAATTCTGATCATTGGCGCCTTCACATTGGACGTGTCTGGTCCGACCACCGGACGCACCACCTGAGCGCCGGATGCAGTCCAGAGAGGTCCAGTTTTCAGCCGACCACCGGACGCATCCGTTGATCACCACCGGATGCCACTGTTCAGTGTCTAATCCATTGAAGTCCTTCACCTACGCCAAGTCTAGTTGCACCAGACACTGACGTCACGTGTCCAACGCATGACCGTCGGATGCGTCCGGTGCAACTCTGCACCGCACTGTCCAGCGACTGAGCGCCAGACGCGTCCAGTGCCTCTGCACCAGCGTCTGGTCCAGCGTCCGACACCTCAAACTTCACCGTTTCTCGAGCGCGTCTTCGCCACCTTGCTTCATGTGCTATCCTCATGATGTCTTCAACACTTGAGCTTAGAGATAGCATGTTTTTAAAACATTTTCACAAGGTTTTCAACGTATGCACTAGATCGATATGCAATGCAATGAACGAAATCATCTAGTGGCACCCATGCATCGAATAGTCGAAAAGACTTCCCCTTTTAATAGTTCAGCTATCGATCCTAAATCACTCACACCCTCTATGGTGTCTTGAGTGCAAAAGAAAAGCCCTATTGCTTATACTTTTGCCTTGAGATTCATCTCTTTGCAAATCTAATCCAACCACCAAGCTTGAGCTCCATGGTCTTGTGAACCTTCACTATCCACCAACCTTGATCCTCTTGGCTCCAAGTCTTGGCTTGGACTAACTTATCTAAATCATCCACTAGATCAAAGGTTAGTCCTTAGGGTTTCATCAATTATCAAAACCAAACTAGGGACTTTCAATCTCCCCCTTTTTGGTAATTGATGACAACCCCATAACAAAGATGAATTGTGAATAAAAGGTTTTGAACTTGCCATGCTTGTCCAAGAAATAAGAGCAAAGGGTTAGATTTAGACAATCATCACAAGTTTGATTTTGGTAGCATTAGCTCCCCTACATATGTGAATAGAGTTTGGACTGAAAGCTTTGCACATATGCATGGATTTGAAGTGTTGGGAGAGTAATTCTACCAAAATGATGCTAAGGTGTAAGAGATAGACCTTTGAAGCGTGATACCAATCGGAGTTGCCAATTACACCATCCTTAGCACCATTGTTCACTAGACAACCATCAAAACTCAAGAACCCCATGAGATCAACATTAAAAGAAAGGTTATTGAACCACTTGTAAAGCAACTAAGGAAAGGTTTGTCTAGTTACTCCTAAACATGCTAGTAGATCATTTCACCATTCAAGTTCTACACTAGCATTACACCACACAAGCAAGAAGATACCACTTGAAAGAAAAAACAAGTGCAAGAGCAAGTCATATGAGAATGCACAAACAAATGCAACAACTTTGTTTATGAGCTTGCTCCCCCTACTTGTGTGCTTCAAAATTTTATTTTACCCCTTTCTAAACCTTTGTAACTTTCTCTCCTCCTTTGTCCGTTAAACATCTTTGTCCCAATTTCCCCCCTTTGTCAACAAGTGCCAAAAAGGTATATAGGACATGGTCAAATTGTGGAGAGAAGTTTACATAGATCTTTGATGGAGCAAGAAAGGAGTGAATTAGTCAAATTTGGTTCAATCTAGAACACTTACCAAAGATATTTAATTTGGTTTGAACCATAGACAAGCTTCTTCATGCCTCTAGTTGGGGTTATCTTGCCTATGTTGAATTAAACACTTGTAACAAGCTTTCTAGAACAAACACTAGGATTGTAAGCTCACAAACATGCCATATGCTACCACTAGATCAAGACAAACATAGAAGCAATAGTGGTACCATATATGCATCAAATACATTTGATTTCCCATGAATGAGCCTATAACATGCAATTTATGTCTAAATGGTCTAGCAAGTCCTTAGCAAAGTATGATGACATGTCAATACAATGGTACCTTTGCTTTGTTGAAGGAGAGGCATGTCAATAGTGAGTGGGGCTCATCAACACATATTTGAGAAATCAAGAATGTTCAACTCATTCCTTAGCTTGTAAAATCTCTTCTCATCAAGTGGCTTAGTGAATATGTCAGCAAGTTGATCTTCGGTGCCCACACTAGTGATAGCAATGTCACTCTTTTATTGATGATCTCTTATGAAGTGATGCCTTATGTCAATGTGCTTGGTTCTTCCATGTTGAACCGGGTTGTTGGTCATCTTGATGGCACTCTCATTGTCACATAGCAATGGAACATTCTTGAAGTAGAGACCATAGTCCTTTAAAGTTGATTTCATCCAAAGCAATTGTGCACAACTACTCCCCACACTAATGTATTCAGATTCGACGGTAGAGATTGCAACGCTATTTTATTTCTTTAAGGTCCATGACACAAGTGAGTCTCCAAGAAGTTGACATGTGCCACTTGTGCTTTTTCTATTGATCTTACACCCTCCATAGTCAGAGTCAGAGTAGCCAATCAACTCAAAGTTTGAATCCTTTGGATACCATAGACCAACATCTTGTGTATGCTTCAAGTACCTCAATATTCTTTTGGCGGCCTTGAGATGACTCCCTCTAGGTGAGGCTTGATATCTTGCACATATGCATACACTAAACATGGCATTCCGTCTTGATGCGGTCACATAAAGTAGGCTTTCAATCAAAGACTGATACTCCTTTTGATTCACCATATTACCACTAAGATCACTATCAAGACTCCTATTGGTGCCCATAGGAGTGGACATGCCCTTGGCATCTTGCATACCAAACTTCTTCATCATGTCTCTTATGTACTTGCCTTGACTCACAAAGGTGCCTTCCTTCATTTGCTTGATTTGGAGACCAAGGAAGTAGCTAAGCTCACCAATCATGGACATCTCAAACTCTTTGGCCATGATTTCACCAAACTCTTGACAAAAGTCTTGATTGGTTGAACCAAAGATAATGTCATTCAAATAGATTTATAATATGAACAAGTCATTTTCAATCTTCTTGGTGAATAGAGTTGTATCAACCTTGCCCATCTTGAATCCCTTAGAGAGGAGAAAGCTCTTCAACTTCTCATACCACGCTCTAGGTGCTTGTTTCAAGCCGTATAGTTACTTCTTCAGCTTGTACACATGATCGGGCTTTTTGTCATCTTCAAAACTGGGAGGTTGTTCAACATACACTAGCTCATTGATGACCCCATTGAGAAATGCACTTTTGACATCCATTTGGTAAAGCTTGATATTATGAGCACATGCATAGGCCAATAGAATCCTAATAGCTTCCAATCTTGCAACCAGAGCATAAGTTTTACCAAAGTCAAGACCCTCAACCTGAGTGTAATCTTGAGCAACTAGTCTTGCTTTGTTCCTCACCATAATGCCATCTTGATCTTGCTTGTTTCTCAACACCCACTGTTGACACCAGAAGTGGCAAACGGATATACCGCAAGCGTACGGTAGTCAATATAGTCTTTACGGGAGTATTCCAGGTATCATATTTTCCACAGAGAATGTGAAGTAAACTAACTAGGCTCAGGGTCATCCAATGATGAAACAAAGGGTCTAGGATAATATGGTAGAGAGGTTTGTCTAGTAAAAATAATTTAGCCATGATATTCTAAGTGTACGGAGGTATTTCCTTACTGGGGGCGATAGGCAAAAAAGTAGGAGACAGAACCCCTACTAAGGCTGCTACCATACACACTCTGCTATTATTTGGAAACTTGCCTATAACATATGCCAGGAACTCTAAACCTTAGCAAAGCCTATCACACCCTCGGGCCGGCAGAGTGTCTACATGTACACGTCTGCCTTCAATCTTGCTTCTTCCTCGTGTGTGATAGTTGCCTTGGTGCACCTTCGACTTCGTCATGATGCAGCCCTCCAGCGGCGGCGTGCTGTAGATGAATAGAGGCTGCATCGCTGCAGCGCTCTGCCCCTCGATCGAATGGGCGCGCAGCAGTAGCACAGCCATCTCCTCGATGGCGTCCTGGTGGTGACTCCCTCTCTCCGTGGATTCAATCGGCCGGGCATCCACGCGCGAGGATGCAGCAGGTGCCGATGAATCCTACCCTGCGGGGCGCCGTGCGGCAGCCGCCAGCCGTCCTCCATTGACACGCTCCGAGCCTCTGGCCGGGCGTCATTAGCCTCCTACGTGAGAGGCTTGGGTCCTTTTATATAGGCTAGCAAATCAGGGTTGCAGGGTGTTCGGCTGCTGTGCACGCGCCGCCACGAGTTTGTTGGTGGCCGAGAGATATCCGGACGGAGGCCCTTTGCTTGCCAACGAGATAAGACCACGTGATGTATTCCTCTGGAATAATTATCTTCACGTAACGATAATATCCATTCATTCATCCGCAGGCCCAAACATTCACCTGGCTGGGCCGGAGGATGACCAGACTGTACTCCGTAAACCGCTTCCCCTACAAGCGGTATAATATGTAAAAGATCCAGATCCAACGCCTTGATATACCCAGACGCCGTGTACATCATCGATCGGCTCCCTGAGACAAATACACGAACACTATGCATGGATGTACATACAAGTGTTCATGTGAATACACACAAGCGCGTCTGTACGAGCTCATATCATCATGTACATGCCTAGACAATTGGCTTGGCTAGCTCATATATTTTGTTCTCATACATAATTAGCGTAAACATATACATGCACATATATACGCTTGTTGTTTATCTATCTTCTCTTCATCAAGTACAAAATATTTCTTGATAGCACATATTAACATATACACATATTTAAGAAAAATTTTGTACAAAATCTCGTCAAACAGGGATGACCCTAGCTTGGACAGCTCATCAGCGCCTGTGTTCTCGGCGCGAGGTACATGGATAAACTCCAGCCCATAGAACTTGTATCTCAGTCCTTGTTGACTTGGCGTATCTCGGCTACATAGGCATCCATCTTCTCGTGGATTGTATCTCAGTCCTCGTTGACTTGGCGGATGACCAGAGCAGAATCTCCGTACACCAGGAGCCGCTTTATGCCCGGCTCGACTGCGATACAGAGGCCGTGGCGACGAAGACAAGACTGTAGAGTGCGTGAGACCGAGCCGAGCCGATGGAGACGAGGCTGTGTGGTGCATGGCACAGAGTCAAGGCGACGATGACGAGTCTCCGAATAGCACGAGGTCGGAGACGAGGTTGTGCAGTGCGTGGCACCGAACCGAGGCGACGATGACGAGACCCCTAGCAGCACGAGGTCGGAGATGAGGTTGTGCGGTACATGGCACCGAGCCGAGCGACGGAGGCGAGGCTAATGCGGTGCGTGACACCGAGCTGAGCGATGAGCAGTTGGACCAACTAGGCGGCAAGCTCCGATCAGCCCAACTGGTCAGCGGTGAAGTCTGTGTGCTAGGTGGCGTGACCACCTAGACGATGATCCTTGATCCAGTTCCTGAGCATACGGAGTGGGCTCGGCAACCGAACCTTGTCCTAAAAAATAAACATAAAGAGCGGTAGTACATGATATATAAATAATTGATCTCCGGAGAGAAAATTAGGATGCTGATGTATTTTTGAGTAGATATGTTAAGCGGGTGATAACATATATGTCGTTTTTGATATGCAGTCGTAGAAAAAATATCGACAATTAAATTTTGCCCTCACCCTCGAAGCGAGCTAACTCTGTCAGGTGACATAGGAATGCGCTAGCGAACAACATAGGACTGTAAGATCACTAGATACCTAGTATCGTTAGAGAGCGACTGCCGAATCTTCTAGTGCCATATAGCGTGGAGCTGTAACACATCGTAAGAGGATCGAGATAGTGCCTTGTCAAGCCGTTCTTGATTGGCAAGAAACAAAGTTTAATTACGACTTATGCAGGGCACATGTATGACAGATTGATGCACGGATATAAAGCTGTAAAAGAAAAGAACGACGATAAAAAACTGTATTAATTTCTCAAATGAATTTAGCTTGTCTTCGGAGACGTGTCGTTGTTGTCATGGCTGAGCAGATAGACGTGGCCCAACGTGGTTTGCTCCAGAGTGTCGACGACGTTGTCGATCTGGTGTTGGTAACGTGGTGGAGCAGCAACATGAAGAAGCTAGTAAAAGGCGAAAGAATAGTTCGCTTCGTGCCCACTGCGCAGCTGCTTAGGGTATGTGGAGCTCCTGAAACCACTGATCACATTCTTCTGCAATGCACCTTTGCTAAAAACTTCTGGGAAAGGTTAGGTCTATCCATAGACAACGGCTTCAGTTGCAAAACCATTCAGTCTTTTCCAAGAATTCAGGCAACACCGCAAAGACAGTATAGTGGTTTTGTTGCTCTTTGCTGCTGGCAGCTGTGGAAGAGAAGAAATGCCATGGTATTCAGAAATAAGTCCATGACTCTACTACAAACCATTCAAGCCTGCTGCCAGGACGCTGCCGCATGGCGTCCCAAAGAAACAAAAATTCATCCCGGACGACTGGCGTTCTTTCTTTCAGACGATTCTCAGCAGTCCCATGTAAACAATAATTTTTTGGTGTAATTCCTTCCCTCTATTTCGCTTTGTAATCAAGGAACAAATGCCTTTCGAGCAATACGAATAAATCAAGTGGGGAATCCCTCCCCTGAATGCTCAAAAAAAAAACATGAACAAGCTAGAGGCTCTGATAATATGCATGCCACCGATGCGGAACGTCGACGGCGAGCATAGTCGGATTCCTGCCAAAGTTATCGTACGTATTTGTAGATATCCGAACATACATATACTATATATGGGGTTAGAAAATAAATATGGAGTAACGTCAACCCGATTGGATCTCTCCGTCACCTAGAGACAGGGCGCTGCCTTCCTCGAACGCATGTTACGTTTTTTTTTTTTCGAACGCATATTGCGTTGATGTGAGGACCCTGGTCTTGCATGCTAGTCCGAGTCGGTACGTAGAGTCTGGACACCGGGATCGAACTTGATCAGGGCACGGTGCTTGCCGATCGGAACCGGATCATGCCGCGTGGCGCGTGCCACATACAGCACAAGGTTTCGTATGCTGATTACATGGTCAACTCGAATATCGACATCGTGTTGCACCATGGGCTGGGGAGCGATGTTGCAACGACGCTGAACTACACCGCCGCAATCAACCACTCGACCCTGGGTGCCTCAGCATGTCGCCGTGGATTGCATCACGCCGTTATTGGATCTCGAGTTGACATGGATGACGTTGTTGATGAAAGCGTTTCCGACCAGTCGCCGGTGATGATTGACGATGGACCCCGTGCTCGGGTGGTAGTTGGTCCGCGGCCAGATTGGATCTGGGCGGTACGAGTGGTCGGTACGGCTCGTATGTCCGTGCCGACGGCGATGAACGATGGTGAAGCCATCCTCGGTAGATCGCTGTGGATCGATCTACCAAGGAAGCTGCCAACGAGTTGCCGGAGCAGACTTGTCGGCGAGATGGACGATGACGTTGGTGCAGAAGCAGGCTACACCGCCTCCACGGTTCCAATGGTCGTCACTACGCCGGTGATCGGTGAACGCGCCGACGGTGAAGGTCAGACCTGCCTCGAACTCTATGGATACAGGGAAGGAAACCATCTGGCTTGCCTAATGATTAGATCGCACACCCCTACCTGGCGCGCCACTGTCGATGAAATATACTCGGCAGTCTACCACGAGATACCCTGAGGTAGTAGAAGATCGGTGAGGACGCGCTAAGACCTACGAACCAGATGTAAAACGCAAGACAAATAACCAGGGTTTATCTAGTTTCGGGCCATGAGGTGCGTAATACCCTACGTTCTGCGTATCTGCTGCTGTATTAATAAGTACCGGAGTACAATAAGGAAAAAAATTAAATCCGAGACCACGAAGGTCTGGGTTACAAGAGAGATCACAGAGATCTGCTCCGTATTTTGAGGTGTTCTGCTAGAGGACCTCTGCCCCTCCTTATATATTTCGAAACGACAGAGTTACAAGCAAAGTAGTTTATTTGGTACTAAAACTGTGCGGTGCATGTTGTGTGCCGCATGTCTTCATCTTCTAAGCTGGGCCACCATCTTGAACGGGCCCAAAGGTGGTCCGCGAGGGTATACGGGTCTATACCCCCATACCAAGTCATCGCAAGGTGACTTGGGCCAACGTAGTTCCCAATCTCGATAAAAGATAGAAGATGTTGTATTGAGCTTTATAATTAAAAACTCACGCAGCACTAACTGGTCCGTAGTCAGTGCCAAATGACAAGTCAATACGTAGTCCCCATGTAAGTCCTGGATGGAGCACAGGCTCAATCGGATCAAGGGACACCGAGAACTACTGGTCCATAGACACCTCTGGGTGGCGAGTCAATGCGCAGTCCCCAGGTAAGTCCTAGATGGAGCATAGGCTCGATCGGGTCAAGGGACATCGAGAACCGCTGGTCCGTAGACACCTCTGGATGGCAGTCGATGCATAGTCCCCAGGTAAGTCCTAGACGGAGCATAGGCTCGATCGGGTCAAGGAACACCGAGAACTGCTGGTCCATAGACACCTTTGGGTGGCAAGTCGATGTGTATTCCCCAGGTAAATAATAATTTATGACGAAGAGGTGCTCCATCGTCTTGGGTTGCTTGAGGAGCAACTTTTTGCGGAGATCGATACTCCGTGGTTGGCGAAGGCCCTGGATGAAGAGGTGGATGCCTTCGGCTACGGTGACGTCGGTCACTCTATTCCACATGTCAGAGAAGCGCCGGATGTAATGTCTCACCGACTCCCCTAGGTAATCTTGGACATGCACCAGGGCGTACTTGGAGCACGGGTGGTTGTAGGTGGGCTTGAAGTTGTCGTGAATATCTGGCGGAGCTGTGCCCAATTGTGGATAGTACGTTCACGCTGACAGAGCAGCCACAAGGTGGCGATAAGGCTTAAAACTATAGGTAAGTAGTTGGCCATCACGTACTCATCCCCGCCGGTCGCCTGGACGGCAACCTCATACAGCATGACCCACTGCTCAGGGTCGTCCTTGCCGTCGTACATCTTCACATCGCCGATCTAGAAATTCTTTGGCCAGAAGATGGCCTTCAGCTACGCAGCAAACGTTGGTGGTCCACCCATATTGCATCGAGCATGGTACCTTTCGTCGAGGTGGTCGCGGAGGTCAGAGCCTCGACACTGCTCAACCTATTGGTCATGCTCGGCACAGCGGTTAGTGCGCTGCCAATTGTCACGCTGTTGGTTTCCACGTTGGCGGTTGCAGCGCTGGTTGTCATCTCGTGGGTCAGTCATGCGCGTTGTTATCGGCATCATTCTGCCAAGCACCCCTGGGTGGAGGGTTTGCCCTCCGTTATTGGAGGAGTTGTCGGCGCCACCTTGTGATGGCTGGCAACGGTGACTACGATTTCGTCGGGAGCGAGTTCGCCGGGATCGATATGACGTGGTCAGGGAACTGGCCTCGCGTAGCAGGTTCACCTGGCCCTCGACGATGATCATGTTGTTAATGGCCGCATTGACCCCGAGTGTGTTAGGGGGAAGGGTCTCCAGCTGACGCCTGGCCACAGTTATGTTTGCCGTGGGAGTCTCGTGGACGGGATGGTCCCCGACCATGTCGAACTCGTCCTTGAGATCCCGATGCAAGCGACGAGGTTGAGGTGCTGCTTGCTGCTCTTGGATCCGGCGTTGGGCGTGGTTGTGATTGTGCTCATCCCTGTCCTGTCTGGCCTGACTGGTTTCATTTGGGATTGGGGGCTTGTCGTCGCTGACCATGAACACCATGCCCCCAAACCCAGGTAGAAACTTGGGGAAATCCAAGGTCAGATCCACTGGGGTGGTCTGCGCCTAGTGCACCAGTATGGTCGAGGTCTCATCCTTGACGTGCTCTTCCATCTGGACCTCAGGACTCTTGTCGTCGGAGAGGAGGTACTCGATGTAGTTGAAAGGGACGGAGGGTGACCCTTTGTATTGCGCAAGCAGATCGGACACGGTGCTTCCCTCCGGGACGGTGCCAGTGGAGGTGGGTTTGATTTCCTTGAGGGTTACCATGTTAACCACTGGCCTTGGGTCCTCAGGAACCAGGATCCTAATTGGATCTAGATCTAGGAGGTGATCGTCACGTCGCATGGGGACTATATGCAGATTCCTCGCGTAAGATGTGGCTGCATTGTCCAGGCCATGTGGGAAGATAGATCCACTACGCAGGGAAGGAACATTTGGATCTGCCGGTACCGGACCAGCAGGGTGTGCTTGTTGTGCCCGGCGCTGTTGCCTCTATTGTGCTCGGGACGCTACCCTATTTCGATCTAGACAGTGTTGGCCGTCGACACGGTTCACAGGCCCACGGCGACGTTGGTGTACGTCAATGAACTTATCCAGCCTGACCGCTGGCGGAGCATGCGCGGTAGCCAGACTTGAATCTGGCTGTTGCTGGCGGCAAGCCTGGTTGCAGGCCCTTGCCGCTGCTGCTGGTTGGCCGGCGTACCACCTCGAAGAGCAAAAGGCAGTGCTCGGACCACGGCCATATTTGGATTCCGGCGGTGCGGGTGGTCGACTTGGCTCGTACGTTCTTGCCGACGCGGTTGGTTGTTGTTGGGGATGCCTTGCTGATGGGCAGGAAGCGGTGCTCGGGCCGTAGGAAGATTTGGATCTGCATGGCCTAAGTGGTTGACGCGGTTCGTACGCCCGCGTCGACGTGGACGGACATGGGTGAAATCTAGGTCCTGGTTGAGTTGGAAGCGAGCGGACTCAACCAGATCTAGGATCTCGACCAGACCTGCGCCTTGCCGATCGATCAGATCAGAGTTGTCGATGCGCCTCCCCTGGTAATGGGGAAGCTGCCGGCATGCTGTTGATGTAGACGATCCCGGGGTCGGCCCGAGACCAAGCTTGCCGGCGTGGTGGTCGATGCAGTCGGTGCAGGGACCGGCTGCGCTGCTCCCGTGGTCACGACGGACATCGCCACGTCGGAGGTCCAGGTGAACACCCCGACGGTGAAGGTGAGGCCTGCCTCAAAGGCCCTAGAAGCGGGGAGGAAACCATCTGACTTGCCTCAAGATCAGATCGCACAACCCCTACTTGGTGCGCCACTATCGATGAAATGTCCTCGGCAGTCTACCACGGGGCTCCTCAAGGTAGTAGATGAGCGGTGAGAGTGCGCTAGGACCTACGAACCGGATGTGAAACGCAAGATAAACAATCAGGGTTTATCTAGGTTCGGGCCACGAGGTGCGTAATACCCTACGTCCTGCATCTCTATGTGGATTGTATTGCTGAGTATAGAAGAGTACAGGATGCAAGATGCGTTCTAGGGGTCCTTGCCTACCTTATATAGCCAGGGGTAAGGTTACAGATTTAGGGTTTCCTATGGTCGGTTACATTACTCCATAACTTGGAGAATACAAACAGATCTAACCGACTTGGCTTCCTTGCATGCTAAGCAACCTTCAGGATCCGCGCGGCCCACCGACCAGGACGGTGATGGACTGTAACACCCTGGCCCAGGGCTTAATAGGATTAATATGATACTCATACCAACAAGTTGCAACTTTTTTCGGAAGCCCATCAATAAAGAACTCCAAAGTTAAGCGTGCTTGGCCTGGAGCAATTTAAGGATGGGTGACCGACCGGGAAGTCTTCCCGGGTGCGCACGAGTGAGGACAAAGTGCGCAGAAAAGACTAGTGTTGGTCTGTGAGGGCAGTCTATGTCCTAAATAAGCGGCCGGATGTAAGCGGGCCCGACCTGGAGGAGGCGGGACGTTACAAATGGTATCGGAGCCGACCCTTGCGGTTTCACGGGCGCGTGTGTCAGTTGCGCAGGCATGGTGTGCATGGCTGGTGTGGATCCGGAGTGATCAGACAGCATGACACATGCGCTGGCACTGGACACACGGACGTGGCCAAGAGGGGACGTTCCTGGCCTGGGGTTGACCGACGAGGACGTCGGTCTTCTAAGGGGGTGAGAATGTAACACCCTGGCCCAGGGCTTAATAGGATTAATATGATACTCATACCAAGTTGCAACTTCTTTTCCGGAAGCCCATCAATAAAGAACTCCAAAGTTAAGCGTGCTTGGCCTGGAGCAATTTAAGGATGGGTGACCGACCGGGAAGTCTTCCCGGGTGCGCACGAGTGAGGACAAAGTGCGCAGAAAAGACTAGTGTTGGTCTGTGAGGGCAGTCTATGTCCTAAATAAGCGGCCGGATGTAAGCGGGCCCGACCTGGAGGAGGCGGGACGTTACACACACTGCTTCCCCAGGCTATATGTACTCCTTCCCTAGGAATGCAAGCATAAGTGTCAATGAAGTTACGTCTGCTGAGGATCTTGACAGCCTCTTTAATTATGTTCCCGTTATCACAAGAGGCATTTGAAGAGCTCCAAATGCTTAGAGATGCCCTGCTGTCCTAAACCTTTGATGAGCAAAGTATGTCTGGACGTACCAATGGGCAATGGGGTAGTACCAAATATTCATCAAGAAAATTTTACAGGCTAGTATTTTAGAATGTGCCTGCACATCCAATCTTCTCTTCGCTCTAGAAATCCAAGTGCATACCGAGAGTCAATTTCTTTCCATGGCTGGTGATCGTGGACAGATTGAATACCAAAGTGATGCTGAGAAGAAAAAAAACTTTTATGATGAGGAAGTCAGCACACTGCGTCCTGTGCACAACAGAAACAAATGAGGAGTTCGACCATCTTTTCTTCGACTATGCTTTCTCTAAGAGGTGTTGAGAGAAAATAGGCATTCAGTGGAACAATGACCTCAGCTTGTATCTGCGGGTGGCACAAGCGAGACAGCAGTTGCACAGCACTTTCTCACAGTACATGCATGGTATCTATAAGAGATCTAAACTTAATTAAAACAATTATGTAGTTAAGTAAAACACAGAAGATTCATATAAAAGAGCAATATGAATAATGCAGGTGAGGCTAGCATCAAAAAAGTTTTGTCAATACATACCCACGGAGCACAGGAGGTACCAGCAGTGGTTGACATTACAGTGAAGATTCAGAAAGATACGTCTGCTGCGAAGAATGCTAACACGTTAATCCTGCTTATGGAATATTTGGATCTTGTGAAGTAGAAGTGACATGAAAACAATAGGAGTACACGGTGGAACTCTGGAAATGGTGTCCTGCTCGGCCGGCAGCTGCGATATTTGTGGCCAGCAACAGTGATGATAATAATCGCACGAATACGACACATCGTGACAGATGGCCGCTCCAAATTGATGATGGAGGAGTGTATATATAAAACATATCAATGACATCTCGGCTCCCTGAGGTTTCCTGAAGCAATCAATAGATTTTGGGCAGAGCAGAAGATATGTTGCTGGAGTGTGAAGCCTAAGGGATGGGATCTGTAAGCAGAGCTGTTGGTTTGAGGAAACAGGACAGTGCTGTGATGGAACCAAGAAAGCTTGTTTGCAGAATTAGTTATGATTAGAAACTTGATCTAATTCATATGATTTGAAACTTGAAAGAGTGTTTCACAAAAGGAAAAAAGAAACTTGAAAGAGTGGATGACGTCGATATGCTAAGATTTAGATGTTGTGAATTGGTAGTGGGTATGAACTACATAAATATATATACGATAATATACGATAGGATATAGGATAGATGTGGGACTACGTTGGCAGTTCAGACACTCATAAAAATATGGGGTTACCTTGGCCATTTTGGTTAGCACTTAAGAATATGTATTTTCCTGGAGGTTTCATACAGTACCACACCACAAAGTAATAATATATTGCTGGGGTTCAATTTCGTGCCTCAAGAAAATTGTTAGACACTAATAAGCATATTCCATTTTCTAGTAGTGTTTAGCTATTTCTTTTTTGTCACTCTCGTGCTAGGTCCCACGAGATAAGGCTAACATGTGTTCATGTCGTGTATCATGCCAGCACATGTACAAAGTAGATTTGACGTAATTAATACTGAACAATAACAGATGAACAAGGTGTCACGTACCAAAGGAAAAAAAAAACTAAAAAGCACACCCATTTATAGCAAGTTCAAGATGCAACAACACACAGCAATAATATATCAAAACCATGTGAACCACGACCTGATCGATATAGACATGAACCAATGATCTCAGAAAGCTAGTGCTGCACGTAGACATCGATCTCGACGACGCCTCCACGGGCAAGGTCGTAGTCGTAGTTCCTGATGAGCATGTACCCGCGCGTAAACCGGTTCCCGGTGCCACCGATGATTACCGACTCGCGCACCTTGGCGTCCATGTCGATGCGGCCGTTGGACGTCACGGAGCTGCCGCGGTGCTCGCCGGCCTCAAGGACCATGTGCATGGTCAGGTGCGACACGATGCCACCCTCCGACATGCGCACGGCGAAGCCCTGCGCCGTGCCGACGCGCTCGCTGTCGCCGCGAGGGCCTTCCGTCAGCGCTTTGTTGAGTACCACGACATCGCCGAACTGCCACGGTGACGACAACAGCCGTGACAGCGTGGTCCCAGTGGCGGTGGCGCTGTCGTTGTTGGCGCCGACATCGTCGCTGGACGCCGCCGTGGGTACTAAGAGGGACCGGCCGGACACGACCCGCATGGCGGTGGGCTGCACCCCGGTGTAGTTGTCGTGCATGAAGAAGTGGAGGTGTGTGGTGGTGGTGGTGCCACCCGTGTCGTGGCTGTGGAAGTAGGCAGCGGCGGCGAGAAGAAAGGTGGCGCCGAGGAAGACGGTGGAATGGAGGGAAGCCATGACAATTGGTGGGAGAGCTTGCTTTGTGGCTATGCTTTTCTTGTTGGCCCGGGCCTATATAGTACTATCGCATCCTGCAGGAGTCGATGTCAACGATTTGAATGTTTCAAAGGTGTATGCCAAAATTATCTATAATTTAAAGCGAAAAATGGCTATAATTTTAACCAATGGATATAGTTTACATCAAATTAATGAGCAAATATTTTCGATTAATTTGAGGATTTTCTTGATATTGATTTCTGTGCGTTTCATGAGAAATGATGTTCAAACTCCGTTGAGAATACCCATTATATATTAGTACTAGTATAATATATAAGATAGTATAAATCCCAAGAGTCTCTCAACAAATTCCATCACGTGGGGCAAACAATTGTGGTCCACTCTTTTTTCTAAACACGAGGCAGGTTTAGTAATCATCTCTTACAAGATGCATTACTTCGGTGGGATGACTTCTCGGCCACACTCAGAAAGATATCTCCTGACCAGTAAATTTTTGAAATACAAGTGTTGACAGCCAAAAAAAACATTTGATTGGGTAAAAAATACGCAGAAACCGGCCCAGGCTTTAGCTGTCCTGAATGCAGGTCATTCCGAATTCAATCCAACCACGGGCAGAGCCCACTGGTGGCGAAACTGGGCTAACGCCACCCCCCCCGGCACCTCCCCCGGTGCCGAGAGAATTGTGCTCAACTGCAACTGCAAAGCAACTACAACTGCAAGAATTCAGTACTGAAATAGAGCAGCAGCAGGGCTACTACGTCTACGTGGCTGGACCACAGGCATTCAGACCTGAAGCTAGCGGCAGGGCTACTATAGCTTGTCTGGACCTTCTCCGTGACTTTACTGCAGGATTTATCAGCAAGCGTTGTAGAAAGCGCAGCCAGATTTGGTATTGATTGTATGATATACACAATTGGATAAATTTTCTAGTCCTCTCTCGTTTTTAGGACGTGAGATCTTTTGCTGATAAATTTGTAATGTTAATTTAGCCCTCCCTTAATTATTGGTCACGCTCCGCCACTTATCCAACTACACCAGTCTCGTTGCGAACTTGCGGATTACGACTTTGGAATCTAGATTTTTCTGTTAGTGGTATTAATTACCTTGTCCCTCTCAACCCTTTGAGGCAATTAACACATGGGACAGTTGTTATATACCTCTCGTTGAACTTTTTCTTTTGCCCCCATTGAGCTTCTACATTATTTCGATGTGCACTCATCCACCCACCTTTTTATTTACAGTTCACATTTGAACATTTTTATGGTGGGGAGATGCTGCCAGCAGCGAGTGTGTTATATACTAACCACGTAGATGCGGCAATGACTATGGCTATAGCTTATCACCACGTATTAAAAAGAACTCTTTGTGGGCTTACAATCCACACGTAGTGACTTGCAGGGGAAACCCTTATGTAATTTGGCCACACCCCTTGGTATATAGTCTCTAAATACAGGGCATGATGCCTTGTAAAGTGAAATTCTTCAGCCAATTTTATGAGTTTACTCCACATTTATTTCTTCCACTCGTACCACTCAACACCCTTCGCTCACTCCCAAACTGATCACTTAACCTGTGGTAAACCCTCGCCCTCCTCCCTCCTTGCTCCACGTGAGGGCAGGAGGCTAGGTGCGAACCCCATACATCCCTCTCATTGAACTTTCTTATGCCCCTCACTCGATGAACTTTCTCACGCTCTCAATGTTGTTTTCGTGTGCACCTGGGTGATCAGCTACAAGAACGTACTATAGCGCGTCTAGGTTCTGACAGGCGCGCCCTGTAGGGCATCTCACCTTGTCTGTGCGGCGCTTCTTTTTTTGTAATAGTTCTCCCAAGCTTTATATTGCATAAAGCGAAAAAAGTTTTAATTTTTAGTACATTGTACGGTGCACAAAACAGCCCGAGGCTTTAAGGCAGTTAAAACTAAGAAAAAACTAATCCTATTGCATTGTGCCAAAGTCACAGCGCTTGAGGCCACCAAACGTTGATGTATCTGATGTGCACTTGATCTGTCGCGCATGCTTGCTTCGTACTCCACCGCTTAAATTATGTGCTCCATCTTCTCCTGAACATCTTGCTTGAGCATAGGCAACTAACTTTGAAGCATCTTCGGCACCATTGCAAGAATCTTTTTCAACCCACTAAACACAGTCCCTCGAAAGCAAAGAAAATTCCGTAATTTACATGACACCCATAGAACGGCAAAAGTCACAACATTGGTGATCTTATGCTTTTTGTTAGCTATCCATACAGCAGCCACAAACTCGTAACATTTAGTTGTGATAGAAATTACAAACGTCGACTCTGAACTCAAAGTACGGATTGGTCGTCCTCGTGAGGTCGACTCGGGGCGACCCAAGGCTCCCTCACCGGCCACCGCTCCGGACACCATCACCGCCCCTCGGGCGCATGGTGGCGGCGCCCCCTCTGAAAGCCCTATGTTTGGTATTGGTAATTAGTGACAATGCCTAGAGCTAATCACCTTGGTCTAGTATGGTTGTAGCTATATGATGATTAGCTTTGGTGACATGGTGGAGCAAGATCAAGAAGAATGAATGATATGATCAAGTGCTCAGCATGATCAAGGTGGATGAAGGTGCAATGCAATGCCGATTCTCGACACTCAAGGCAAAGGTATATGGTAGGGCTTTTCGGTTTGCATCCAAGACACCACGGAGGGTGTGGATGACTTAGGATACATCGCCGTACTATAAAGAGGGGATTTCTCGTCGCAATTGAATCCCAAATGTGCCTTTAGGTGTCATTCATTGAGTATATGCATTTGAATAGAGCGCATCTTCTTCGCCTTAAATGCTTAATGATAAAATGAGCTAAAACATGTGCTTGAATATTTCACATTCTTGGATTAGCTCATACTTGATCAAGGATTTCAAGAAATATATTTAAAATGCTTTACAAGTTGGGTTTTCAGGGCAGTAGCGGACTGTCCGGTGTCTTGGCCGCGGACTGCTCGTAGGCTATTCAATGAAAACCAAACAGATTAAGAACTTTCTGCTGGTGAGCTATCACGTGAATGGCGGACAGTCCGCGCCTTGTCGGGCGGACAGTCTGCCGGTCAATCCTGTCGCCAGTAGAGCTTCTGTCCTGAGTACCGCGGATGAACCGCGGACAGTCCAGGCTCTAACACACGGACTATCCGTGTGGAGCGTTGGACGTGTCTGGAGCCCGTCCAGACGCGACTCAAAGTGGACATCAGTTCGGCCATTGCGCCGGACGCGCAGGGTACCGCGTCCAGAGCTAGCATTGGACGTCTCCAGATGCTGGCAACAGTCAGTTGGTTTAAACCACACTTGAACAGGCCGAACGCTGAACAGTACTCATCATGCGTCCGATGTGTTGCGTTGGACGGGTCCGGAGGGTGCCACAGGCTGAACCACGGACAGTCTGTGCTGTGACCCGCGGACTGTGCGCCGGTGAAATTTTCTCAGCAAACAGAGTTACTGTTGTTTCTGTTGGGAGCGCTGTGAATCAACGATGGACAGTCCGGGCTTGGGTTTCTGGACTGTCCGCAGGTATCGATTTTGAATCTAACAGCTACTTTTAGTGAATGGCGGACTGTCCGGGTATTGTACCGCAAACTGTCGGCGAATGTCGCAGAAATAGAGTAAGAACTCTACTGGAAGGGGTACACCTATATATACTTGTTGGCTGGCTCTTGGAGCCTCCTCTCGCCATTCTGAACACCTTGTGACTCCTTTGAGCTGAGCCAACTCCCTCTTCTTCATCCCAACTCATCTCATTGCTTTTGATTGCGATATTTGAGTGAGATTGAGTGATTCAAGTGCATTGATCATTGCTTTGCATCTAGAGGCACTTGGGGGCTGCGAGTTTTCTTGTTACTCTTGGTGGTTGTCACCACCTAGACGACTTGGAGCAGCTGTGGAGGTCCGGCACTTGTTGGTGATTGTTCGTAGCTGGCTCCGGTGATCTTGTGAGGGGTTGCACCTTCCCCAGCGGAGCGCCTAAGGTAGCATCAGTGGATTGCTCATGTCATTGCAACTTCTCACCATTTGGTAGGTTCTTATGGCGCCCTTGTTGAGGCTCGGTGTGTCATACCGATTAGCCACCGAACCACGTGGTGTTGAGGGACACAATGGGGACTAGCATGCCGGTAAGCATGTGAACTCGGGTGAAAAATTGAATTGTCTCATATTGTGCTTGATATTGATATTCACCCGATGATTGGTCTTCCACTACGAGAAAAAGTAATATTAACGACGGGATATGTGGTCGTTAAAAATGGTCGTTAAAAAGAACTAACGACCACTATATTGTGGTCGTCCATAGTCGTTAAAAGCTCCTTCGTTAATACAATTAACGACCACTTACATTTTCCGGTCGTTAACTTTTCAACGGCCAAACAATATGTGGTCGTTGATACTAGCCTAATAACAACCACATTTCTAGTAATAACGACTATAATTTTGATCGTTACTATTTAACACCTTCTCGCATATGGCATTAACAACTACTTTTTAGTAATAAAGACCACTTTTTATCAATAATATTTTCCGAGTCATTTTATTGATTCTTTTCACATTGCCTGCTTATTCATCGTATTGATTCTTTTCACATTGCCTACTCTAACACCAGTAGGCACCAAATACAACGATATGTTTTTCACAGCAGAAGAATAAAAATTAATAAACTTGCAATAAGTAATTATTATTGATTCATTTGTCAGTACATCAAGATGTCTCATTGCAGAATGGGTAAAAGAAAATTAACCATAAAACTGACAACTTGCCTATAGATTAACCATCCCTGTAGAATTAGCAAAAATAAGCTATGCTTCAAGGTGAACCGTGAACACCACCGTACCCCGGCCTACTGTACTATAACAAAATGCTAATCTTCAACTGGATGCAGACGGCACACTATCCTTCGACGGCTTGGTCTTGTCAACAAGGAAATTCCTTCATAAGTCTACAGTAACATCAATTTTAACCCCCTTTATACTATATGACACAAACATAACCAGTTAATACTTAAATGAATATACTATATGACACAAACATAACCAGTTAATACTTAAATGAACTAATGTGTACTTGATCTAAAAGAACAGAACTTTTTACCTTGTATATCTGTATCTTATCCATTATTAAAACAATTAATAAGACAGGCAATAAGTCTCTTAAAAGTAAACTAAGCATTGCTGATCTTCACTCAAAAGTACCTGCATGTGTCACCAAAACCAAGTTAATTATTATAGCGCAACGCTCAGATATTAGGCAGGCTCAGATATCTATAATACTTAGCCCCTTCGATGAAGCTGAAACATGATAACACAAAGGACCAGGAATTTGGCATGGAAAGCTGAAACATGATGCATTATCTGAAAACAGATTAGAAGGAATAATTATCTGGAAGAGCATGTTAGGTAATCAAGGGCACATCTTAATTTAATTTAATTCAATAAAGGAATTTGGCACAGAAAGGTGCTAATATTTCAGAGTCATGACTTGGTTTTATTCAGATACAGTAAAATGAGCAAGTACATTGTACAATATATGATCCAACGGTAAATCAAATTCATACCACAAACCAAGAAGATGACTCAATAGAAAGGTCATCTGATCAGATCCACCGCACAATATGAATAAGATATTAAATTGGTTTGATCTGATCTGTACTCCTATGAATTAAATTATCTTGTTCAAATCCAGGATTATGAGAAAGCTTCGATGCCCTGTCCTGATGGGTCATGCTGCCGCTGTGATCTATCATCTATTACACTGAAAGAAAGGACCTGCTATAATTTGAGATATAATTATACAATGTAGCCATGAAGGAAATAAGTTTTATTACAGGTACAAAACTGAATGACAGGAAAGAATATAATCTGATATATTTGCTAGTTGAGACCTAGAGCTATAACTTCTGGAAAAAAAAACTAAATAATCTAATACCAAAAGCTAACATTGGGCATCATACCTGATGCAAGGGCGGATGGACAAGGGATTCGATCGTGGTTGAAACCAGGGAGGGGTAGGGGCATACAGGGTGGCGGATTGAAGAGGGCATGGTTCTCTAGATGCAGATGAGGATTCTATTGAGGAAGATGAGTGCTTACAGTAGGGGTCATCAAGATCTGGCCGTGTTCTTACCGTTGCCTCATCGTCTCTGTTCAGCCCCATCCATCAATATGGACCAGCAGAATCGGCGGCGGCTTGGGGATTGCCGCCGCTAGCGCAGGCGCGCATGAATCCACCTGGGAGGCGCTTGGGAAGATCGGCATGGCTGGGGACCTCGATGGGGATTACGGGGAGGCCAAGAGGTGTGCAGGGGTGGCAATGGTTCCGGTTATTAGGGCAAAGGAGGCGTGCCACCGGGCTATGGACTGCGGCAATGGGAGGACGTGGGCACGGGACTTGGTTGCCGAATAGATCCTTAGCGGGTGAATGAGACAGGGACCAATACGCAATGGCCGAAATAGGGAGTAGCGACCACAAGGGGCACCTGGATGATGACAATATGAAATTTGGTCGTCGGGCACCTTGATCACCAGTCGGACGGATGGCACATGGACCCCGACGACCACAGATTAGCTGTCGTCATTAAGGTTTGGTTGTTAATACATGGATTTCTTGTAGTGTTCATTGTTATTGATCATCTTGATTGGTTCTCTCATCTCACCAACGTCGGTATAACAAACTCATTCTCTTCCTAGCATTACTTTCTTTACATTCTTGTTGTATCTTGCTAGCATAGTTGTGGTAGTTTGTTTAGCTTGAGTAGCTCTTGTTGTGTAGCTAGTGTGAATATCTTGTTGGCGGTTGTGTGAAATTAGTAGAATTATGAATTGAATAGGTGGCTTGCACAAACCCCTTTTATGCTAAGCAAACCGCATACACCTCTTGTTATATTGATCAATTTGTCTTAGTGGCACTTGAAGGAAATTTTATTAGGCTATTCACCCCCTTAGCCATCTAGACCTTTCACATAGTATCGGAGCCGTGGTCACCATTTACAAGGCTTAACAACCTCGGTGTAAGATGGCACAAGTTGTATTCAACCATGTTGGGGGCAAGCGTCCGTTCTTTGATGGTGTTACATCATTTGAACATTGGAAGAGAAAGATGAGGAGATATCTTGGTTCAATTCATGAGAAGGTGTGGAAGGTGACATGTGATGACTATGGTATCATTGATCCCAATCATCTCACCGACAATGATCACATCAACAATCACTACAAGAATTCATGCCTTTTATGACAACAACATTTCGTCACGCAAAGTGGGAAAACCGTCACAAAAAAATTTGTGACGAAAACAAACCGTCACATGTGTCGTCATATAATGAGCGTCACAAAAAGTTTTATGACGGTCTCAAAAAAACCATCAACAAAATGTCCCAACCTTTTGTGACGGTTTTTTCTTTGTTGTCATATTATGTTCTTTTTTTTATGACGACAGCGTCTGTCACGTATTGTCCGGTCAACGCGTCATGTATTGTTTTTACCCGTCACAAATGGGCACATGGGCGGGCTGTTGTTGGACTTCTTGTGACGAAAAGTGGTCGTCATATATTATTATATGACGGTTGCATGACGTCATAATTTGCCTTTAACTAAGTCGTTGCTCTAATTTTTTGTGACGACCATGAACTGTTTTGTGATGGTCGTGTTTCGTCTTTATTGCTCCTTGACCGAGTCATAGCTCCATTATTTTGTGATGGCTTGTTCTTGCACTCTATGAGCGTCGTCACTGTTTATACACAAATTATCTAGATATATATATATGAACCTACCATCTACAAATACCAGAAGCTAGCATCCATATCATTATCTTCAGAGCTCATGATTCATACACAACTGAGCCAAGCCATCATACACATCACCATTATTCAAACTGTTCCAAGTTCGAACGATACACACAAAGTTCTAGGTTTCATCTTACACCAACTCAGAAACAAGCTCAAAACTGTTCCACAAACATTAACACAATGCACAAAGTTGATCACAGAGAAGTTTGGGTTCCTTCAACACAGCCACACAAGCATTATGAAGCATAGAGTTGCATCCAGGCCTACCTTAACCTCTGTGAATGTTCAGCACTGCTCGCAGCAGCGCATTTGTCTCTTCAAACCTGCCATTGATCACCTTCACTTCTTCCTAGGTCTCACGTAGCAAGCTTTGGTTTTCTTCAAGTGCGGCCTGCTAAGCTCGAAGCTATGCTTGCAACTCTTCCTGCTTCCTAGCAGCTTCCTCTCTTTCTGCCTTGAGGGTTTCCTCAAATTGAGCTTGCATGCGTGCTCTGATTCAGCTGCCGTGGACCCGGTCACCTTCAACGCTCTAGTTATACCAAGGTTTGGAAGGAAGGTTGATCTATTACTAATGTGGCTGAGACTTTCAGCAACAATCTTCTCCGGAGACACTACTGCTTCTCCTTCTTGTTCTTTTCCCTTCTGTGCAACCATATGTGCCTACACAGAATATGTGCATCCACTTGATAAGAAGGCCATACAATAGTGTGCTACCAGGATTGAATTTGAGTACAATAATGTAAGCAAGATTTACTTACATATATTTCATCTGCAAGAGGAGTGCGACCATGTTTCGAACGAGTCATGCATTCACCAAAGAAATCAACAGCATCTGGTTCCACGCCATTGTACTTACTCCTCTATAGCATGTAAAAAATGATTTAAAATGATATTTTGTGGGCATTTAACATAGGCAAAATAAATATTTTTTAAGAAATAAAAATATATCATGGTTAGGAACTTGCTTGTGCATTTATGCTGGTGCATAATTTATTTTGTGATGTTTGGTTTTGGTTGGGTTTGTTTTGGATTCCAAATTCCTTTTGAAAATAGGTTTAAAAATAGTTTAAATAAAAGAAAATCCATTTCTTTTCTCTCCTTCTCCCTCTCCTGCCTTTTGGCCCGGTCAGCCAAGCGCCCAACCAGCTGCTCACCCGCAATCGGCCCAACGGCCTTTCTCCCTTTGGCCCACTGGCCATCCCCTTGGCCTGCTTCTTCTCCGTGCGGGCCGCTCCCTTTTCCCTCTTGGGCTGGCAGGCCAGCCCATCAAGCAAGCCGCCAGCACCGCCGCCTTCCTTCTCTGGCCCGCACCCCCTCCTTCCTCCTCCGACCCGGAGTCGAGCCGAACGCTGAGACCTACCCCAACCCGCGCTGCCTCCACGCTCGATCGCACCTGCCATGCCCTCGGGCTATATAAGCATTGAGTCCACGTTCACAACTCCTATACAAACCCTATCGCCAGCCACCTTCGCCTCGCGCAGCAGCGTCCGCCAAAACCCTAGCCGCCATTGCTGCCATCCGTCGGAGCTTGAAATTTACCAGCGTCGTTTCTCCTTCGCCATAGTAAGGTACACTCGGAGCTCCGCCTTGACCCTGTGAACATGTTGATGCTATCAATTTTGATTTATCGTGCTCACTCGGTGTTGATTGCTACCCACAGTCCGCCACCAACCGCCGTCGCCCGCCATTTGCTCGTTGTCGACCACCTCAAGCTTCATCTTTTTCCCTGGTAAGCCCGCCTTGATTCCTTCTTTCGTTTGGTGTCGGTTTCCAGTTGAATAGCAGTCCGTAGCCTTTGACATGTGAACGCTGGCGAGCTCGTCTCCGCTGTTGTCGGCCACCAGGCATTGTTAGCCTACTCGGGTTTTCATCTTCATGCTAGAAGGGATCGCGCGAACCACCGCGTTCAATTGGTCCAGGTCTCAGGTCCAGCCGAGGTCCGTAGGGCTAGTTCTATCTACGCCGGCAAGGTTTCTCACCATCGGCCATGTCCTCCGCCGTGTCGGTCGTTGTCCCCGGCAAGGCCGACTCCCCAACCCGATCCGAGCTGTCCATCTCAGATCCAACGGGTCTGGTTCGCCCGTAGCCCTTCGTTTGGCAAGTTTGCAGATAAACCCATGCCTTTCTGTCTATTCTATTAAGAGCCCTTGGCGGTTTTCACCGATTACGCTTTGTTCACAGGAAAGCGTATTTTTTCTTAGCAGATCCTAGAATACGTTTTATTCTCTAAAAGAGATATTTTTCCTTTTTTAGTTTCAAAATACGTTTTCAATGTATTTACAGTTTTGCTACTATCTTTAAACAATTATAACTTCTCCGTTTTAATTCCGATTTAGTCTATTCAAATTCTGTTAGATTCATAATTTCGTAATCTACACAGTGATGCCACTGTTGGTATACTATTTTGACTTTATATTTTGAGGTCATGTTTAATGCATTTATTTGTCTATAGGAAATCTTTAAAGATTCATATCTTCGCCGTTATAACTCCATTCTCGGCGAACTTGACGTCTGTGTGATCATAACAGTGAGTAGAATAGTTTTATAAACTTTTTATTCCATTTTGATGACATTGGTGTACTGTTCCTCTAAAAACTTTTTGTTTGCTTCGTGTATGTATGCTCGATTGGATTGATTGGTGTTGATTGTTAATGTCGAGTTCAGACGGTGAGGGTTTTGTTGAGCAAGGCTACTTTGAGGATCAGCAGGACCAGCAAGACTTTGTGAATCAAGGCAAGTATAGCATGGATCATCCTTGTTAACTATACACTCTGAATAATTCTATATATGCATGTGTCCACTTGTTAACCATAGAGATTATAACTAGATGTCGCTATCTTGATTCCTTAACACCTTTGGGTTGCATTGAGTAGCTATGATGCTAGTGCTTAATAAATATCATAATCTCATGAGTTGATGAGTATTTATGCCATGAACAGTAATAATGACTTTTAGCAACCTGAGGGTTAATCGGTAACAGAACCTCCAGGATTTACAGTACAGCTTTGAGGGCTATATGGCTTTGGCTTTAGCTCAGTATGAAGCTCTTTTCTATCTTGTTAGTGGTTCCCTTTTTGGCACAAGAGGGGTGTGTCCAGGTTGGGTGTAGTTGGACCCCTGTCTATATGTGTATAGGCTACGATTGTGTGCCATCTAGAAGGGGGATACTACATTCGTAGGCGCAGAAACCTTAGAGGCCCTAACTTGTTAGACAAACTTTTGAAAGGCTTCATAGTGTACCCTGCCTACTCTCCTTGGGAGAGTTTTGGGAGTTGCAAACCCAGGCATATGGGCAACACGACTGACAGTGAAAGTGTACATCTCTGCACAGAGTTTAATAAACTGGTATACTAGCCTTGCTCAAGGGCATGAGCGGCCTTGGAATCTTTACATTAATGATGATCTCTCCTATCATGTTAAAATGTTCTTTTATCTACTGTTATATTTATTATTCATTTATGTTACAATGATCATAATGGTTTTGGGAAATACTTGCTACCTTGATGCTATTTAATTGCTTAAATTGATTATCTTATAAAAGCTAAATGCAATCAAACAGTGTCAGCTTAATTGAGCCTCATTAACTCATGCTATGCTTGTTGACTACGGTTGTGTACTTTCGCTTGCTTTACTTTCAATTTTGGAAAATCCCGGATGGGTAACAGATGAAGGTTGGAATGAGAGCTATCGTGATAAATACTAGGCTTGGTGTTCACCAGTTGGCATGTCCCTGTGTGGAGCTTCCGCAATAAAGTTATATTAGTATCTATTTGTTTATGTGCAAGACTCAGTGATAAATATTTGTTCGTTATGTAACAAATAGGGTGATGATACTCCTTGTAATTTGTCATCTTATATGTGCGACTGTTCCTAGGGCGCATATAAGGTTATTTTTACATTCTATTTTTATCCTTTAAAATGGAGTGTGAGAGCGTGGTGGGTGAAATTGGCTGCGGCGTGGTGGGCGTGAGTGGCAGCGGCAGCGGGTGGGCTTGACTGGCGGCAGTGGCGGCTGGTGGGCGCGAATGGCGGCAGCGACGGGTCGATGCTAGGGTTAGCTGAAGGGAGGGGAATGGATTCGGCTAAGGATTGGGCGAAGGAGAGCGGTGGATTTTGGATTTTTCCCTTCGCTCAGGCGGGAGGTGAAGTTGGCCACCTGTCGGTGAGAGTAGCATGTGTGGGAGAGTAGGAGGTGGAGGTGGCAAATTTTGGTCTGGCGCGGTGGGTCCTGTGTGTCATTGAGAGGGCGAGGCCTATTATGAATTCAAATCATAATTATGGTATACTAAATGAATTCAAATAGAAAAGTGTCAATAACCAAAGATGTTCAACAGATTGAGTTCTACAAACCATAGTTTTGTCATTTTTTCATTTGAGTTTGTTTGAAGAGTTTGATTTTTGAATTTGTGAAATTTGAAACTCGAATACAAATTTTGGGGTACTAACTTATGTCAAATGGAAATGTCATGAATACAAAAGTGGCTCAACTCATTGAGATCTATAAGAGAGATGAGTAGAATTTGAGAATAAAGTTGTAATCACTTTCTCGGATGACAAAATGGCCTAAATAAGAAGTTTAGATCTCAATGAGTTGAGCCACTTTTGTATTCATGATATTTTTGGCTGAATTCAGTATGAGGTTCAAATCGAGGTGTTAATCTGCCATATTTAAATCACTTTAACTTACATCTATGGAATATGTTGATAGATCATGATTTTAGAAATTTTTAGAAAAAAATGAGGAATTTTGGAGAAAGTATGTGGGAGATCAACTACTTACAATATTTATCTAGAGATTTAAAAGCAAAATGATGAGTACAAGATGAACTCGGAGCAACTGAGGCTAACAGTTAGATGGGCCCACATGTCATTGGGATAGTGGACTGCATGCACTGAAACGCTGGGCCCACATGTCATTGAAACAAAGTGGTACTTAACTGAAAACAGAAGCAGCATTGTGCTGTCACCACTTACCACAGCTACTTCGGCGTGCGGCAACCCCCATCGCCAGTGACCTGCTTCCTCACCGGCGACCTACTCCCTCGCCGGTTACCTGCCCCCTAGCCACCTGCTCCCTCCCTGGCCACCTGCTTCCTCTCCATCCTGCCCCCCTCCAGCACCCGCCCCTCTAGCGGCTCATTTGCGGACCCCGTCCAGCTCGAGCAAAGATGCCGGTGACCTCTGCTTCCTCGCCGGCTCCTCCCTATCTGCCCCCACCTCCACCAGCAAATGCGCCGTGCTCGCCCCTGCATTTGGCTAGATCGAGCAGGCCAGTGCCCCTCGATGGCCAGCCTAGATGGGGCCTAGAGAGCTGCTGCATCTCCGGCCAAGCAAGCTGCAAGCTGGAGCCTCACCGGCCATTATAGAAGGTACCAGTGAAGTTATTTTTTTACAAGGAAGTGAAGTTGTTAAATTTGTATCACTTAACCATTGTGTTAGGTAAATACATGCTGAATTTCAATTTTGTCACACCTAAATTTGCACCTGCAAGTCAATATGCCTATAAGGTGGATTTATGATAGTGAACCATTTTCGCCGTCCTTTTTGGCTGGTGTTGAGCAATTTATGGAACATGTCAGAAGTAGATATAGTGCAGATGAGAAGATCAAATGCCTATCCGAAAATGCGTGAACCAGGTAGAGAAAAGCCAAGATGATGTACATGAGGATATTGAGATCAATGTATGTCTAGGTGCTATACTAGGTGGATTCTCCATGGAGAGGAACCTAATGCTGTTGTACCATAGGATGATGGTGGAGAACATGCTATTGTACTAGAGGATATGTCATGGGATGGAAATGACCAGGCACCACTTGATGAGGAAGGACAAGCTGAAGATGTCTTAGATGATGGTGAAAGGGGAGTTCAGTGGTTGATTCAAGATTTGCGCGACGCAGCAAACCATGGCTTTGGTGGTGACTTATACAAATAATTCATTGAAGAGGCAAAGCGTGAACTGTATCCAAGTTGCACCAAGGAGTCAAGGCTATCTTTTATTATCAAACTACTGCATATCAAAGTGTACAATTGGATATCAACAACTAGGTTCAATGCTATGCTTCAGTTGCTTTCTGGATCTTTGAAGAATGTGCCTAGACTTCCTAAGTCTTATAGAGAGATGAAAGCTCTACTTTAGAAACTTGGTTTTGGTTATGTTAAGATTGATGTGTGCAAGTATGATTGTGCCTTGTTTTGGGACGACCATGAAAAGGATGATCATTGCCCAATTTGTGGCTTCACTAGATGGAAAGTGAACAAGGAGGGCAAAAAGAAAGTTCCTCACAAGGTCCTTTGGTACTTTCCAATAATTCCACGCCTTCAAAGAACTTTTATGACAAAGCAGCGGGCACAATATGCAAGATGGCACAAGGACAAGAGGGTACTAGTTGCAAATGAAATGAGACATCCTGCTGATGGGGAAGCTTGGAAAGATTTTGATGAGACTTTCAAGTCTTTTAAAGATGATCCCCGCAGTTTGGGGTTAGGCATTGCTACTGATGGATTTAACCCATTTGGTCAGATGAGCAATTCATATAGCATATTGCCTATGATAGTGGTACCATACAATTTTCCACCACGGATGTGTATGGACCAATCCAATTTTATGCTTGCTTTACTAATTCCAGGCTAAAGATCACCAGGCAAAGATTTCCATGTTTTCATGCAGCCTTTAATAGCAGACATGATAAAGCTCTGGAAGGGTGTAAAAACTTATGATGCTTTTGAGGGCAAAGACTTTGATTTGCATGCAGCAATTCTATGGGGAATCCATGACTACCTTGCATTAGGCACCATGTTAGGCAGAACCACTGGAGGTTACTTCGCATGTGTGCATTGTGATGAGAATCCATGCTCCTGCAGTCTTAGAAACAAAATTGGTTTCATAGACTATAGACGTTTCCTACCAAAGGACCATGAATGGAGGACAAACAAATCTTTCAATGGCAAGGATGAAAAAAGAGAGAAGCCAAGGAAATTTAGTACAGATGAGGTTATGGCAAGGTTGAATGAACTTTCCTATGTTCCAGGCAAGAATCCAGATAAGCCAAAGCCAAGAAAATGATGCCGTGATGATGGAGGTGGACCAGTATGGCATCTAAAGGTTAGCTTGTATGATTTGGAATACTGGCCGAAATTAAAGCTACAACACAACCTTGATGTTATGCACATAGAGAAAAACATATGTGAAAACATTTTGTCAACTTTACTCAATATTCCAAACAAGACAAAGGACACCATCAATGCTAGATTAGATTTGGAGGATAGAGGTATGAGAAAAGAGCTTCAAATGCTAGATGATAGTGGTAGTTCATCATCAAAGCCAAGAGCTTGCTATGTCCTAAACCCAGAAAATAGGAAGAAGTTCTTGCAATTTGTGGGCAATGTTAAGTTTCCAGATGTCTATGCCTCAAATATATCAAGATGTGTCAATCTGGAGGGAGCAGGAACAATGCATGGGCTGAAAACACACGATTCTCATATAATGCTGCAGCGATCTTATCTGCTGCCCTTCATGGTTTGGTTTGCAAAGACGTATATGAAGTAATTGCTGAATTGGGTAGGTTTTTCAGATAGCTTTGCTCCAAAACTCTAAAGGTTGATGCACTACACAAGATGAAGGAAGATATTGTGCTGATCCTTTGCAAGCTAGAGAAGATTTATCCTCCAGCATTCTTTGATGTTATGGTTCACCTAGCTATCCACTTACCAGATGAGGCACTACTTAGGGGACCGGTATAGTCTGGGTGGATGTATCCCATTGAGAGAAGGTTGGGCACATTTAAGCGTTTCATCCACAATCAATCAAGGCCTGAAGGATGTATTGCAGAGGCATACACTGCCTATGAGTGTATGACCCAGTGCTCAACCTATTTCAATGACATCATTACTAGGTTCAGTAGACATGAAAGAAACTTAGATGCTGAAGACAACATCTCACCCAATGGTTTGTCTATTTTTGGTCATCGTATAAACCTATTGGGAGCTTCAAAACTTCACTACCAAGACAAAGACTATGACTCCATGGTTTGGTTTGTTCTAAATAACTACGAAGAGGTTGATGAATACAAAGAGTAAGTAATTCCAGTCATTTCATATTTCACCCATCTTTGTTCAATACTGCTATCAGAAAATAACTAATTATTATCTTATTCCTTTGCAGCATGTATAGGGCAGAATTAGAACAACAAGGGGTGAATGATGTTGAAAAAGTGATGTCAACACAATTTGTTGCATGGTTCGAGGATCATGTGTGTGCAACTTCTACAACATGACTTAGTAATTTATGATAAAGTACATTTTGAAACTCACTTATTCTGTATATGTTTTCAACCTGCAGATTACCAGAAAGAAGTACCAAGACACAACACCTATTGATGAAGACCTGTACTCACTAGCATGCTGGCCAATATAAAGAGTGTGTTCATACACAGCTTGTATAATCAATGGGGTACGGTACCACACTTTGGCTCGTGATGAACACAAAAAGACACATAACTCCACCATCAAAAGTGTAGGTACTCACAGTGATGACACAATAGACTTTTATGGGATAATCAAAGACATTATTGAGTTGAGTTACAGTAGGAACAACAACAGCCATAGAACTGTTGTCTTATTATGGTGTGAATGGTACCATCTAGAGGGAAGGGCATGCTAGATGAAAGATGATGGTTTCTTCAAGAGCATAAACATCCATGGCCGATGGTACAAGAATGATCCTTTCATTATGGTGACAGATGCTTCACAAGTATTTTTCTTGGAAGATACAAAGTTTGGTCCAAGTTGGTGAGTGCTACAAGAATTTGGCCACCGACATATATTTGATGTCGAAGAGTCTGACACAAACAAACCAATTCTAGAACAATACAGATGAGATGTCAGGAGGCATACCAAGAGGAGCATATTTCATCGAGAGAAGGTGCAGTAGGAGACATTGATCCAGATTTGGATTTGTTGCACATATAAAATGAACCAGGCAGCCCTATCAGTAGAGACCTCATAGAGAGCCTTTGACAACAGAGACATACACCTCAAGTTGATGAAGAAAATGGCCAAGAAGACAGTGATGATGACTGATTTTGTTGTATTTGAATCATGCTAGTACATGTGTTTGTGATTGTAAGACAATATTTGTAAGACCTTATATTTGTGAACATTATATTTGTGGTTCAGTTTTCGATGAATACTTGATGCATGATGCAAGTTTCAGTGCCCATAATTCATCAACATGATGCAAATATATAGTGCCTAGATTCATGACACATGATAATGTCATGTAATGCCCAAAATCCGTAACAAAATGTACATAAACCATCACAAAATGCATTCTACCAGAGGTTCATCACTCACAAATGACAGAGTAACCAATTGGCCAAGATAAACAACATACATGACCGATCACTAGATTGTTCATACATCATAACCAAAAGTGCCCTTCATATGCAACATAAAACAGCAATACAATAGCCTTGAATACAAAGGCCCATACATCACTACCATTACGCTACTTGAACACAAAAGCTGCAACCATGAAGATGGCCAACACCAAGAACAATGTTATATTCACACATCCACACACAAGACAGATGCAGCTTCCCATCCCTCCCATGTTCTTGCCAACCATTTCTTTCACCTTGTTCAGATTTTGCTCTAAGCTATCCATTTTGCCAACCAGCTCTAGAGCTTCAGTTGTCAAAGTTGCTTCAGCGGTCGAGGCAGCTGGTACTAGATAACCATTATCTCTAAGGTACACCACATATTGTTCCTCAAACTAATAATTGAAACATTTCCCCTGCATCCACATGGAAACAAAGCCAATCAAATTTGGGCAAACAAGAATGAAATTTGGCTAATGCAAATTCAACCACTTCACTGACCGGTCTGTAGTTCTTCCTAGGACACTTGAAGTATCTCTTCCCACGGTTAGCATCAGAGTACGTGGTAATGGCAGTAAATACCCTCACATCCTTGCAATCTGGGCAGAATTTCAATGGAAGTCTGCTATCATCGTCGACTGGCGCCCCCAGATCAACAACAGTGGGCTCTGTGCCTGCAGCAACAACAACTAGCGGTCTCGGCTCCAGGGCATTTGAACGCTGATTCCGAGCGGATGAAGATACGGCCTACGACATGAACACTAGAGACAAACCAGGCATTAAACATCAATTGGGGAAGATGAGCTCACACCTCGCCCACCAAGCTCTACCTGCACGCACGCCAGACTCAGCCACCCAGCGCTCCGCTCAGCTAGCCTCTCGCCGCGGTAAAACCTAGCCTCCCACCGAGCATGAGCACCTTGGGAGAGGGGGAGAGCTCGACGCGCACCTGGGGAGAGGGGTAGAGCCTGCCGCACCGTCCGTCAGTCGAGAGGGGAAGCTGCCTTGGCACAGTCGCCGCCGCGCTCCATCGGTCACCCCTCACCGCTGGTTTAGTTGGGGGAAAATGAAAGAGGTTGAGGATGGACGTTTTTGTGACACGGCTAAGTCATCACAAAAGAATACAGAAAAAATAAACAAAAATGCAAAAAAATTTGCCTGCAACGGGGCTCGAACATAGGACCTCAGGCTCAGTAGGCTCAAGACTTAACAATCATGCTAGGATAGTGAATTCGTTAGAGTATTGTGCTTTAATTAATAAGTACTATAAACAGTCATAAAAAATGGCAAAAATTCACCGCCGCTCAGCTGGGCCCACTGTCAGTTGGCTGGCGCTTCACCTACCATTCCTTCATTTACCTCGCCCTCATCCACATTCACCTACCCCTCCCCTTCACATTCACCGCTCCCCTGCACATTCAACCAGATCCAGTTCACTTTCATTGCCGTCATTCAACGCCGCCGCTGCAATCACCCACGCCACCGCCGCAAGCACCCACTGTCGTGATGACGAAGTGTGCAACAAGGCACTCCTTAATAAGGACCCGCTCATCGGTAGGTGGGCCTCTTCCTCCTGAGCGCAGCCTCCGGCGACGAAGGTAGCCGTACCGATGGGGAAGAAGCCGTCCACGGCGCACGTGATGAGGAAGGCAGAAGCCCTAGTACGGGCTATGAGGGCGAAGGCCGCATCATCGGCCAAGAAGAAGCCCACAACGGGGGCCACGAAGAAGCCCACAGCAGCGGCCACGAAGAAGCCCGCGGCGGCGGCCACGAAGAAGTCCTTGCCGGCGGCCAGAAAGAAGCCCGCAACGGCGGCCAAGAAGCAATCCGTGCTGGCTTCCAGTAAGGCAGAGGGCAAGAAGGTGGCCTTGCTGACTGCAGGGAAGAAGAAGACCGTGCCAACTCCCAGGAAGAAGGCCGTAGGGGCGACGGCCAAGAAGGCCCCCTCTCCTCCTTCATCGTCAGAGAGCGGGCCCGTGATTCAGCTCTGCCACGAGTGCTACTATGGAGAACCTGCCTTTTGTAAGAACTTTATACGCGGGGGTCTCAACTGTACCAGCGACGGTCTCAATGAGCCGTCCGACCCCCTCCTCAGGTCTTCATCGTCGTCCAACTCCTTCCTCAGCTCACCGTCCAGCTCCAACAACATCTCCACCAGCGGAGAGGTACAATCTTGGTTCTTGACCATGGTTAGTCTGCTCATTGTCTCAGCACAAAGGTACACTACTCAACTCTATCATGAAGAAATGTTGTTGATGCTCGAAACTGTGACGATCTTGTACATTGGCCTATGATGCAACAAACATATCTGAGGTGGATGTTTTATGATCATCTTTTTTTGCAACCATTCCCAATGCAACCGATTGGCTTTGGCCAATATGGAGGGCTGGGAATAGGCGATATCCTATAATTTACCACCTATGATGATACTTATGATGACTGCCAATGATGTTTTAATACATGCTACAAAGCTGAGGCCTATTTGTTTACATACATGTTGCTTTTCTTATATATATCTGAGGCCTATTGATTTATTTTGACCTTTGGAAATGAAACTGGGCCTAACAATGCTATTTTGCATACA
>CM041633.1:22565303-22589243 GCA_023333625.1 Bothriochloa decipiens
GCAATGGCATGGACTAGAAAGGAATGTAGTTGACCATCTTTGGCTTGTGAGGAACTGGACACCTGCCAAGAGTTTCTGTTGTTTCTTTTTTTCATGTAGTTCATCGAATCATCAAGGAATTTGCAAGCCTCAGTAATGTATTGCACTTCCTGATGGCCGAGGCTACAAGTTTCTTGATGATTTCATGGCCTACATGAGTTCAAGTGTACTAATTTAAGTTGAGGATTATGCTGTTCTATGTGTTCTTATGCTCCAAGCCAAAGTATTATGAGAAAAAGCCATATTTTTGGGGCCAAGCCCATTCTGTTATCCACTCTTGCTTGAGATTCAACATTGATTGATTTATAGTTTCTTCAGTTCTACAATTTGATGTTCCATATGTGTGTGTTTCACTGGTATTCCACATTGTGTCATATATTTCCTGTTGTTTCCTCAAAAGTACTATAACAGCGTCCGTTTGCTGTAGTACCATGTGACCAACATGATGATGACGCGACCAGCACACATAAGCACAATCGAAAGTGTCACTAGACCCCTTTAGCAGAACATCACCAATCTAGGTTGGAAGATTGACGACCTCACCAACCTGGTCAAGGATAAGAAGGTTGATGAAGCTCTGTAGAAACTTGAGGCACTACAAGTGAAGATAGACATGTATGAGAAGCTATTGAAGGACGTTGGCCCAGCAAAGAAGACAGAGTGAAGATGTTTAGATGTGGCAGTTAAGACTTTTGGAAGCCCAAGTGTGCACTGATCTTGTTTACTTAGATGTGCCATTGTTGACTTTTGGTAGCCCAAGGGGGCATTGTTTCTGTGTAAGATGATGAATGACACCTAGTAGGCTATATATCGATGTGGGATGTGGGAATGAAACTAGCTGTGGTACCCTTTAAGGTTTTCTAGCCTGAACTGCATGCACTTTGGTTTATATACTATATTATCTCTTCTATGCACTTCTTAGGTTTCTAATGTTCACACAAATATATGTTATGAAATTTGTTGTCCATAGGCAAAGATTACGATTTTAGAGAATATATGTTATGAAATTTGTTGCCCACATTTCATACCAAGTGCACGGACATATATCACAATGGTCAATGCTTGGTCTACCTGCAGGGGTTTGGACTGGTCAATTTTTTAGGTAACTCAACGTGACAATGCTAAATAGTCATAAAAAGACATGTCCTTGCATCACAAAAAAGAAATCCACAACCGTCAACCGGGGATACACAATTTTATGACAAAAAATGCTACCTTTATGTGACAAAAAATTTAAGTCGTCACAAAAAAACTTGCTCTCCTCTATTTGTGATGACACAAATTTTTTTGTCATATTATGGTACATTATATGACAAAATAGGGCACCGTCATGAAGAATTTTGTCATAAAAAGTAGGATTTCTTATAGTGAATAATTGCAATACAGTGGCTCTCAATACTCTCTATAGTGCAATTGATGCAAAGGTGTTTGAACAAATCAAGGATCTTAAAATGGCAAGTGAGGTGTGGACAAGATTAGAAGAAACATATGAGGGTTCCACGACAGTGAAGACCGCCAAGCTCTATATGCTCAAAGACAAGTTTGCAAACTTCAAGATGAAGGAAGATGAGTCAATACCAGAGATGTTCTATAGGCTCCAAGTCATTATCAATGATCTCAAGAGCCTAGGAGTTTATGTCAAGGACAAGGACTTCTCACATAAGTTCTTGCTAACTCTACCCAAGAAGTTTGCCATGTTGAAGAAGATGATTCTAAGAGAGGGTTTGGACAAGGTTACTCCAAATCAAGTGCTTGGTGATGTCATGACCGATGACCAATATGATTATGATGAAGATGAGAAGAAGGAGAGCAAGGTCAAGCAAGAGAAAACCATTGCATTCAAGGCTTCCTCTTCAAAAGGAAAGAGTGTGGTTGATGAAGATGATGATCCATTTGATGATGAGCCATGGCCCTTCTAGTGCAAAAGATGGGTCGCTTCATGAAGAAGAGAGGTTATGGCTCAAGAAAGAGAAGAGATCACATGAAGAGCAAAGAGACTACATGTTACAATTACAAGAACCCTGATCATATAGTGGTGGAGTGCCCCTATGAAGACAAAAGATTGAACAATGGGGAGTTGAAGTTGAATAAAAACAAGAAGGACAAGGAAGAAAATAAGGAAAAGAGAAAGTTCACTATCAACAAGAAGAAGAAGGGAGGTGGCTTTGTAGTCACTTGGGATAGTGATGCTTCAGATGATGATGATGATGAAGACATTTCAAGCATCACCATCTCCAACAAGCCCTCACTATTAGGCACTACATCGACATGCCCTATGTCAGAGCCCACTAAGATACAATATGATAGTGATGATGAACCTTGTGCTAGTGATGGTTGTAGGAGTGGTGATGATGATGATGAGGAGGAGGACTACTCCAAGGATGATCTCATAAACATCAACCAAATGAGTGAAGGCTACAAGAAGCTCAACAAGAAATTCAAAATGTTGTAAAGAGAGCATAATGAGAAGAACAATGAGAACAAGGCCTTGGTGGAAGAGCTTGAGAACCTTAAGAAGAGTAAGGAGTGCAAAGGAATTGAACAAGAGCTCGAAGCTCTTAGAAAATCCTTTGATGAGATTCAAGCATCTCATGAGTGTCTAAAGGAAGACCACGAGGACCTTGAAATTGCTCACTCTAGGCTTAAGGAAGTTCACTTTACTCTACTTGAGCTTGTTAAGGAGAAGGACATCATGCTAGAGAAGCTCAAGAAGAATGCTATGAAGGAGCAAGCCATTGTGACTTGTGATATTGGAACACTAACTATGAACGTAGAACATCCCTGACAAAATAAATTATGCATGTCTTTGAGTTTTAAGTGAATAGGCCTCCAGCCTACTAGCCTAGTGGTTGTAGTACCTTAGTAGCCATCAGGTCTAGGTATGACTCCCTTGGAGAGCGGATTCTTGGGGTTGGGTTAAACTAATCCCCCTCTTCACTATTGCAGTGAAATATGTGGTTCACTGACTGAGAAGTATGAGTTGCAGGTGCATCATCGCAATTGTTGTTGATGCTAGCTCCTAGCGTCGTTGAGGCTAGCAACAACTGTTCGACCCCCCTCGACCTCCTCCCTGAACCAAGGAAGAAGATGAGCTGAGCTATCTTCCCGTACACACACATCACACACACTATCTTTAGCGTCAGCCAAAGGCTGAAGACTAAAATGTGGTGGCAAGAGCTAATTTTTCTCCATTGCATTGCGTACATATAGACAAGTCATGTACCTGCTATAGGGTACAAGAACATGGCTAACCTCAGCCCACCTACTCCTAGTACTAAATCAGTCAGGACATGGCCGATGTACCTCTACCTACTCCCACCATGCTGCTATAGCACTAGTGATGGCCTAATGCCATGCCCTGCCGCACGTCCTAGCCTGAGCAGCTGACGACTCCCTGCCCTGGCCATGCTGAGTAAAGAAAGTGGGTTGGCAGCAGATTATGTCTAACAATCTTTCCCTAATCCTGTTGCTAGCCTTCATCTCCACCATGCCAATCATCTTCCTCAGCTCCTCGAACCGAAGACACCCGAGTCACTTGGTGAGGATGTCAGCGAGCTGCCGACCAGTGTCGACGAACTCGATGACCAGCTGCCCTCCATCAATGCACTCACAAAGGAAGTGAAACTTCACGGCATTGTGCTTGCTTCTGTCATGGAGGACGGGGTTCTTCGCCAGTGCAATTGTGGCTGGTTGTCCACCTTGAGCGCCGATGGCCGAGCCTCGACACCAGTGAGTTCACTCAGCAACCGTCGCATCCAGACCACCTGGCATGCCGCAGTAACACCACCACGTACTCTACTTTGCACGTAGACAAGGCCACCATCTTCTGCTTCAGCGACTGCCAGGTGATCGGCGCACCAAGACAAGCACACCGGAAGTGCTCCGCCACCCATCCACGTCACCTTCCATGTCAGCGTCGTTAAACGTCGTGAGCCCCAGCACACCCTCCTTGATCTCTAGCAGTGCCTCGCTGAACATCGACAGCTGAAGCCCGCCGCGTTTAGGGAAAATGATCCCCAAATCCACCGTTCCCTGGACGTAGTGGAGTAGTCGCTTGACGGCCGTCCAGTGATCCTCCTATGGATCCCCCATGAACCTACTCAAATAGCCCACTGCGAATGCGATGTCCGGCTGTGTGTGAGTCAGCCAGCACAGCCCGCCGATGATGCTCCGGTAGAGTGTAGCATCCACCTTCGCCGCGGTGCTCTGCCTCGAGAGCTTGATACGCTGCTCCATCAGCATGGCCATAGTAGCCCACCATGCCCCCCGCTCGAGCTACTTCTGCACGTAGGCGCACTGCCCAAGTTTGATGGCATCCTCCCCCTGCTTCACCTTGATCTCGAGGTAGTAGGACAGGGCACCCAGATTGCTCATCCGAAACCGCGCGGCCATCTCTTCCTTGAAGTTGGTGATGTCCTGAGCCCGTGCACCGGTGACGATGTGGTCATCCACGTACACCCCGACGATGAGATACTCCTTCCACCATCGGCGAGTGTACAGGCCGTGCTCTGTGGCACATCTTTCGAACCCAAGCTCCGCCATGGTGGCATCGAGCATGGCGTTCCATGCCCGCAGTGCTTGGTGCAACCCGTAGAGTGCCTTCCATAGATGCAACACATTCTTCTCTACTCCCGTGATGATGAAGCTTGGCACCTGCTTGACGTAGACCATCTCAGCCAGGTCCCCGTTGAGGACCTGCCAATCCTTGGCAGCGGCAAGAGCGAGCAAGAGCCGCACAGACTCTATGCGCGCAATGGGGGCAAAGACCTCCTCGAAGTCAATCCCTTCATGCTGCACAAACCCTCGAGCGACGAGGCGCACCTTGTGCTACACCACAGGCCCGCACTCATCCTGCTTCACCTTGAAGACCCACTTGAGTCCGATCGGCCAGTAGCCTGCCGGTGGGTTGACCAAGTCCCAGGTCTTGATGTCCTCGATGGCCTTCATCTCTTCCAGCATCGCCTTCCACCACACTGCGTCACACTTTGCAACGATGAACATGGTCGGCTCCTCTACACTCATCATGAGCAGACTATGGTCATCGTCATGGAGTCACGCCGCCAACCCAGACACCATCGTATCTCCCACAACGTCATCCAAGCGGTGGAACCGAACCTCCTCTCCTTCGTGGTATGCATCCACGAACTCTGAGATGTCCGATTGCGGGGTCGCGTACTCGAGCGTGGCAACCCCGGTCGATGTTCCTTGAGGGGGGTCATTCAAAGCAGAGAAAACTCCATCATTGAGGCCCCTTGTCCTACAGTCGGGGACCCCTATCCCCCGGTCAAGGGCCCCCTTCCCGCAGTCAAGGCACCCTGTCCGCGGTCAAGCCCGCCTGGCGCGCGGTCGTGGCTCCCCCTCCCGTGGTCGTGGCTGTAACATCCGAGATGTTAATATGCAATTAAAATATTAATCAAGTGCATTATCAAGCATAATCATTGAGCATCATGGTATAAATGCATTCATGTTCTAATGATATCTTTTATATGATGCTTTGTTTTATACATGAAATGATGATGCTTAGGGTTATTTAAAGTTCCTTTATCATTTTATGTGTTCCTGCAAGAAGTTGAAACAAACTAAAACCTTGTTTTGTCTTCTGGTACTTTGCAATCTTGTGTATTAAATCAACCATGATATGTCTCAACTAAAACAAGTTTACATTTTTAGGTTGGTTGTGCTTTTGAAATGATGAGTTGGTTGATAATTCAAAAACTACTTTCAAAACCTTGCTTTACCCCCTTTCTATATTTTAAAATCTACAAAGAATTTCGGGTTGGTTTAAAAAGCACATTTGTAGATCTTGTTGAGACCTACAATAGTGGTATTCAAAGTTTTTCAGTTTCAATAAAGAATTTTAAAAGAATTTGAAAATACAAATTTTCAACACTTGTCCCCTTTTGATTTTAAATCCATATTTCAAAATTTATGCATAATTTAGGAAAACTTTGTATAAGAAAAATGTTTGGTTTGAAAAGTTGAGCATTCCCTACTTTGGAATATTTTCAAGTTATTTAGCAAAATCAAAAGATATTTAAAATATTTGTTTATAGGGTTTTGTCCCTTTTTGTCCCCTTTTTAAATTTGCATTCAAAATTCAATTTTACTGGCTGAATCTAAAAAGTTCATTTTGAGCAAAGTGTAGAGTATTAAATTCTAATCATTCCATAGATTGGGAGTTTTTAAGTTCTATTCAAAATTTTGGAGTAATTTCAAAATTTCTATGAGTGGTAGTTTTGTAATTTTGTGGAACAGTACCTCGACCACCCCTGCTTCGCCAGGCAGCTGCCCGCTTCACCGTCGGCAATCTTCCACGGCCTTCTCCGTGTGTCCGCGATCGCTAGCGCTGCTCCGAAACGTCATGGACGTGCTTACGTGCCCCCTCGACTTGCCTCCGCCCCATTCCTTGCCCCTTCCTATAAATAGAAGACGTCGAGGTCGAGTGCAGCCAAGAGAGCTCCTAGCCCTATTTGTTACTGCCATCATGTTCGCCATCCCGTTGTGACTCCGTAGAGCCCTGAAGCACTGTCTTGCACCACCGGACGAGCCGCCCAGACGCCATCTTCTTCAACTTCGGTAAACAGAGCCGCCGAGCTCCGTCGTACCATGGCCGAAGGCCACCGGGCCACCATATTTTGATTCGTCTTCGATTTTGGTTTCACAATTTTGTCGTCGTCATGACTGACTTTCCTGTTTGCTGAGGGATAGCACGGACGCGCGGGAACGCCGCTGTTGCCAATGAGAGCGCGCCGCCACCATCACCTCAACATCGACCAACCACTTCGGCTCCGTCTTTTTCTTCATCAAGGTGAGCATCACGTTCTCCTAGTCATCCTGAAGCCATAGATACCCTCGCTTTTGCCTCTTATGCAGCCCAGCGCCCTAGCCACCATGTACAGCGCCGCCTTGCCGCCTCGCTCGCCGTCGACCATCCTCTGGTGGTCTAGACGCCGCTTGAGTCTGTTCGCCTAGTCACAAGGAAGCCGTAGGAATAAATGGTGTCAAAAATGGTCCCTCCATTGCCAAGATATAGCGAGTCAAAGTTTTCACCCCGCGGTCAACCGTCGGGAGGTTGAAGATGACACTGTTCATCAGAATTTAATAATTTCAAAAAATGCTTTTAAATGCTTATTTTTTGGAAAATCATAGTAATTCATGTATAGCTCCAATAATTATAAAAATTTTTGTGTATGCTTTTTATGATGTCCTCTACCTAGGAAAAATATAATATGCCAATTTTGAGTAATTTTTGCATGAGATAAAATTAGCTCTTAATTAATAAATGTAGCTTCTATGATTTTTAATAAATCATAGAATTGTCATATAATTATGAAATTTGTCTTATAGCTTAATTATGATGTAATCAACCTAGAATAAAATTTTGAGCTTAATTTGACAAGTTTTATTTTTATGCCTCATTTATTGTTTAATTAAATAATTAATTATGTCCTTATATAATGTTTAATGACTTAGGGTTTGTGTGACTTTGGGATTGAGTGATGACCTTGGGTCATTAATCCTTAATGACCTTTGGCACTTTAATTAAGTTTAAGCTCTTTTTAATCATTCACGTGTGCTTTTATTAATGTTATTTTATGTGCTTAATGGAAGTCTTTAATCTTTTTGGCTTGCAACTTTATCGTAAAGAAAAGTTGTACTCAAGTTAAATTAAGTTGTTTTCATTTATGTATCATCATGCATCATGTCATGAGCTCATCATACTAACACATGCATCATTAATACGTGTAGTTTTTCGAAAGTGAGTTGAATCATGGTGAACAAGCCTCGGAATGATGTCATCAACCAATAGTGTTGAAGTCATCCATCAATGGTGCCGGTATTGTCGATCCATGGTGTTGATGCCAAGTATAACTTTTGGATCTAACTTCTCTGCAACGAAGGCAAGCCCCGGTGCATGCGACCCACTTCTATTTTATAAATGCTTTATTACACCTTAAGTCTAGTGTAATGTGTATTAAGTTAGTAGGAGTTGATCAATACCGTTGTTGCATAAGTACCTTGATCTACCTTATTTTCCAGATGATATCCCACTTGTATGTGTAGATCGATCTCTCATGCTTAGAATTGTAATGCTTAGATTTTGGTAGAAGTCGAATGGTGATTTCATCGTTCGTGAGAAATAGGTTTACCTTGTTTCTTGTGACCTAATGACAGGTCGTGAGGGCATATGGAAATGTATATGGATATAATAAGCTAAGACCGGATGGGAGGCCTGCATTATGAAATGAGTCGGTGTAGTAGCTCCGTCTTGTCACCCTAGGACCCATCTGTTGTAGGCTTGCTCGATCAAGACTTACATAACCACTCACACATGGTGTGATATACTTGTGGGGTTGAGTCCCATGTATATTGATCTGCTTAGGAGTTTGAGTCTCATGTATATCATGTGGTTGATATATGGCTGCGGTTGATATCCCGGTATATCGTGTGATCTGATATGCTTAGTTGTTGGAGCCTCATGTATATCATGATCTAGGTCCCAGCTGGGTATAATTGATTCGAATCGCTGTTGCTCCTTAGAGAAGGAGACTTGATCACTGCCCTGTATCATAGTTTTACCAAAGTGGAACAAGGTTTCTCCTGGACAAGAGATGGATATAAATTATGATGTTTAATACAAGTGTTTGAGATAGAACAGGTGCAAATATAGCTATAATAGTTTAATAATATTGATGCTAAACTTGTTTAAAAGCTTGAAAGTTAGGATCAACTTGTAGTAATGCTTTTCTGCAAAACTCCCCTTTTCTATCTTAACTGCTTCAAATATGCCAGCATATCCTTGGAGTCTTTTCTTTTAGTCGGGTAAGTCTTGTTGAATACTTTTGTACTCAGGGTTTGTTGAGCCCCCTGTTGCAGGTGCTAACTAGTGTTGTTAATTAGTTCATATCGGTGGGCTCGTACCTAAGTTGCCTTCTGTAGTTCTGCTCGACTTTCTCTATTGAAGCTAAGTTTATAATAGATAACTTATTTATAATTTGTAAATTTACTTTTATCATTCTTTCGCACTCTGATTTTTATTTTGTAACAAATGTTATAATGTTGTAGCTACTCCTTTGTTGATCCTGGTATGAGTTGTCAATGTGGTTTAATCGAGGTTCTTTGAGGACACCCGACAAGTCTTTCTAAGTTATCTGGAATACATGCATGGCTGTCAGAGGTCTTCGAGACAATAACAGGTGCGCGTGGGCCATATAATTTAGGAGGTTCTACCACAGCAGCCCTCCACCCCGCACTTGAGGTCTGTCGTCCTGCAGTCGAGGCCGCCCGCCTCGTACTCGAGGCCTGCCTGCCCGTGGTCAGGGCCACCCGATTTGCGGTCGAGGCCCCCTTTTGAGGAGTCGAGGATCTTGCTTCATGCGGACTGAATGGCTTTGCTGCCTTAGCCACTGCAAGTTCCTCTGCATCCCCTGCTGCGGACTCCATCGCTCAAACTTCCTCGGTCCCCGATGCCTCTTCGCTGGTGTCATAGATGACCATCTGCTCCACAACAAATGAGTCATCGAGCCCTCTGCTGTCCTGAGCCATCCCTGCCTCGGACTCCTCCCAACTCCAGGCAGCTGCTTCATCGAAGCTAATATCCCTGGACACCATGACCTTGCCTTTCAGTGGGTCATAGAGCCGGTACGCCTTCGACCCCTCCTCGTAACCAAGGAACACCGCCTTGGTGCTCCGGTCGTCAAGCTTGCTCTAGACGGGCTTCACGACCTTGACATGCCTGACACAGCCGAAAGTGCGCAGATACGAGACATTGGGCTTGCGCCCATGCCACACCTCATACGGCGTCTTCCCCTTCAGGGCTTTGGTTGGCGACCGGTTGAGGATGAAGATGGTCGTGGTCACTGCCTCGCCCCAGAACTCCGTCGGCATCTGCTTGGCCTTCATCATCGATCGAGCCATGCCCATGATCATTTGGTTCCGGCGCTCCACCACGCCGTTCTGTTGCGGCGAGTATGGCATGGTGAGATGATGCCTCACCCCTTCTCCGGCGCACTACTCGATGAACTCCACTATCGTAAATTTGCCACCGCAATCCGCCCGCAACACCCGAAGCCACTTCCCTGACTCTGCTTCCGCACTCTCCTTGAACGCCTTGATGCCCCCCGCCGCCTTGTCCTTGCTCGTCAGCTGCCACAGCCACATGTAGCGGCTACTGTCGCCCACGAGCAGCAGGAAATAGCGCCGCCCGCCATGTGTCATTAGTATGATAGGCCCGCAAAGGTCCCCATGGACTAGCTCGAGCCATTCCGCCGCGCGATACTTGGCCGCCTTGGGGAAAGGCAGCCTCCTCTACTTTCTGGCAAGGCCGCTGTCGCACAGCTCCCCGACGTGCTTGATGCACGGCATGCCGGTCACCATCTTCCCCAGCTGACCCAGGGAGTCGAAGTTCAAGTGCCCGAATCGGCCGTGCCACAGCCAGGGTCCACCGCGCACGCCACCGCCAAGCGCACCGGCTGCTCAATCTTCAAGTCAAGAAGGTAAAGCCGGTTACATGAATGCAATACCTTCACCAGGAGACGCCCGTCCTGGTCCTGATCTGAAGCACGCCATCGTGAATCAACACCTCCGCGCCGTGCTCGTCCAGCTGCCCAAAACTAACGATGCTCGACCGGAGCTCAGGGATGAAGTACACCTCCGTGAGCGCACGGTGTTCGCCGTTCTTGCACCGGAACAACACCGTGTCGCGCCCACGGATCTGCACCCAGGAGCCATCTCCGAACCTGATGCTCCCGGTGTGCTCGTGCAGCTCGGAGAACGCGGCGCAGCACCTGGTCATGTGGTTGCTTGCGCCAGAGTTGAGGTACCACCTCTGCTCTGACTCATCTCCGGTGGCGCCCAGATGGACCTGCGCGCGTGGCTCGTCAAGGTGATGGAGGACCGGCGGCGTAGGACTCTGCTCCACCTCCACCTCCTCTGCTTCACCACTTGGCCCCGTGCAGTATATGCCCATCAGGAGCGCGTGCTCGCCATCACTGTCGTCCTAAGCCAGGTGCGCCTCCTCCTTCTTGTCCTTCCGCTCTGGGCACTCGCGTGCCCAGTGCCCCACCTTGTCGCACTTCCGGCAAGTGTTGGGGGCGACGGTCTTCTTCTTGTCCGCGGGCACCTTGCTGCGGTTCTTTCTGCCATCGCCGCCTTGGTCTCCACTGCCGCGGCTGGAAGAGCCTTCCTCGGACCTGCGCTTTTCCTTCATCCGCGCCGTCCACTCCTCCTCCGACATCAACAGCTTGGGCTTCTCCTTCTCCGCCAGTGCTGCACCGTGGCTCTCCACAACCTGTAGCCGCCCTGCCACATCCTCCAGAGACAGCGTAGAGATGTCCAACATCGTCTCAACGGACATGGCAAGCTGCGAGTACTTCGGGGGCACCACGCAAAGCAGCTTGCTGACGAGGTCCTCATCCTCCACCGGATTGCCATAGGTGGCCAGCTGGCTTGCCAGCGACTAGAGATGAAGCACGAAGTCCTCTACTGACTCACCAGACATGAACCAGATGTCGTTGAGCTCCCGACGCAGCTGCTACCTTGGCCTGCTTGGCTCGATCTGAGCCTACACGGAGCGACTCCAGCATCTCCCACGCATCCTTCGCCGTCTTCTTCTAGCCAAATGCCTCATGGAACTCGCCCGGGGTGGAAACCATGACCGCCTCCATGACGCCTACCTCCGCATCCTCACCAGCGTTGCCAGTCTCCACGGCCGCCCACCACTTCCGGGAGCGGAACTTCCACTTCATCTGGACAGCCCACTCGCCGTAGTTGGTGCGGGTGAGCATCGGCCAGGAGTTGCTCCCACCGTACTCTCTTATCACGCGCACCTCTACCGGCTGCGCCACCGGCTGGAGCTGCCTCTCCGCATCTCCGCCGTTGCCCAGCAAAGCTCCAGTGGGATCCGTCATCGCCGGCTGCTAAGCCCGAACAACGTGTACGGCTTTGATACCATATGTTGACTCTAGCTCCTAGCATCATCAAGGTCAGCAACACCTGCTCGACCCCCCCCTCGACCTCCTCCCTGAACCAAGGAAGAACACGACCTGAGCTATCTTCCCGTACACACACAGCACACACACTATCTTTAACGCCGGCCAAAGACTGAAGACTGAAATGTGGTGGCAAGAGCTACTTTTTCTCCATTGCATTGCATACATATATATACAAGTCATGTACCTGCTACAGGGTACAAAAACATGGCTGACCTCAGCCCACCTACTCCTAGTACTAAATCAGCCAGGACATGGCCGATGTACCTCTACCTACTCCTACCATGCTGTTACAGCACTAGTGATAGCCTAATGCCATGCCCTGTCGCACGTCCTGGCCTGAGCAGCTGACGACTCCCTGCCCTGGCCATGCCGAGTAAAGAAAGTGGGTTGGCAGTAGATTATGTCTAACAATTGTCACATATCCTGGTAGTTGGGTTTAGGCCGTTTTCTTGATCCTGCAGATGAGTTAGTTTGTCTTAGTGCAACACCCGGGGCAACTCTTTCCCCCACGTTTTTTCTTATTCTAGTTCTGATGGAATTTTTGTGTCCATTTGTAGAGTGCCAGAGCAAGTGTTCTCGAACAAGTAGAACAACAACAGTGAAGACATCTGGGAGACCCAAAAATGCATTACCTTCCTTTTATGATAACCTCCCACAGAGAAGAGTCTCACGCCATGGAACTAGCAGGAGGAACGAGGCAAATCAAGACAAGCTGAATACTGATATTTTTGAATTATACTTGGAGTATGTGGTGCTGGTTTTTTCTACTTTTCCTGTTAGTTGGTCTTCTGAAGAAATTTGAATTCTTATTGCTCCAATAACTTCTTGCACAGGGATCTTTGGAAGCACATTGATGAAGATAAGAAGACAGCTTATGCATACTTGGATTCTTTATGGTTTAACATGTATTACCGTGGGAGTAATAAACCCAATGTCCTTAAATGGATAAAATATAAGAGAATATTTTCAATACAATATGTTTTCGTTCCTTTTGTTTGTTTGTGAGTTGCTCTCACTGCTACCTTGTGTATTCACTCAATCAAATGTCAGATATATATCAAATTTTCACCCTTCTTTTTTATGGCAGTGGACACTGGAGCCTTCTTATATTATGCCACTTTGACGATGCAAACTGCTCGGATATTAAGAAAGGACCACGGATGATAGTGCTGGACTCACTCAATATGACAGATCCAACAAGGTTGCAATCAACAATCAGAAAGTATGCTCCTGTAATCCTCCCTTTCTGAACATCCAAATAATAATTGCAATTTCTGTTTGAGAATATTAGATATTTTGATTTGGTGTGGTTATGCCTACTGGCTGCAGCATTATGTTTGTTCAAGAAGCATGATTCAAAAATTGAAAACAGCTTGCTATTCTGTTGGATCTTTTTTGTTTGGCCATTTTTGTTTCATACAAACAAACCAAGAGCCAAGAGGTGTCATGTCTTCCTGTTGTCTGTTGTCTCATGCAGATTATTCCGTAATCATATACCTCAAACTGAAAACTAGTGAGCCTTCCATTGCAATGGCTGAGTTGTATATCTAAAATGCGAGTATGATAACAAAAACTCACAGATTAAGGCACATCAAATCCAAACATTGCTGCATCATATCGCAGTTATCTGACCCTTCACAAACTTTTTTTGTGTGTGCTTAGATGACCTCAGCCATTTTCTTAACACACTAGATTTTGCTTAGAATATTTTCATTTTACTAGCGTTTAACTTCTGGTACTTTGGTATCTTAGATCCATTGCTGACATTTACAAGACTGAGGAGCGGGAAGAAAGCAAGCAGTTCATAAACAAAATCCGCCTTGAGTTTCCCAAGGTACTCCTTTGGCATCTTCTTACCCATCATATCATTGCTTCGATATTTTAGATTTCTTATGGTACTCTCTTGAACAACTTTGCAGGTGCCACAGCAAAATGGAGGGGATGAATGTGGAATTTATGTTCTTTATTTCATCCACTGTTTTCTACAAAACAGAAAACTGGCAGAAGTTCTTCAAAACAAAAAATTGGAAGATTTCACCCAGCTGGTGTGTCATCTGTTTCCGCCTTTATACCTCTTCTTTTACGTTCGTTTCAAGCGTTTAACTAATTTGTTCTATGAATGTGACTTAGCTTGATGATGGCTGGTTTAACCCAGAGGAACTAGAGAACTTCCGCAAGGATGTCCATTCATTCCAAGCGTATGTGTCTCCTGCTGTGTTCATTTCCTGTTTGGTAATTTGTGATTGTAAATCTCATTGCACTTTTTACACTCCTGCAGGAATCGGAATAACAAAATTGCAGAGTAGGATATACAGCAAAGATGGTGCCAAGTATATAAATTGGTAGGATAACTATCAAGTCATCACCTACTCTTATGCCTCACATCACTTATGAATATATTAATATTTCTTATCCAGGTAACATCATCCAACATGTAGATTGCTGAGTTTCACCTTGCCTTGTGGTTCATTCCGGGGACATTTGAAGGTTGTTGACAATATGTTGTATTGCTGTTTTATCCATGGAAGTGGGATACATAGAGCATCGCTGGCAGACAGTACTAGTTCGGCAGATCGTTATTATTACATTTATCATATTAAACTATAGAACTTGGTAGTATATATTAGCATATCAGAAAGTGCTAGATTACCATCACCCTCTTGGATAATGTTAGCATTTAGCAGGGGTACATACCATGTACTAGTGTATGTATTCTCATTCTAGAGATGCTGTAGTAATACCCCTTTATCCGGGTATCGACGTTACAATTTCACATTTGTTGTGCCGAGATGGTGTTGGTAATAGTAAGAACGCTTCTAGGTGCTGTGGATTCCTGTGTAGATTCTGCTGTTGCTGTTGTGACAGGGGACAGAATCAAATCAGACTTTTTCCTTGTCATGTACATCAACATGCATCAGCGCTGCTTTGCTCATTTTTTGCTTACGTGAGGGCATCTGTTTACTGTTATGTCAGTTTTTCTTTCATCTGTTTTTTTTTCCTTATGATTTGGGTGTATAAAGTAGATTCTGTGTTAACATGCCAATTGCGAGGAGACAATAAGTGGTGACCCTAATTTCCGAACCTGTTAAATTTAGTACAAAATTTAGCCAAAAAAAAAAAGAATGGCTAGAATCTAACAGGGACAAAGTATCTAAGCTTTCAAGGTCGTCCTTTTTCAGTGAAAAGAAAAATCTCCAGAGCAACTTAAAATACGTCATGCATAGCTACTTGAGTGCCCACATATGTGAGAGATCCAAGGGTTGCTGAGAAAGGCATGTCTTTGCCGACATCCTGTGATAAAATACAGCTACGATCGGTCAAATGCCCTACGAGTACTAGTAGCAGTTTCCAAGGTACAAGGTTTATGGTTGTCTGCCTCGTTTTAACAGCTCATCGCAGCATTGGAATACCCAAGTAACCTAGTGTCCATCAAACAACACATTGACTAGAGCATCAGAGGCTCAGAGCATATTTTTATCTACGCAAAAAAAGAAGGGGGGGGGGGGGGGGGGGACGGATCTCGCGCAAACACAGTCGTCCTTCTCGAGGGCAGAAATACTTTTTTTTCACTTGGAAATACCTGCTCGGACCATCTGAGAGGCCCTGCTCACTCCGGAGTACTCTGTTTATGGTGGCTGCTTCTGCTGCAGCAAGCACGGCTGAGCGTAGGCACGTACTAGCCGATCTTATTTTCGTAAAGGATAACCGAGCATTGTTTTTTGTTTAACAAAAGATAAAGATCCGGGAGGCGTCAGCTAACTCCAAAGAACAGCAGCTTCTCATTGGAATGAAAACCTACAGAGTCTGTATGTATCTGGACATGGGATCTTTCCCATCCCTTTTCGCATGACCTGCCTGTCGCCGAGCTTCCACCGAGCAAATCCAAATATGCAGAGCCCTTGGTCCATGGGATCCTCTTACCTCCGTTGGCCTATCTCCATCTCCTCGATCTGAAACGGACGCGTAGGTTCAGTGCATTTTTGCGCTCCAGCTACATTACCACTATCTTTGTCAGTTCGCATGTCGACATCGCTCGGAAGACCTTGGAAGATGCGGATTCCAATGTTTATGCCCCAGCCCGTCCAATTAGGAAATGTTTTCATGATATGTTCGGGTTTTTTTCCAAAATCACGTCCCCACCAACGTACGGAAACTACCACTTTAAATCTGAATGTCGCAAGAGAAGATGTCATTATCGAAAGCGTCGTACTCTAGGAGATGGATATATGTTAAGGAACAAGTAGTAACTCTAGTCCAAGCTTAAACCCACGTCAGATGCATATATGTCCGGTGTTTTAGGTTTGTTATAAGTTATAAGTGCCTTCAAATTTAACAAAATTTATGAAAACAATGCAGTGCCATTTTTAAGAGATTATTAAGACCAAAAAATAATCTATATATGACCGGACCACAAGGTCCACAACACTCAAGCACACAAATAGATACAACAAACAAAAAACACAAAATTCTTCGCGTGAGAACTGCCCCTCTAGATAGGAAGAGTACCATAAGTGGTATGAAAAGACAACTTGGGATTTTGGTGTTTCTGCCCCTACTCCAAATTTCAATGATGATTATATCCTTGCTATTTTAACTTTATAATTTTGTCAACATGATTTTATCCTTGCTATTTTAACTTTATAATTTTAACTACTAGCAAGTCAACACGATTTTTTCCTTGGTCTTTGCGAATTTGCCCTTGTTTTTACCGTTGACTTGAGGCAAAATCACATTGATTTGCTCATAGGGAAGGCAAAATCACAAAGTTAAAAAAATAAGAGCAAAATCACAAGCACACTTTAAAATAAGGGTAGAAACGCTTAAGCCCCAAATAACTTTTTTATATAAAAAAGAGAGAAGATAAATTAAAGGTCCACATTAGATTTGGAATGACCTTGTTGCATGAGTTCCAAGTGTTAGAAACTAGAGAGTGAGAGACAAAGAGCGGATGCAAATGATTGTCTGTGAATTCCATTGAACAGTGTTATATATATATATATATATATATATTGGCCAGTTATAAGTGTGATAGAGAGAGGGCGTAAAAAGTCACCTTTTGGATAATCTCTAATTGAGCACTAATTAGTAATTCTCAACACCAAGAACCGAAAGTCCACATAAGCAGATACTATACTACTAATGTTCAAAAAAAAAGATACTATACTACTAGATCTCTAATTTTTTAAGGCTAATTAATTTTATAGAAAATAACAATACTACTTTTTTTGAGAATAAAATAACAATACTACTAATGATACCAAATAAACATATAATATGGAATATATATTTTTATATGTTTTTTATCTCTTTGATGTAGTAAATGCCAATATTCTTTTCTAAATTTTATTCAGTTATAGGGTAGTTTGCCTTAGAAAAAAAACAAATCCATTACATTCCGGATGCTCTTCTTGGGGCTATGCACGCCCGCGGTACTTTATATACAGCAAATGAACGTTTGTTGTCCGCGGCAACTGTAGGCAAAAGAAATGTGGGGTCGTTTGTATAGGAAATAAGTCATAGAATAAAGTGAAAATTCCACATTACTCCCTCCTCATATTAAGTTTGTCCACATAACCTCTATACATTTTTTGTATTAACCAGTGCACTATTCACTTTTAGTAGCTAATTAAAACCAGATTAGCTAAGTGCACTATTCACCTTTAGTAGCTAATTAAAACCAGATTAGCCAACCAGGGTCTGGTGCTTGCGGTGTAGAAGAGTTTATTGGCGGCAACGACGACAAAGCTGATGAGGTATGTTCCTCTGATCCTAAATGGATACAAATTTGCTGCATTGTAGAGTTTAGGGCCTAAAGGAGTTGTTACGGTTGTAAAATATGGGAGTTTGATTTTTCTTTCGTTTTAGGGATGTCGTTGCTCAGTGTCTATGTGGTTCATAGTGATTTAGACTACGACTTCTGTGTCTTTGCTTCTGAATTACGGCCTGATTTTCAAAGACATATGACAAAGGATTGGTGAAAAATTTCATGTTGGTGTTTTGGGTTTCTAATTAAGTACTCCCTCTGTCTCAAATTATAAGTCATGCCAAGAATTTTGGATAGTCAAAACATCTCAAGTTTGACTAAATTTATATGATAAGACAATAACATTTAGGATGTCAACTAAGTATAATTGGATTCTTCGTTAATTATATTTTCATAGTATGGTAATTTGATGTCACAATTCTTTGTATTTTTTCTCTATAATTTTGATCAAACTAAAAATACTTTAACTTTCCATGATTCTTAAAATGACTTACAATTTGAGACGGAAGGAGTATATGATTGGAGACCCTACAACCACTACACCATAGCTTTGTTGCCTTGGTTATTAGCCATGCAACGTGATTGACCTAGCCAAGAAGGTTTTTTTTACAAGTGAATCGAGAACACATTGCCGAGTCAACCCACAACCCAACAGCGATGTCATGTTGTCGATGCTAGATAAATCCATGACCCAATAAAGGTATAACATGCATTGTTGGGTTTGTTTTGAACCAACATTGATATCCACATTCCCCGCAAAAAAAACATAGATATCCATATTATTTTGACCTAAACCTAGATAGTGGCGGTCGTGGCTCAAATCAATAGTGATAAAGGGCTTCATTACTGGGTTAATATAATACCCAATCATTGTCGGGTCCTAAATTTACGATCTGATAGTGAAGCTATAACTATGACCTTAATTATGTACGTTTGGTAGTGATGGACTGATGGGTTGACAGGTATTATGTGTTCTGCAGTGTTACGAGTTAATTTCTATAGCGGGAAATTTGAATGTGTAACTAAAAACACACACTATTTTACGGACAAGCAACCGTAACAAATTACAATTTTCATCGTGTTTTAGCAGAAAAAAATTGAAAATGCTAGTAGCTTGCAGTGAATAGGAATCCCTGAACTAGCCAACTCTGCATGCCACATCGTTTCGTTTGGATGAGAGGCGCACATATACTGTTGTGCTTGTGCATAGAGCCACGCGACACGACCCTTACTCTTATTCTCTGGTTCATACGGCACATATACTGTTGTGCTTGTGCATAGAGCCACACGGCACGACCCTCTTACTCTGTTTCTCTGGTTCATACGGTGGCGCCAAGCTAGACCTTGGTGCACCGTGGTGCACTAATGTCTTTTTGGTTGAGTTGCAAGCATCCCTGATGCACACTGATGAGCTAAGAGAGTGTACAAGAAGAGAAAAGTTGCTAAAAGTAATAGAAAATTATTTTTTACCCTGGTGCCGGTGCACCAGGCTAGCCCTACGTGGCTTCGCCAGTGACGGTGGGATCTTTTATGCGCAAGTACTTGTAGTTTGATTTGTTGCACAAAGTTGGTCTAGTTTTCCACCAAACCACTAAACCGGACCTTTTGTTCCACTACGGCGTGTCTAAAGGTTCAGTTTGTTGTAAAAAAAAGGTTCAGTTATGCAATGCAAAGAACAAAACAAACTCTTGGAAAGCACGATGGTTTTGCCTCGAATAATTCACGAATGAGGTGCGTTTGTTTGTTTGTTTGTTTGAACAGAGGAGATGTGTTTGTTGACCATAGCCTAAAATGTCCGTCAACATGTGATTTGGGAAATACTCCCTCCGTCCAAAATAGCGCAATCTAGGATTTGAATCTGGATATATTGTCCAAGTTCATAGCCTAGATTGTGCTTTGTCCTTGGGACTAAGGGATTATTCGAAATACAAACATTTGTGAACATGTCATTTGTGATGGGTATTTAGACACAAGATAGGATCATACTAAAAGCTCATTCTTTAACTACTTACACTAGTACAGTGTCCGTGCGTTGCCATGGTTTTATTTAAGAGAAACACTTCAAAAACAGATAAGATTTTTTCCATAGTTTTGTTTCACACAATTGTATGACTATAAATATAATCCAGAATACATTCATTCATAACAAGGCATATATAACAAATTAGTGCTCTATTTACAATGAAAATTCTTGTGTGATGAATATATATACAAGAGTACTCTATTTACAATGGTCCGTCATATACATTAATGCTACTATGAATATATGCTTGTGTGTGGTGAATATATATACAGGAGTGCTCTATTTACAATGAAAAAAAAATAACATTTCTGCTACTTACTAAAGGTGCCCAAGTAGAGATCTTTGCTCTCTGCAACTCGTCCAATCCGCCTAAAAAAGTATCTCACAACTCAAGGTTAGTCACGTGCCTTTTCACAGTGCCTACAAAGCACCTGTTCACCCCCTTGCTTCCCTTTCTTTCAAACCTTAGATGGTAGGTGATTACCACAGCCATCACAACACAGTGACGATTTGCCAACAACCTGCAGTTCAGCAAATTACATTCAGTACCTCAGAGGCTCAGACCCAGATTGGCACTCCTGCTCATTATTTGAAGCCACCTCTTCTTGAAAGCTAATTTACAGAGTTTCACGGTGAGCATACCCCATCTATTTCAAGATGAAAAGAACCACTTTCAGCAAAGAAAGCCTGCTCAATTGGGACCACGAAATTTGCTTGGTCTGAGCTTATACACAAGTTGTCTTTGAATCCTGACAGAACAAAGGAGCATCAAATATGACCCAAATTAGAAACACAATGTCACGCCAAAATAATCCACACAGAAGAAATATGTATTCATTCTGAGGTAAAGCTAGTTGATCAACCAGCCTCGATTGCTGCCACTCATAGCACCACTTCTGATTCTCAAACTCAGCGGCACACATTTCCATTTTGCAGGAGATGACTAATTTTAGTAGAAGAATAAAACAAAAATAAAAGCAGTCCATTCAGTTGTTCTTTATATAGACAGAAGAATATATTATGTGGAGCAAAGAATCCAAGCAAATAAAATAAAAAATCGGTAGATGCATTATGTTACATATATGAGCTTATAAGCCATGTACTGTATAGGGGTTCGCATACAACTCAAAAACTCTCAATAGAACCTCTAAAACTTACTGCAGTAAATGGATAAAAGAGTCAATATTTACCCGGAGGATGACATTAAGAAAAAAAATTATTGCCAAGATTTCACCGAGCTCCAACAGAATATACTATCCCTGATCCCAAAGATAAATTCCTCGAAGAAACCCTGGGTGTGTTGGAAACATGGAGCCAGTACAAGCAAACATTGCAAAGCATATAAAGCAACACAAGTGAAGAATGGCGCACACATTCTGTTATGTAGCGGGTGGGGCTTGAGTGAATCGATATGGATACTTGACCTGCATTTTCCTTCTCATATTTCAATTATAGTTCAGATTCAGGAACTTCTATGGTTGTTCAAATCCAGCATGTGTGAAGATGTCTTCTTGAACACAACACCATTCACCAGAAAAGAATCTCTATCCAAAGATACATCAAAATATCAGGTACTAATGTCTTGTCATGAAAAATGAAATGAATACTACATTATGTGGGATGCCTAGCCATAAGGTGAGTACTTGACAGATGGAAATACAAAGACCAAAACCATATAACAGAGGATGATGAATAATGGTGAAAACTATTAGAGGAGTCCTTTAGCAAACCTGACAGAGCAATTCAGCAGTCATTTATAAACAAAAGACAAAAGGTCACTCAGCAGTCCATGAAGGCTGCCAGTAATTGGATATGCTCAAACAAATCCAACCTGTTCTCATTCAACATTATCACATAATGTATAAGTAATCAACTAATGCATCCCTAATTTCTACCGTATATAGTTTTGAAGCTACATAATTGACTAATTTGAGGGAAAAATTGAAAACAAAGAGTTAACTAAATTAGATCGGAGGAAAGTTAGGGTTAAAGAATTGGGAGACCTGCAAAAGAAGAGAATGGAGAGGAACAAATTTCTCAGTGCTATCACCAGCTGTGCTCATCACTTGGAAGGAGAGGGACTCGCGCTGGCAGGCATGGCCCCCTAGGCCGGTGGCGCCGCGGCGAACTGCGGCCAGGGCTCACTGCAGGTACGTGCTACAGCCGGCGGGCGGCGGCAGCCGGTGTGCAGCAGGATGCAACCGCAGGCCGTGAAGGGGCAGGGGCTGGCTCAAACCAATGACCGTCGCTTGTTGCTGGGGTGCGGTGGCCGATCCCAAGCCCCCATGGCCGGCGAACCTGCGCCCGCTTCCAGCGGCCTCTGCGCCTACAGTGGCCTGGCACCGCGCACCTGCAGACGCTCCTATGTGTTGACCGTTGTCGCCGTCTCCCGACCCCGCCTCCGGCACCGGTGGCTCCGCCTTCGCCCGCTTCCAAAAACAGGTAACAAGGAATAAGGTAGTAGACAGGTAATGCCACCGTTGCTGGCACCCGCGAGTGGCGGAGCTCGCGTCCTCCAGGGCCATGAAGGCTTCGCTCCACCTCGTCTTGGCCAGAGCGCCGCAGCAGAAGCCATCGCCACCGGCGGGCGCCGTGCGCCCTGGTGGCGTGTGCGCCCCGGCTGCGGCTCGACGTGGTACGGTGGCGGCGGCCAGGGTGGGTCCGGCGGCGTGGAAGAGGGAGCTTGGGGCATCCGTGGTGCGTGAGACGGGGGGCGTATCGGGGAGAGGGCGAGCCCGGCTTGGTGGCGGCGCAGTGTCTTGGGGAGATGTACGGTCGCACGCGTGAGATGCGGCCTCGGAGAGAGGGTTAGTCGCGGTTGGCGCGGGACCGGAGGATGGATGAGTGATGAGGTTTGATCCCAGCGATTGTGGCTGTTTTTTTAATTTGATTCTGGCTGTTGGATGTGAATGAGTAAGGGAAAATGATAGAAAGAATAAATCTAGGCCTTTCATATTGAATGATTAGTTTAGTTTGAGTATATTTGTTTGGGTGTATTTAGGAAAGATTAAGAGAGATAATGACTGTGGGGTTTAGTTTCTTTTATGGCTTTAGTGATGTTTTTTTTGATGCATTATATGTAGTAGAAATTTACACACTTACCATGTAGACCCTGAGATAACTAACAATCTGTTTGATAGGGCTTCACTCCTAGAGTCTCTAGCTACCCTCCTTGGTACTCTAGTTAAGTGATTGTACTTGATTACGGTGGGAGAATAGGAGCATGTGAGAATTGATTCTAGAGTGATTTTTGTGGGCTTTGAACAGTAGTAGTGGAGAGCAGTTTTTTTTTTTTGGCTCCCGCCTTCTAGTGTAAATGAAAAAGTGATTCTTGTCCCTACTCGAATATGCAAAAGATTTAGCTGTTTGGTTGGGGAGCAATGATTCTCACGGAAAACCACTTCAAAAGGGCATTGCTAAATGGATCCTAAAATTTATATTACTCGCTCAGTGCTAAATTATATATTTTTTACTATATATACCTCTATAGGAATATTCTCGTCTTAGACTATAGCAAATTGCTCTATATACGCGAGGGGAAACTCATAGAGCATTCCAGGCTGCAACCATATAGTCCTAGATAATCCAAGGCGACGAGGGCTAATTTATTGGTTAATCCATAAAAGCATTTGGGGCTCACAAAGATCCTATGTTGCTATTTCCTTAAGAAAAACTTAGGTCTATTAATCTCTAGTGATAACCATTATTAATCCTTTCATACCAGGAAGTCCCAATGAAAACGGATCGGATACGAACGGATAACGCCGATACCATATTTGTTTTCATATTTTTGTTTGGATTCATATATGAATACGGATAGTGTCAACTATGCCGGATAGGATACGACTAGATGTCGACATTATAAATATGCGATTTCAATATTCAGATACGGATACGGTATCGGATGTTGAATATCCGGACTCAAATACGGACAGATTAAAACCCCTCTAAACGAATTCGGTACCAAATACGGTCGGAGAATATCCGCACCATTTTCATCCATAGCAGGAAGGATATAATTGTAAAATGGTGTTAACTAAAGTTTGATCAAATTTTATAAAAAGGTGCAAGTCCTGTTTCAATGTACTAGGACTTATTGTTAGTTCAAACTAGGACCAAAA